>BSYR01000052.1:5942500-6327500 GCA_030270665.1 Hibiscus trionum | reverse complement strand
TCAAGTTGCAGAAATAAGATATAATATACATAAAGAAAGAATAAAATAGTAAGAGGCAATATAAAAAAAATATCATACAAATTAACTTAACATTATAAAATCACAAAATATTAAGAGAAAAGATAAAAAGCAAAGCGAAACAAAACATGTGTGCACCAGGTAATTCGGATTCGAGCACCATATATGCATGGTGTCTGAGAGATCCCCTACAACAACAAAAAATCTCACCACTAATTTTAAATTTCATATATCAACAGTCAAGGCACGTGCCAATAAAGCATTCACTATTTTTTTTTTTTGAACAATAACCGTAATTTATGAATAAAACTAAAATATTATTTGACCACAAACATTCAGTGCAAACCAACAATCAAGGGCCAAAGACATTGAATAACAAAACTAACAAAAAAACATCTTAATTTCTTTTCTTTTTCAAAACAAAAAATCTTACTTTCTGAAACAAATAAGTAACAATTTAATCATGTTTTCAACCCATTAATTAACTCTAAATTATTAATCCTAAACCAAAATTTTAACCATAAATTTAAATATTAACACTAAAATTATTTATTAACTCAAATCCCAAATATTAACATTAATCTCAAATATTAACGTTAATCTTAAATATTATCCCAAAAATAAACTATTCAATCCTAATCTCAAATTTTGACTCTAATCCTAGGGCAAAACAAATCGCAAAACGAAAAAAAATAACTCACAATATTTCAAAATAAATTTTCCTTTTTCGCGATGAAATCCACTCATTTCGAATTTCTTTCCAAGAATTTCTCAACCTTTTATGAATCATTTTTTCTTATTTGGAAAGTTTCAGTCAGAATAATTTTTAGGGATAAGTCTACCACGTGCGACGAACATTATTGAACGCTACTAACGATGAACACCATTAATTTTTTTAAAAAAAATTTAAAATTCTAAAGGACTAAAATTATAATTAAAATTATCTCTTAAAAAATAGTAAAAATTAAATTTAATAATTACTTTATAATATTTTTAATAGGTTAGAATCAAATATACTCAATTCTCCTAAACCCTAACAAAATCAATCTCTTAAAAACTAGAAATCAGTTTATAATTTTTTAATAGATTAGAATCAAATATACCCAATTCTCGTATTATTGATTCTAATCTATTAAAAAATTATAAACTGGTTTCTATTTTTTTAAGAGATTGATTTTGTTAGGGTTTAGGAGAATTGGGTATATTTGATTCTAACCTTTTAAAAAAATATTATAAAGTAACTATTAAATTTGATTTCAATTTTTAAGAGATAATTTTAATTATAATTTTAGTCCTTTAGATTTTTAAAATTTTTTAAAAAAAATAATGGTGTTCATAGGTGTTCATCGTTAGTGGTGTTCATCAATATTCGTCGCCCGATGTAGAATTTTCCAATTTTTAATAGAGTAAAAGATGAGTGATTAAGAGTAAAAAGAATCAAAACGTTTCTTTATTTTTTACCTTTATATTTTTTTTTATTTTTCAAACGTGGCAATAAAATCAATTTTTATTTACACTTCTGACTGGCGGTTAGTCAATAACAGTCACATCAATTACGCTGTTTGTTTTGTAAAGGATAGGGGTGAACATTTTACCCTGATTAGGTTCGGTTGGGTCATTTTTTTTTTAAAAGTTAGGTTCGGGTCGGGTCGGGTCATGTCAAGTTTAGGGTGGAAAATATTTGACCCGACTTGAGACTAATTGTGTAAATTTTTTAGGGACATTTTTAATAATCCCCCATCTTTATATGTATTTTTTTATAATTAGGTCCTTAAAATTGAATTTTTACGCACAACTTAGTCCTTAAAATTATTTTTTTATTATTAAGTCCCCTAAAATTATTTTTTTTATAATTAGGTCCCTAAAATTATTTTTTTCTATAAGTCGGTTCGGGTTGGGGTCGGGTTTAAGTTATTTATTTTTTGGTCGGGTCGGGTTTAGGATATTTATTTTTGGGTCGGGTTCGGGTGGGACAAAAACTCGACCCGGCCCGAGCCTATCCCTAGTAACGATAGGTGGCAACATTGAAACCACTTAAATAGTTATGTGGTCTTATTGTCAAAATTAAAAGTATAGTGGTCATATTGACACCAACCCATAGTTAAGTGGTCATTTGAGTAGTTTACCCTAATAAAAATAAGCATTAGATATCGTACACTAACACCATTCAATAAAAAAATCATAACCAAATCAACAATTTCACTTCCAACTCTCAAGACTAATATAAATAAGCATATATTAATATTATATATATATATATATATATATATATATATATATATTATTAAGAGTAATATATTAGTATATGTTATATATTCGATCGTATCGATTAACCAATTTTTCTCAAAACTGTGAACCGTAACTGAACTGTAATTAAGAGTAAAAAGAATCAAAACGTTTCTTTATTTTTTACCTTTATATTTTTTTTATTTTTCAAACGTGGCAATAAAATCAATTTTTATTTACACTTCTGACTCGCGGTTAGTCAATAACAGTCACATCAATTACGCTGTTTATTTTGTAAAGGATAAGGGTGAACATTTTACCCTGATTAGGTTCGGTTGGGTCAAATTTTTTTTTAAAAGTTAGGTTCGGGTCGGGTCGGGTCATGTCAAGTTTAGGGTGGAAAATATTTGACCCGACTTGAGACTAATTGTGTAAATTTTTTAGGGACATTTTTAATAATCCCCCATCTTTATATGTATTTTTTTTATAATTAGGTCCTTAAAATTGAATTTTTACGCACAACTTAGTCCTTAAAATTATTTTTTTATTATTAAGTCTCCTAAAATTATTTTTTTTATAATTAGGTCCCTAAAATTATTTTTTTCTATAAGTCGGTTCGGGTTGGGGTCGGGTTTAAGTTATTTATTTTTTGGTCGGGTTGGGTTTATGATATTTATTTTTGGGTCGGGTTCGGGTGGGACAAAAACTCGACCCGGCCCGAGCATATCCCTAGTAACGATAGGTGGCAACATTGAAACCACTTAAATAGTTATGTGGTCTTATTGTCAAAATTAAAATTATAGTGGTCATATTGACACCAACCCATAGTTAAGTGGTCATTTGAGTAGTTTACCCTAATAAAAATAAGCATTAGATATCATACACTAACACCATTCAATAAAAAAATCATAACCAAATCAACAATTTCACTTCCAACTCTCAAGACTAATATAAATAAGCATATATTAATATTATATATATATATATATATATATATATATATATATATTATTAAGAGTAATATATTAGTATATGTTATATATTCGATCGTATCGACTAACCAATTTTTCTCAAAACTGTGAACCGTAACTGAACTGTAATAATTTATTAAAAATCCATATAAAATCTAAACTTTTCGGTTTGGATAACAAAATTTCCATATCAGTTTTGTGAAATTTGGATTTGGGGATTTTTTTTGCACAATCCTAATTTGGACTAGTAGTTTTGCATTCTATTGAGTGGATAAAATTATATTTTTCTTAAAAACTTCAGCCTAAATTAAAGATCCTAAGAAGTTTGAGGGCTAAATGTACAATTTACCCAATATTAGGTTGTATAGCAAACGACATAGCGGCTGTGGGACTCAAACTCAATCCCTCGTACTTTCCTGCCCACACGCTTGCCATCTCAACTAAGCACTTTGTTTTGTTAAAATTTGATTATAAATTCCTTTCGAGATTTTCCCTTTGGGTGTTTAGTTCGCAGAAAAGACCATTATTCAGGGAAATAATCTTTTCTGGAATCACATACCCACATTTAGTTGGGAACATTTTCTCCAATGAATAATATTATATTCCCAACAATAACGGCTTTTTTATTAAATGGTGGGAATGTGATTCTCTTATATTTTTTTAGGTATTTGTCAATTCCCACCCTTTTTAACCATATTATCCCTATATTAATTAGATTATTAAATATGTGTGGTGTAATTTAATTAAATATTTCTATTCAATATTAATTTAACATTCAAACGGTGTTACACATATTTAAATATTATTTTAATATTGAATGTATTTTTATTAATATTATATTTATGATGTTTATAGGTTATATGTTGGGATTGTAAATTGCTTAAAAATTAATAAGTTAAGAGTTGATGTTTTTAATTTTATTCTTTGAATTATAAGATGTTTATATCTTATAAAACATTTTAGTAGGTTAAACTTATGATATAAATTCTTATCAATATTATACGAATTTTAGATTTATTTTATTATTTACTTTAATTTACTTTGACAATCTGTCACAAGTAATAAAAAATTAAAATTTTGAACATATTAAAAGTTTAGCATTTAAAAATTAAAAAAAAAATATTTTAATAGAGGATAACGATGGTATGTAAATATAAATTATAATTTTTAAAAAATAGTTAATATAATAATTATATTAATAATATGATAAATATATAGTTTTTGCAAATTTTAGACAGTGTAGCAAAAATAATTCTATTACTTTTTGTGCAGATGTTTTTAATTTAATATTGAAAGTTTAGCATGTTAAAAAGAAAATATAACATATGACCAATTTAGTAAATTTTACTTCCAAATAATCTTGTATACCTCCAACCAAACACAACAATCTTACATTCCTACCAAATAAACCAAACAAGGTGATGTGGCAATCCTAAATATGCCAGTTAATGTTACATTCTAAGAATCTTATTCCCAATGGCAATCTTACATTTCATGAACCAAACACACCCTTAGTTGTTTTTGTATGGTATTCCTATTCTTAACCCTAGAAGACTCTACCTCTCTCGACTCTTTTTGGCTCTCATTTAGCCGCCTCATCCAAGCTCCCATCAAACCCTTACTATCGGTCGTTGTAAAATATGAGATTGTCGTTTGAACGTCTCTCTCTGACCCCGTTGTTTTAGAGATGACAATTTAATCTGAATCTGATTTGAAAAAAAAAACTAGATACAAATTTGATTAAAAAAATTTGAAACCGAATCCGAAGGAAAATATCCAAGTCCTAATAGAAGGCGTATCAGATATGGATATTGTCATTATCAGATCTGAATCCGATCCAAGTCCATGTCAGATCCGAATCTGATATGAGTCCGATCCATATCCGTGTTCGAATCAAAACATTCGTGACTTTTAATTTTTTAAAACAAAATATTATTTATAATAATTACATTAAAATAATAAGACAACATATATAAAGCAAAAAAGTTAACTTAAATACATTAAAAGAAATGTAACACCGGGTTTGGGGGTCGGGTGAAATAAAATATTAAAATATTATTTTGGGCCTCGTTTTTTCAAAATAAATAAATTATGTTGGACTTATTTTAAATCAAGCCCATTTAGCCATGGATGTCCTGCTCTTGTGGATATCTCATTTCATTAAAGGTAAAATGGTCTTTGGCTTTTAAATTAAAACAAAACATTAAAAATATCACTTTTTTCACTCATCTTCTTCCCCCTCCCAAAAGCATTTCAACGACAACTTCTCTTCACCATTGTTGTTCACTATTCCATCACCATTCTTCCTCACCCTTGAAGGCTTTTGAAAGGTAAACGTATTTTTGAGTTGTCCTCGTTATTCTCTACATATCTCTATACCTTTAGTTTTCATTAAAAGCCATGATTTTACATTTTGAAGTTTTGGATTAAAAATGTGAACTTTGTTAGCTTTAACTCAAGTTTTTGATTTGTTGATGTTAGATAAGTTGTTTGATATCTAAAAGGTCCAACATATGTGATTTTTACTTGGTTTTATGTTGATTTCTGGATTTAGGTTTTGTTGGGGGTTTTAGAAGGGTTTAAGGTTGATTTTGGGGCTATTTTGGGTGAGAACTTGAGAGCTGATGTTAGTATGATGTTTAAGGGTTGTTTTGGAAGCTATTAGGTGTGTTAAAAGTGTTGGAATCGATAGTTTTTGGTTGTGCAAGTGGGCTGCTCGAAAATGAGGATTTTGGGGTTGTCTTTAGCTTGAAATCATATGATTTGTGCTTGGTTTGTGTTCCGGGTTTGCTACAGTGTTTGTGGACTGAAATGTGATTGTTTTGATTGTGTTGAATTTCTTAGAATCAAGGAATTTTGTTGGAGAAGCCTCGGGAACGAATCCGGATAGCTTGGTGGATTGATCGGCTAGAGTTGTTGAGCTTGGATTAGTCGGTGAGTGGTTCTACGTTTTTAAATTGGTTTTCAAATGTTGGTTCAAGCATGTGGACCTAGGTTGGGCTTGGTAAACCCACCTAGATTTGGGATTAGAGTGGTAGCCTAATCTCAAGCTTAGTTTAAGAGATCTTTGGTTGAACTCCTAAATGTATGATATGCCTTTTGATTCATATTCTTTGTGATTAATGTTTTTATATATATTGTGATATACATGTGTGTTATTGAGGCATGATGATTTGTGTATGCATTGTGATATGCATGTGGTTAAGGTGATGTGAGCACATGATTGTAAATCATGGTGGCTACGTACTAGGCACGGGAAATGGTAAGAATTTGTGTTGTGAAAGATTGTGAAATGTGTTAGTATTGACACTAGTATGTTTGAGTACAAAATGATCGATCATTAGGATGTTTAGTGTGCACACGAGAGTCGAAATGCACGCATGGTCTTGGTGATGGTAGTCATCAAGATGGAGTACGGGTACGCCCGAAAATCTTCTTTTATATGTTAGTCGGTGATGAGTGTAATCCCATCGACGGGGCGTGAGGATGAGTGGAATCCCCTCCGCGTGAAACGGTGATGAGTGTAATCCCATCGACGGGGCGTGAGGATGAGTGGAATCCCCTCCGCGTGAAACGATGATGAGTGTAATCCCACCATAAGGTAATGGTTGTGTTGTTGGATGTGAGTTCCAACGGTTGTTATCCGCGTATTCGGGTCATAGCTAGGTGCCAATACGTTTGATATATGTGTTTCCATATGGTTGTGGTTATGGACTTGTTGTGCATGGCATGGTATTGATATTATGTTCATGCATTGTTTATATTTGACTCATGTGGTTCGAAGGTAAGAAAGCATGCATTCTACCTTGGTTGTGTTGTTCGTGCTTGGACCCTGCATTGTCGAGGTTTGTTTTATGAGCTTACCCTTACTAAGCTTTACGCTTACGCTCTCTTTTGTTCGACAATTTAGATCCTTAGTTCGTGGGTTGCTTGTGCAAGGAGAGGGCCTCCAAGTGTGCTTTGTGCTTTCGTTATCAACAAGTATGGACTTCAAGTAATTGATGTAATAGATGAGCAATGGGATATTTATGTTAATTTTTTGTGTAGGAGCTTGTTTAGACTCCTTGATATGTTGATGTTATGGTGTGCCTTGTTGATGCCTTGTTTTGGATGGTAAACCATGCTTTTAAGGCGTACCTTGAATGCTCTTGTGAATGTTGGTTCTAAGGCATGAAACCTTAAAAAGCTATGTATGCCTCTTTTGATGAATGCATGACCCTTTGAATGTATGCCCTTATCTTGTATATTATGTGTTTTGTGCGTGTTTGTAATAGGGTGTATGCCTCTAGAGTTTATGTGTGCATGTTGTATTTGCTTCTTGAAGTCGTTGGGGTCGTTTGGGAACGTTTAGAGGTGTTTAAATCTGGTTTTGGAAACTCACAGGTTGCAGGCGTTTCGGAACGGCTAAGGCTGTTTCAGAACGGGTGTGGTTCCAGTCACCCATATCGGAACGCGTTTCGGTACAGTTTGGCTACTGTGAACCCATGTTCCGATACGGGAATCGAAACGCTTTGGCTATTATGAGAGCTTGTTCCGGAACGAGTTTCAGAACGGCTAGGCAAAATGGACCCCTGTTCTGAAACGGGGTAGATGCGTTTTAGTACGGGTGTCTGGCTTTTTAAACTGGGGCCCGTGTTTCGAAACGGGCAATGCTTGTTTCGAAACCTAGGCCTGAAATGGGGCTTTTTGACATCTCTAAGGGTTCTCAAGTGTTGGGCTTAGGCTCGGTTTGATGTTAGTCTTCTTGTGAGTCTTGTTTCCGCTGTCGCTTCACACATAGGTTTAATTTAATCCATCTAGACAAGATAATAAATGAAAAAGTTTTCTCGGGTTGTTAACCGAAGTGGAGCCTTAACGGGTTTCGCCTCAGTTATCCCCGTGTAGCCCACTCGGATCGGTCAGTCGCCCGGACCGGGACGAGGGGGTTACAAGAAACATAAATATATATTAGGTAAATTGGAATAAAGATAAAAATAAAATTAATTTATATATATATATATATATTAAAAGTGATAATAAAAATATAAATGTATTAAAAATGCAAGTTAAATAATAAATATACTCCCTCTGTCCCACTAAAACTGTCACATGTTGACTTTTTTTGGGTCAAACTTTTTCAACTTTGACCTCTTATAATTTAAAATTTATTATTGATAAAAATATGAAAAAATATATTTTAAAAACCTTGAATCAACTAGTTTTGAAATATATTTTTTTTATAATTTTTAATTAATTAAAATATTTAAATAAATTATTGTCAAAGTTGAAAAAATTGACTAGAAAAATGTCAACATGTGACAGTTTTAGTGGGACGGAGGGAGTATTTACTATGATTTATATCTATGAACTAAACTTAATATAGTGTAATATATCTATGTTTATCATATGCAATTATGCATATATACATAAATATAAAAAAGAAATAATTGTAAGATAAAATCATAGACACACAAACAAGAAAATAAATAAATGCAAATATCAATGAATTACTGAAAATTAAGGAAATTAGTGAATAAAATAGTAAATGATGTGAAATTGCAAGGTAAAGTTAGGATATATTAGCCTGAAATTATGAATTAAAATAGGAAGCTAATTAAAAGCATAAATAATAAACATAAAATTTTAATATAGTCAACAAACAAGGGACGAAAATAAATAAATAAATACAGAATTAAATGGCATAAATTAAAAACAAAAGAAATTAAATACACAAAATTATGGACTGATTTGCATTAAAATAAAAATATTAGAGGGCTGAAACACAATATACCCTAAAAACGCTAAAATTCGCAGATCTACCCCTCGAATTCGGTTCAACACTAGGGATGACAATTTAATCTGAATCCGAAAAATCCGATCAAAACACAATCCAATCAAAATCCAAATCCAAATCTGAGCCCGGTTGTAATCGAATTTGGACTTGGACTTTATACATTATGATCCAAGTCCGATCCATTGATATACCTACGTTGTTTCCTTCATCTTTAGTCGTCATTAAGGGTGACAATCATGTGGGAAATAATCGAAAATTGTAGGGATTCGAACCGATGAGATGATGAATAACCGAAATTTTAACCAATGAGACTAAGAAAAGAAAATTTTATCACCGTAATAAAAATGGGGATGAGGACGTGAATTGTTATATCCACGCCATGAGGATCCCCAAATCGTAACGATAAAATTCCCCGTGAGGATCCCAAAAAATCATGGTCGTTTCTGAGATTTTGGTGGCCCATGGGCAAATTTAAAAATTGCACCCCCAATAATAAGTATTATGACAAGCGTCATAATTGTCAAATAAATAAAGTCTTGATCTCAAAATAAATAGAAAATAAGCGTGGTAAGAGAAGAAGGGTCGATCCACAAGGACTAAGGAATTTCCAATATCGGTTTGAATTGGTCTTTAACCAATAAATTTGTAAGAGGAAAAAATAGTGTTAGTGAAATAAGTTGAATAAATCGAAGCAAATGAAAATAATAGAAACAAGAAAAGTAAATAATTGAAAATAATTGTGATGAGAGATAGCCTCCAGCTTCGCTTCGTCTCAATTCGCCTCGATCATTGAAATTGATTTTTACTTCGAATAGTTGTCGGTTACAGTCTACAAGGCCCAACCCTTGTAACTTACTCTTCTCTCTGGTGAACTATTTTTCAAGGTCAAATATTTAGAATTTAGTCCTTATTTGGATTAACAACGACTATCGATGTTAACGTCAATGTCGTCTTTAATGTTGAAAGAGCACGTGCTCGGATTGTAGTGTTCCAATGAGAGTCGAATTCGATCTTGATTTCCCTCAGCGGAACGCCGCTAAGTGTGTTCTTAGGGAGTTTAATTTGCTACAAGCCTACTCTTGTCCCCAACGGTAGATCAAAATGTCGATCAATCCAACGCGCGTTTTTTGGATTGAAGGTGTTGAGATGTTTAAAGGAAAGGCCGATTGCCAGTCCAATAATGTTGAAAATCAAGAAAGAAATCTGAAAGTATGAAGAACTTTTTAACTCTCACAAATCGAATTGAGTTGTCGCTTAGCTATCAACTAAATGGAAATTTAGCTAAGCATGATTATAGTGGAAATCACACTTAGCATTTTAAAAGAAAATAAATAAAAGCTTAAAAATAATAACGTAAAAAAAGGAATTTATAGAACTTCAAAAGTAAGAACAAATTAAGAATGAGAGATGATGTCTCTAGCTTACCCCAAAGGGGGTATTTATAGTATTTTGAAACCTTAAAAATAATCTAGAAATGATAAAAGATAAATACTAAAAATATTCGAATTAAATCATAAAAACAAAAGATAATTCCAAGTTTGAAATTTAAAACATAACTGATCCTACTTATCTGTTCATGCTGACTAGACCTTCTAGAAGTTGCTGACTGGATCTTCTAGAAGCTGCTGATTGGATGCCACGTCAGACTTCATGCCCACTAGCCTAGCCTTGATTCCAGAAAATAAAATTGTAGAATTTAAGCTTCTAAGTGCAATTTCCAAAATTGTAGTCCTGCATAGAAAATGCACAAAATACATCCAGATCAGCTATATGAACTAACTATTAAAGGCATAATTAAAGATAAAATAGTACCCAAGTAAACTACTTATCAAATTCTCCCTCACTTATTCAATGCTTTTCCTCAAGCATGCCTTAGTTAAAAGAAATCTCAAGTCACTAATCTGCCATCTAACAATATGTCAAGGAATACCAAACGAATCAATATCACATCAATTATCGGAAACAAGGTGTTAGTCAAGCAAATGGGCTCAATTAGTAAAAAGGTTAAATAGAAGCCAAGACATTCCAATCATTCACCAATTTCAACGTAACAAGATTCAATACCTCACAATAGTTCACTCATTATCGCTTAATGTATTTGGGCAAAGGAAACAATCAAAGCCAAAATTAAGAAAGACATTACCATAAGCTTGTATGAAAATAAAGTCTTCACTACTTAGAATGAACATGATGCATTAATCAAAGGGTCTTTAACAAGGTTGTAATGGGGTTTAGGTTGGGGTAGGGGTAAGTGTTGAACTTTAAGGGGCTCGATTCCTTCAACCGATCTTGCTCGCCAAGTACGAAGAAGTTTGATAATTTGGGTGTAATTGTGGGAAGGAAAAGATAGACAATTTACACAAGGATTTATAGTGGTTCAACCTTCTAACCATACATCCACTACCTTAGCTTCCCACTAAGGATTTCCAAACAAATTCACTAAGAATTTCGTCCCCTTTTCTCGGATTAGGAGGAAACCGTTACAACGATCAAGCTTTCTACCCAAAGCTTGATCAAACACTCTCTTACAAGAGGAAGACTTAGCAAACTAGAAATCCCTCTAATAGGTATGTGTTTGCAATACTAAGCACTCACCCAAAACTTAAACACTTGAGCAAATATTACAATGTTAAGCTCACTAGTGTTGTCTAAGCAAGAAATATACAATTTAAGCTCTAGACCAATTTTGACATCATAATGTTGTAACAATTGAAGAATTAACCATCTCTTGATGCTTGGAGGTCCATTTTATACTTCTAATTGAGTTTGTAGCCGTTGAGGACCGATGGGGATGGATTAGAGTCGTTGGAGCCTTTATTTTCCACCATAAATGCAGTTCTGCAGCTTGGCGTATCGATACCCTTCAAACCGTATCGATACGGTCCCGATAAGAAAGTAGCCGTTGTGCACTCCAGCTGATGCGTATCGATACGCTTACCTAGCGTATCGATACGATCCTGTAAATTAAAAGACCGTTGGGAAATATGACCATTGGGTTAGTTAGGCGTATCGGTACGCGATACAACCGTATCGGTACGCGACTAGCCGTTGGGCTGTTTTAAAACATACCGTATCGATATGTCTAAGCGTATCGGTACGAGTTTTGGCTACTGGAAATTTTCTGTAGTTCAAACCCTAAGGCGTATCGGTACGATATCAGACCGTATCGGTACGGGCACTTGAAAAGCTTGCTTTTGACTACTTTAAATGCACTTTAAATCATCCCAAAGCCTTGTAAAACCCTTAAACATATTTTCAAGTTGTTTTTGACTAAAAACATATTTTAAATTCTTTTCAATTTAGTCCAAAACATTTTTCAAATATTATACCAAAACACTTAGTTCTACAGTAAGGCAAAAAATGTTGGTTTAAATGTTAAGACAATGTTTACTAAAAAAATGTTCAAACCATGAATTTCCATGAAGTAAACGAATCAAACAATTTTTTTGTTCGAACATTTTATTCACTTATGGCAGCAGGCTTTTTTCTTTTTCCGAATGCTTCTTGCCTTTTTTTTCTTTTAGAACTTATTCGTGGATCAATTCGATCTTTGTCTTGACATGGGTATTTAAAGAGGCTTTGGTTTAGTAATGAGGTAAAAAAAAGGCAAAAGCACAAAATTGGTTCACTAATGGATATAAATGGGTAAGGAATTTGGGTAGAGAAATGGGTTAATCCTAAGTGCCCTAATCATTTTAAAACATACAATTCAACATGTAGTCTTGATATGCATTTAAGTACAAGTTCTAGAACATCAAAATTAATCCGGCACACTCAATCAAGAACATAAGAAGAATAAAAAGTATGCTCATTTAGGCTCAAAATATCACAAGGAGGTGGATTGTGCATTGAATAAAGAAACATTATCAATCAATGAGTTCATGGAATATCAAGCGAATTTTAACAGAAAAAACACCAATCTTTCCATTTTACTATCATGCTCCCTAAATCCGATAAAAGAGTCATCATAAACTCATAGAGTATTCAAAGAAACAAAGCAAAAATCAAGATTAAAAACAAGAGATCTCAATAATTCAATCAAGGAAACTTAATTTCAATCACTTGAACAAAAGGTAGGCAATTTTATGCAAGTGTTTCCTACCCCCTCACTTAAGCATATTGTCCCAATATGTAAATGAAAGTTCAAGAGAGGGAATAGAGATACTCCCCGTTCTAATGACAGCCGCGACCGCAACCACGTCTGGATGTTCTCGAGAGAAGGTAAGATAGAATCTCGACAATGTTGGTTTCAATAGAGTTGAGTCGACCATGTACTTCATGGATCTTGTTGTGCACGTATGACTGTGGGTTCTCTTCTTGTGTTGATTGTGGTGCGAGACTCTGAAGGAAGACACGAGCATTACGAGGTGTAATGGTGCCCGGATGAACAATATAGGGTGCATCGGGGGTGCCGACTAGAAGTCTCAATGTGTCCAAACACTGTGCATCTAAAGCGTCCATTGCAAAAGCGTAAGTAAATTGGGCAGTGTCAAAAGTCAATGGAAAAAGACGAGATTCAAGATAAGTAATATAAAGTTCGAGAATGAGTGGGCGATTGGATCGCACAACACGCTCGAAAGCGCGGGCAAACCAAAAGACCAAGTTTACCTTGGTACCGGATGGCATACACCATAAAAAGAACAATTCGACCTTACTTAAATTGGACGTAGTATCGTTACATCTGGAGTAGTTGTATGCTAAGAACTAGTGAATGTAGCGAAGCGCGGGGTTGTGTATGCGACATCCTTTCATTGAGCGAGCATCGAACGTCGAACCCGCAAGCCAGTGAGTCCTTCGTAAGCTAGGTCAGTATCAAAATCTTGCGGAATCTCAAGTAAAGTAGTTAGATACCCATGACCCGCGACGTCCGTCACGAATCCCATAGAAAAATTAAAATCCGTAACAGACATTTTAAAATACTGACCTACCAACCGAAAAGATATAACATCAGGCGAATTGACAGTAACAACTCGATCTTTCAAGAATGAAAATGTAGCATAAAATTCAAAAACCAATTCATATTATGTGCTACATCTAATCTTAAAGTATAATGCCCATCCAATGGCATCGAAAAATTTCATGATAGATTCGCGCAAATGTAAAGTGTCGAGAGTTTGGAAAGGAATACACTTGCAAACCTGAAACTTACGGTGTCGAACGCTATTGAATCGCAAAGCTTTGTCTTCATCGAAGTGTAAGTACCTTTTTAGAAATTCCTCGATCGGAGCAGAAGAGGTTCGGCCACGACGATTACACTCGGAGCATTCATGTTGATTTGGTATATCAGTCGGTATGGTGTTGTCGCCTGGACTAGCCGCAAAGGAAGGCGAAGCAGGCTGTTACTGCCAAAATGATATTGATGTGGGCTGTTCATGGCCAAAATCTGGTTGCTCTGTCGACGAACTGCCTATAGAAAATCCAGTATCGCAATTCTCTGTATAACTAAAAATGGGATGGTACATTAGCAATGGTCGAATAGAAATCAGATCAGAGTTTACCTATTCGACGTGGTCCGGTATGGATGAGTGCATGGAATAGGAGGGGACAATATCTAGCATTGAGCAAGACGAAGTGGCAGCGGGCATCGATCGAAATGATGAGGACGAAGCCGGTTGTGAAGGGCAGTTTCCCCGTGATTCAAAAACGGTAGCGGTACTGTGTTGGTGGGTGGAGCGGCTGGAATGGCCGGAAGATGGTGGTAGGACGATCGGTGAAGCGTCACGGACAAGTGAAGGAGACGCATTTGGTTGTTGTCATCACCCACCACGGCGAAGAGGAAGAGGCGGTGGCGCGGAGTCGGAGTTGCTCGGAACTTGAACGAACTGAGGCGGCGCAAAGCAGCGACATCCAGCGTTAACGATCGGCTCTTGTGGAAGCCGACGTGCTTGTTCTCGGGTACGTACCATGGTGATTATGTGTGAAGGTAAAGAAGATTAAGGTGAACGTGAAAATAGAATATGAGGCTGTAGAAAACAAAAGGAAAAGTGAGGCTTTAAAATAGGTCACATGAAAGTTTTAGGTAGATGGGAAGGAATTTGTTTAAAGGTTTGGTCAAAAGGTGCAGGGTCCACAGGGTTTTAAAATTTGAAAAGGGAAAGGTTGGTTTAAAATAGAGATAAAGATGAGATTAAAAAGGGTGGAATCTGACCGGCAATCTGAAAAATCAGCCAACAGGTTATGCTAACGTGTGCCCATTGGTTTAAATGGTGTGCATGGGGGTTGGGGAAAAGGGAATGGTGGCAGATGAGGCATTGGGTTCGGCTATGATGCACCATGAAATAAATCTTTCTTTCTTCAATTGATCTAAACGTGTGATGTTCCAACTTGACCAAAAAAATACCGCAATTTTTATTATTAATGTTTGATTCGCAATATTTGGGTACCTAAAAATTCAAATAAAATAAATTTAAATAAAATTGGAAATGAGCATAAAGTAAAAATAAAATGGGTTGCCTCTCACTTAGCGCTTTATTTAACGTCGTTTAGCTCGACGACCTGATTCAGACTACAGGTTCTTCCAAAATTATTTCTTCGATTAAACCAACCGGAGCGTTTTCATAATATGGTTTCAATCTTTGACCGTTAACTTTAAACTACGCTCCTGAATCATTTTTGACTTCGATCGCACCATGAGGAAAAACTTGAGTCACCGTTAAAGGTCTGAGCCACTTCGATCTAAGTTTTCCTGCAAAGAGTTTAAGCTTGGAATTAAATAGTAGAACCTTTTGACCGACAGAAAAAGATTTAAAAGAAATGTTACGATTATGGAACACTTTCGTTTTTTTCTTTAAATATCCGAGTGCTATCGTAATAATTTCTACGGACCTCCTCAAGTTCTTGGATATGCAACTTGCATGCTTCACCGACTGCATCCATCTCCATGTTACATTGCTTGACCGCCCAATACGAGTGATGTTCCAGTTCAACCGGAAAATGGCACGGTTTACCAAAGACAAGGCGGTACGAATACATTCCAATGGGAATTTTATACGCGATTCGGTATGCCCATAATGCATAGGCTTACTTGATACTCCAATCTTTACGATCTGCTTCGACAATATTCTTAAGAATTGCTTTAATTTCACGATTCGATATCTCTGCTTGTCCGTTTGTTTACAGATGGTAAGACGTTGCAATTCTTTGAGTTACTCCAAAATTCTTCATAAGGGCTTCAATTATTCGGTTGACAAAGTGAGTCCCTCTATCACTTATTATTGCCACGGTGTGACAAACCTGGAAAAAATAAAATCTTTTAGAAATTTAATCGTGGTTTTAACATCGTTATTCCAGGTAGTCTGAGCTTCTACCCACTTAGATACATAATCTACAACAAGAATTATGTAAAACAATTCCAAATGAAGAAGTAAAGGGGCCCATATAGTCAGTTCCCCAAACATAAAAAATTTTGCAGATATAAATTGGACTAAGCGGCATTTCGTTCCTTCAACTGAGGTTCCCCACACGTTGGCATCTTTCACAAGTTTTACAAAATAAATAAGAATCTCGAAAGATGTTAGACCAGAATAAACCACATTCAAGAATTTTATGGGTAGTTCACTTTGGTCCAAAATTACCGCCACAAGAGTAAGAATACAGGAATTTAGGATTTAGTTTACCTCATCTTTGGCGACGCATCGTCGAATTACCTAGTCCGAGCAATGCTTCCAAAGTTACGGATCATCTTAAATATAAAATCGAGATTCTCGCTTTATCCGGTTAACTTCAACTCTCAGAAAATCTAACGGTAATTTACCTCTAGCCAAATAATTGACCATATCCGCGAACCATGTGGTAATTTTCTGCACCATCATCAAGCTCTCCTCAGGGAATTCATCTCGAATCGGTGGATCAAGTGTGGAAAGGGGAATGCGACTCAAGTGATCGACTACTAGATTTTCGCATCCCTTTTTATCTTTGATCTCTAGATTGAATTCTTGAAGAAGCAGAATCCATAGGATGAGTCTCGGTTTTGCCTCCTTTTTGCTCATTAAATATATCAAGGCTGCATGATCAGAAAAGACAGTAATTTTACTGCCAAGCATATAAGATCAAAATTTTCTAAAGCAAAAATTATAGCAAATAATTCTTTTTCCGTCGTAGAATAATTTTTCTGAGCCGAATCCAAGGTACGAGATGCGTAGGCTATGACATGGGGCTCTTTGCCGGTTTCTAACCAAGAACGGCTCTAAGGCTTGTATCCGATGCGTCACACATGAGTTCGAAGGGGTGGTCCCAATTTTGCGGTTGAACAATTAGAGTTGATACAAGCTTTTCTTTGAGTATATCGAATGAATCCTTGAATTTTTTTATTAAAATCAAAGACGTGATATTTCTGAAGCAAACTGCACAATGGTTGCGCTATCTTTGAGAAATCCTTAATGAACCTGCGATAAAATCCTGCATGACCAAGAAAGGAGTGGACTTCTCTCACAATTGTGGGGGGTAAGAGAGTGAGTGTATAATATCCGTTTTTGCTTTATCCACCACAATTCCATGAAAAAACAATATGGCCTAGAATTAACACCTTATCAACCATAAAATGGCATTTTTCATAATTTAGCACGAGGTTAAATTTTAGGCACCATATAAGTACATTAGTCAAATTTAAAAGGCACCCACTAATGAATTACCGTATACGGTGAAGTCTTCTATGAAGACCTCGATTCCTTTCTCGACGTAGTTTGAGAAGATGTTAAGCATGCATCTCTAGAATGTGGCAGGCGCATTGCAAAGGCCGAAGGGCATCCATCAATAGGAGAAAGTGCCAAAAGGAAATGTAAATGTCGTTTTTCTTGGTCTTCTGGTTCCACTGGAATCTAGAAGAAACCTGAAAATCCATCAAGGCAACAATAATGAGATTTAACGGCTAATCTTTTTATCATTTGATCTATAAAGGGAAGGGGAAATGATCTTTTCGAGTTAACCAATTCAACTTCTTGTAGTCGATGCAGACTCTCCATCTATTATGCACTCGTGTCGAAAATAACTCACCTTCTAAGTTCTTGATTACCGCAACTTCGGTTTTCTTTGGGACCACATGGATTGGACTTACCCACTCACTATTTGAGATCGGGTAAATAACATCTGCATCACAGAGTTTTTGTATCTCATTTTTCATAACTTCCATCATCGGTTGGTTTAACCGACGTTGACCTTCTCGTGATGGTTTTGCTCCTTCTTCTATCGTTATTTTGTGTATACAAGTCGAGGGACTAAGTCCCTTAATATCGGTAATGGTCTACTCAATGGCCTCTTTATGCACGCGTAACACTGGCACCAAGTCATCTTCATCTTCTTTTGATAACTTATTTGAGATAATTATCGGCAAAGTTTCGTTCTCTCCCAAAAACGAGTATTTCAGGTGACCTGACAACTGTTTAAGTTTGACTTGTGGTGCCTACAAAATCGAAGGTAAGAGTTTAGATTTAGATGGGGTAAGGCTTGAATCAATAGAAAAAATTTCTCAAACTCCCTGATTTCTTCTTCAAAGTCCTACAACCTTGCACAGATCATCAGCAAAGTTAGACTCGAAAAACTCTTCAACGGCAGGCTCAATGACAACAATAAAATTAATACTAGCAATATTATCTGAATATCGCATTGCTTTGTAAAAGTCAAACTTAACAACCTCACCTTCGAATTCCATTGTAAGAATTTCGCTTCTTACATCGATTTTTGTATTTGCTGTACTAAGGAATGGACGGTCGAGAAGGATTTCTAAAGAAGTGTTTAATTGTTCATTTTCCATGTCGATGACATAAAAATCCACCGGAAAAATAAGTTCGTTTACCTTTACTAACACGTTCTCGAGGAGTCCTTCTAGGTATATCACAGACCGGTCAGCTAGCTGTATCGTCACTTTCGTATCCTTCAAAGGCTTAGCAAAAAGTAAGTTGTACAAAGAAAGAGGTATAACAATTATAGAAGCGCCTAAATAACACATGACACGTTTAATCCCAATCTTACCGATTTTACAAGGAATAGAAAACATACCTTGGTCCTTTAACTTTGGTGGAAGCTTTCGTTGGAAAATGACTGAGACGTGTTCCCCCAAATTCACCTTCTCAATTCTGGTAAACCGTCTTTTATTTGTGCATAGATCTTTTAGGAACTTAGCATATCTCGAAACTTTTTAGATTACTTCAAGGAGTGGGATATTAATTTCCACTTTCTGGAATGTCTAGGATTTCCCTCTCTTCACCTTGCTTATCTTGTTTTACCAACCTCGACGGAAAAAGGGGTGGAATGGCGTAGGGAGAGGGAGTGGGAGAGGGATCGGACGTACCTTGTGTGGTGGGAGATAGTGTTTTCTCTTTATCTTGCTTTTGAGTGTCTTTCTCCGTGGTTTTTGGTGCGACAATGGTACCACTTCGAAGAATGATGACGTTCACATTTTCTCTCGGATTTGACTCCGTTTGAGAAGGTAATTTACCTTGAGACTCGAGTCGCCCTATTGTTTGAGCAGTTGGCTCATTTTCTTATCTAACTCTTGTAGATGAGCCTCGAAGCGATTCTAAAATTTCTCAAGAGATATTGCCAACCGTTCGATGATGGACTCCAATGACGACTTTGGTTGTTAATACGGCTGTTGTGGAGGCGATCTCGGCTGATATGCTTGATATGGTTTCTGGTTCTCTTCATAACTGATGCCTGAATGATCCTTCCATCCCAGATTGTATGTGTTTGCTTTAGGATTGTAAGGTCTTTAAGGATGTCCCAGAAAATTACCTACTACATTTACTTGTGCGGCAACATCTTCTTGCAGCATCGGACAACAATATGTGGGATGGTCCAGCATCGTACATATTCCGCAAAGTCTAGCTTTGCCCTTTTTGTCTACAACAAGGGATTGAAATATTTCAGCCAACTTATCAATTTTATGTTCTAAAGAAACTTTACTTACCTCGTGAACTTGTCGAGAGGGTTCACTGGAATGGCGAAACTATTGAGAGTTAGCGGCCATAGTAGAAATTAAATTTCTTGCCACAGTTTGAGTCATGTTTACAAGTGCCCCTCCAATGACTGCATCTATCATCTTCATCTCCATAGGGGTTAAGCCTTCATAGAAGTATTGAAGTAGTGTTTGTTTCGTCAATCAATGTTGTGGACAATTTGCGTATAATTTCTTGAATCTCTCCCATTAGTCATATAATGACTCATTATCTTTCTGTCGAATACTAAAGATGCTTCTCCTTACTTTACTCGCCTTGGCTGCAGGGAAGAATCTGTCAAGAAAAAGTCGAGCCATGTTAGCCATGTTAGTCCATATAATAACCAATTTTTAGCCATATCGGCTAAGGAAAAGGGAAAGCACGAAGTTTGATTTGGTCTTCTGATACTCCCTGTGGTTTTATGCTTAAACAAACCATGTGAAATTCCTTGAGATGTTTATGTGGATTTTCACTGGGCAAACCATGATAAGTTGGTAGAAGATGTATTAAGCCCGCCTTAAGTGCGAATGGTGTTTCTCCATTCGGGAATGTAATGCACAACAGTTGTTGATCGTCAAGTGCCGCGATAAGTTCGTGAATAGTTTGGTCCTCTTCTGCCATTAGAATCTGTTCTACGTTGTCGAATTCAAAGTCCGTGTCTACATCAGAGGGTGTTTCTAGATCTGATTCGGATTGATGTTGTTGACGTTCTTGATGTTGTTGTCTTTTTTATCGAAGTGTTTGTGCGTGTAGTCTTCGGGCTAATGCTTCAATCTTCAGTACAAAATCTTCTAGTTTTCCCGGATTCTTCCTGGTCATAAATCAAAACAAAACAATATCAGTAACTTTGTTGAAGTCTCTGGAAACGGTGCCAATTTGACAAGCGTCGTAATTTTCAAATAAATAAAGCCTTAATCTCAAAATAAATAGAAAATAAGCGTAGTAAGAGAAGAAAGGTCGATCCACAGGGACTAAGGAATTTCCAATATCGGTTTGAATTGGTCTTTAACCAAGAAATCTGTAAGAGAAAAAAAGGGGGTTTAGAGAAATAAAGTGAATAAATTGAAGCAAATGAAAAATAATAGAAACGAGAAAAGTAAAAAATTGAAAATAATTGTGATGAGAGATAGCCTCCAGCTTCGCTTCATCTCAATTCGCCTCGATCACTGAAATTGATTTTTACTTCAGATACTTTTCAGTTATAGTCTACAAGGCCCAACCCTTAAGACTTACTCTTCTCTCTAGTGAACTAATTTTCCAAGGTCAATCCTTAGAATTTCGTCCTTGTTTGGATTAACAACGACTATCGATGTTAACGACAATGTTATCTTCAGTGCTGAAAGAGCTCGTGCTCGGATTATATTATCCCAATGAGAGTCAAATCCGATCTTGATTTCCCCTAGCGGACCACCGCTAAGTGTGTTCTTAGGGAGTTGAATTTGCTACAAGCCTACTCTTCTCACGAATTTTGGATTGAAGGTGTTGAGATGTTTAAAGGAAAGGTCGATTGACAGTCTAATAATGCTGAAAATCAAGTAAGAATTTTGAAGGTATGAAGAACTTTTTAATTCTCACGAATCGGATTGAGTTGCCGCTTAGCTATCGGCTAAATGGAAATTTAGCTAACGTAATTATGGTGGAAATCACACTTAACATTTTAAAAGAAAATAAATAAAAGCTTAAAAATAAGAACGTCAAGAAAAATGAATTTTATAGAACTTCAAAAGCAAGAACAAACTAAGAATGAGAGATGGTGTCTCTAGGTTACCCCAAAGGGGGGTATTTATAGTATTCTGAAACCCTAAAATAACCTAGAAATGATAAAAGATAAATCTTAAAAATATTCGAATTAAATCCTAAAAAAAAGATAATTCCAAGTTTGAAATTTAAAACTCAGTTGATCTTACTTATCCGTTCATGCTGACTAGACCTTCTGGAAGTTGCTGACTGGATCTTCTAGAAGCTACTAATTGTATGCCATGTCAGACTTCATGCCTAGAGTCATGCCCACTATCCCAGCCTTGATTCCAGAAAATAAAATTGCAGAATTTAAGCTTCTAAGTGCAATTTCCAGAATTGTAGTCCTGCACAAAAAACGCACAAAATACATCCAAATCAGCTATATGAACAAACTATAAAGGCATAATTAAAGATAAAATAGTATCCAAATAAACTACTTATCATATTAAAAAAATATTAAATTTTAAGGGTGTAAACAATAAACTAATTTACTTGTAAATTATGTTTTTTTATTACACTCAATAAATTATCTAATAAGTACATCAAAATTCAAATGGAAAACATCAAGAAATTTTATTAAACATTCAACTACTCACACAAAACAAGTTCTTCGAACATTTCTGGATGCAAAATCACTAATAATAATGTCTACATCAATATGGTCTAACATATTTTTCTCAATAGATAAAATGGCTAGACCATTCAATCTTTCTTGTGACATTGACGACCTCAAATCAATTTTCAACAATTTTAACTTCGAAAAACTACTTTCAGCAGATGTAATTGTCACCAACATAGTTATGAGGATTCGATAAGCAATTAAAATATCTGGATAACAATTCATCACCATCTAAAGGCTCTTTTACTTTTTTTGCTCAATAATGTATGATTTTATTAAAGAAGAATCATACAAGCCAAACACCACCGGTGGCCTCATTAAAAACCTCCCTAAGCCTATATGGAGGAAAAGAGTGCCCCCGGAGATGTGGAAATGAACGAACGCCAATAAACAAATCAACCAAATAAGCGAACCCAAGACGGGCGGTCAACAACACTTTTTGCTAACGCATCAGCCATCCTATTCGCCTCTCGGAACACATGATGGAAACAAACATCTTCCAAGATACGACAAGCTGCATCGATCCGGTGAAACCACTGCGATAACATCCATGGTCGTTTCTCACGATGTAACACCCACGCAATAGCAACTGCGGAGTCAAACTCAATCACAATCGCACGCGACTCACGCCACACCGATCCTCAAAGCAATTCCAAAGCAAAGAAAATAGCCTGAAGCTCGGCTTCATTCGAATCCGCCACCCCAATTGGACCCGAGAACATAGCTAGGATCCGCCCACATTCATCGTGCAACACCTCCCACAACCTGCCTTGCCCGGCTTACCCCTCGATGAACCGTCAACATTAAATTTTATCGCACCCGATGGCGGCTTTTTCCAAACAACATTCACCCGACTACACCTCGGAGCGGTTCGAACCTCACATAACCATGTGCAGTCCCACCACAACTGTTCTGAAGTAGCCTCGGATACACCAATCCGAGCCCAATAAATCGAGCGTAGCTTAATAAAAAAAACATCTCACTCACTGGCATTCTTCTCTCACGGAAAATGATCCCATTTCGGCCCAGCCATATCGACCATAACACCGCCGCACATCCCACTAGCCACCATTCTCGTACAACATCAGTAAAGAAGCTATTAAACGTAATCCTCAAAAACTCTAACAACGTCTGCGGCTGTACAAAAGCCACCCTCCACCATTGGAAAAATAGCAGCCACACTTCCCACATGGTCGGACACTCAAAAAGAACGTGGTTCGTTGTTTCTTCCACCTCGTGACACCAACAGCAGCCCCATCTCGAGGCTTCTACCGGGACGCCGCGAGAGCGCAAATGGTCCATCGTTGGCAGCCTACCTAGCATCAAGAACCAAACAAAATACTGGATCTTTGGGGGCACTTGCAACCTCCAAATCGCACCTAAGTCCGACATCGACTCTAATCCAAACGTCACCATCAAACCATACAAAGAACTCACCGTGAAAACCCCTCTGCGCGCTGGTTTCCAAATGAGCCGATCCACCCCAGCAATATTGAGCGTAAAACAAACACACATGCTTTTAAATCGAGCAATTGACGTACCTCAAAATCACACAAGGGACGGGCAAAAAATGTATCCCGCTTCTCATGCTCAAAACTGCCTTGATGCGCATAATCACAAACCAGTGCATCCTTATTCGACGCAACCTGAAAAAGCCGTGGAAATAAAAATTGGAGTGGCTCCTCCATGCACCAGCAATCACGCCAAAATAGGACTTTAGAACCATCCCCCATGTGCCAAAGAAAATAAGAAAATCTCATGAACCGCTGAACCTTTTCATCCCGCTACACATCCACAAATTGACACCATACAAACGACATATTTCTCTTCCCTACTTCGTTCGGACGCCGCAAAAAATTGTCACGGCCATTCTTTGCCTCTATAAGCGAACACCATAGGGAGTTCTCATTCATGGCATATTTCCAGCTCCATTTCGCCAAAAGTGCCAAATTGCGAGTACACAAATTAACAACTCCTAAACCACCACACTCCTTTGGATGGCACACCACCTCCCAGCTTACTTTACTCATTTTAAATTTATCCTCCGATCCCCCCATAAGAACCGACGTCGAATTCTGTCCAATTTCACAATGATGCCTCGCGGAACCAAGAATACGCCCATATAATATAGCAGCAAAGCCGATAGCACAGAATTTACCAAAAGAAGTCTCCCGGCAAACGACAACGATCCGCGTTTCCAGCCGACAATTTTTTTTCCGAAATCGATGAATCAAAGGTTCCCATAATTGCATGCCGCGAGGGTTAACCCCCAGGGGGAGACCCAAATACACAATTGGCAATACACCACACCGACATCCTAACACCACCGCAATGTCGTGAGCCAAAGCATCCTCTATCCCAATCCCGTAAATACTAGATTTGTCATAATTAATTTGTAGACCCGATGTATACTCAAAGCACGTCAATACTCTCTTTAAATTCACAGCATAATGTAGATTAGCTTTAAAGAACAAAATCGTGTCGTCTGCAAATTGTAAGTGTGTTATCACAAAGCCATCGACAACCGGCACACCCTCAATCAGCCCCAACTTAGCTGCATTACGAAGATATTGATGCAACACTTTCGCTACAATGACAAACAACAGGGGCGACAACGGGTCTCCCTGCCTAAGCCCCCGTTTCATAGCAAATTCTTTCGTCGGGCAGCCATTTACTAGTATCGACATCCGAGCCGTACTCACACAAGCCAAAAATCCATTGTCGCCACAAAGAGCCAAAACCCATACGATGCATAACTTGATCTAAACACTCCCATTTAATATAAGGCTCTTTTACTCCTTTTGAAAAAAAATCTAAAGTTTCCTTTTTTGATTCTACTAATTCTTGTATTCGTTTTTTTTCTCTCTTTTTTTCTTTTTTCACTACCGAAAGCATGTTTTCGCGTTAACATTATATCTTAAAAATTATAAAGCAACAAGTATATAATGATAGCACCAAATTTTTATCGTTGAAGTTTTGTCTCAAATTTGGTTATAGCATAGCAACAATAAGTCTCATAAATCGCAATCTCTTTGAGCAAATGAGCTATTGTCTTCTTGGAATATCAAATAAAAAATTATAAATAAATGATCCAAAATAAATTGTGAATAAATAACAAAAAGAAAAAGAAAAAATGGATGAGAAAATGAGATGCGAAGAACAAGAATAATGTAAAAATTATTTATAAGTGTACTTAAAATTTTTATTCTCATTAAAATTTGAAGATTAAATAAAAATATTATTAAATATTAATTATGACCTTAAGACACACTAATGTCTAGACTAATTAAATTTCACCAGCTTTATACTTAATTATGAGATATGGGTCCACTATAAATTTTAACCGTCTATATTATAATATAATAAGGGTTTTATTTTGATGCACAAGCTGTGTAAATTTTTTTTACACAACCCTTTTATAAAATTTAAAATTTAAATCACAAACCCTAGCAACCTAAAACCTAAACCCTAAGCCCTAAACCCTAAACTCTAAATTCTAACCATAAACCTTAAATTATATACCCTACATACTAAACCCTAAACCCTAACCTAAAATCTTAAACCCTAAACCCTAAAATTAAAGGGCTTGTGTAAACTTTAGTTTACACAAGCTTGTGCATCAAATTATTTTCCATATAATAATAAGGGAAATAATAAAATTGAAGAAGATATTGGGCGGTGGGGGTTTGAACAAGGGGGGTTCTAGGGAACAACCTTTAAATACAGGCTAAAGAACGACTGACCTGTTTACCGGGTAAAAAGTGGTACACAAATTGTTACATGAAGCAGTACACAAATTGGTACAACATTGTAATAAAAGAATGTATATACAGTTTTATTACATGATGCATTGTTTACCGGTACACAAATTGTTACATGATGCTGTACACAAATTAATACACTTTTGTAATAGAAGAATGTGTATACCCTTTTATAACACATGCACGAATTTTTAGAATGGATTATGTACGTGTAAGGAAATGTGTACATACAGAATTTCTTACCCGAAAAGCATATTTTGGTACAATAGTGGTATCGAACTGTGTATATACATATATTACTACCAAATATACAGAAATTGGTACAAATTTGTAAGAGGAAAAGGTATATACATTTTTTTGTACACGTTTTGACGAAGGTTGAATACTTGTAGGGAAATGTGTACATACAGAAATTCTTACCCGAAAAACATAATATTTTACAAGTTTTGTTAAGATTTGTGTATATACTCTTAATAGGACGAATTGTACAGGAATTGGAACAAATGTGTAAGATGAAACAGTATATACCTTATATATTACAAATGTGTAAGATGGAACAAATGGGTCATTACTTGTAGGAAATGTGTACATACACAATTTCTTACCCGTAAAGCATATTTTCTTACAAGTTATGTAAGGAGTTGTGAATATACACGTAATAGTACCCAATGTACACAAAATAGTAGAAATTAGTTTGAGGAAATGTTATATACCTTATTTATTACAAACTGGGTAGAACTCTGTACGTATACTTTTTTTATTACACAAAATTTCCCAGGGTCGTCGAAATGTCCAATTTGTTTGTAAGGAAATAAGTACATACAGATATTCATACCCAAAAACATACTTTCGTAGAATTTATGATAATGGCATCGAAACCAGGTAAAGGTGGGTTCGGTTCTGGTTTTGCAGAATGGTCAAAAGTTAGTCTTTTGTGTAGCATCGAAACCTCGTATATAGGGTTTCGGTGCTGGTTAAGCGCGAAAATATTTGAAGGTCTTTAACCTTATGAGTGAAAATTAACACTTGGTTTGGTATGAAAGATGAAGAAATTTTATGAAAGAAATAAAATGCATTCCAATCCAAACAACGTTCAAATACATTAGACATTAAAAAAAAGAAACATAATAAATCCTCCCCTCCTCAGTCCTCATTCATGCCCCGAGAAACGACCTTCATGCCCGCTGCCACCCATGGCACTGAAACCAGCCTCTGGTTGGTGCTGACCAACCAACACTGCATAAGATCGGATCTCATATCTGACCCTATTGTTGCCTAATGAACAAAACATGTATGCATTAGTATGAGAAGAAGTGAATCTTGTAGAAAAGAAGAAACTGATGATAGAGACAACCTTGAGATTGGTGGTGGTTGAAGTAGTCTATGTCCTCTTTGGTAGGCATGTAACCATAAAGTTGGCACGCTGTGCCTGGACCATAGAAAATGCCTTGACATTGTTCCCAAGCTTTTCTATCGAAACCTTGGGCAGTAAACTTGTTATGCAGATGCTGAGCGTCGAGATAACCTCTTGCCGTGCTCTGAAAAATCAAAAGGCTCATCCCACGATGGCCGTCGGGTCCGTATGAATGGCGAGGCTTGGCAATAGTATCATAGGAACTGAAATAGTTCCGCAGGTCTTGGTTTCCCATACCAGTCCACTGAAGCATAAAATGCAAGAGATTAGAAGTGAAGCAATTGTAATAATATTGAAAACATAATTCAAATTTGTTAAATAACTACCTTCCCAGCACCATCCTTTTCTAGCCTTGTGTTCATTATCATGACCATGGGCGGCCAGAGTATTTGGTGATCATGAACCTCGTTGTTTGCAGGCAGGGGGCAGGCAGTATTAGCAGCAGTCAGATCATCTCTCAAAGCAGTCCATTGGCCAGAAGGTTGACCCTGAGGAATAGAAGAAGTGCCCCTTGTAAGCAATTCCTCATCCAAGAGCTTAGCAAATTGGCGATGGAGCCTGAGCTTTGGTCCACCTTTCGTTCTGGCATGTGACAGTAGGGAGTGAATGCCAATAAACTTCTGAGAGGCACCAGGACCTCCTTGGCAGGCTGGACAAAACCATTTTGTAGAAGGGTCAGTGATGCTCAGCATTGTAGCAATGGCCTGGAAAAAGCTCCTGAACCATTTGCTTCGTCGGAGAGTTTCATTGCTCGGTTGTTCCTCATCGTCAGAATTGAAATATAAATCATCATCAGAATTTGAGTCAGACTCAAATTCTAGTTTCCTCTTGGAGAAATGGTGAGGAATGTTTTTGAAAGATCTGCTTGAACTCATTTTAAAGGAAAGAAGTTTAAAGTATTTGGTTAGGAAGAGAATATAAAGAAAGAAGGGTTCAGATGAGTATAGGGAATTGTTGATGTTGTAAAGAGTATAGAGAAGAGTTGTAAATTTATAGGGAAATTCAATTGGGAGGGAAAGTGAAAAAGTGAAAAGGCTGAATCGTTTTGCTTGGTTTCGAAAAAGTATTTGGTTCTATGGAGGGGTACCTACTTCTTGAGAAGGCATACTGTGTGTCTGTTCATTGAACTAGGTACATGAACATGAACCCCTTCATTAATTAGAAGACAGAAATCTGAAAAGGCTGAATCGTTATGCTTGGTTTCGAAAGCAGCTGTAAACACGATGAGGAAGATGAAACAGGTTTTGAAAAGTGTTGGCCTGCGAACGTCGGAGGTAATGAATTATTTCACGCAACAGTCGGGTGGTTTCCACAATGTTGGTTTCATTCGGAAAGACTTGTACAACTCCCTTCAAAAAGCAAGGGCGGATGAATATCGTGACGGTGATGTCAATTCTCTTCTTACATACTTTGACTTCAAGAAAGATCAAGATACATGATTGTACATGCAGTTCAACACTGATCCATTAGGGGGGTTGCATAATATTTTTTGGTCGGACTCAACATCCAGGTCCGACTATGTATGCTTCGGTGATGTCATTGCATTTGACACAACGTACAAGGGTAACATGTATGGCCGGCCTATAATGCCTATTGTTGGTGTTAATCACCACCATCAAACCATTATTTTCGGTGTGGCAATTTTAGCAGACGAGACTGCAGACACATTTGAGTGGGTCCTTACTGAGTTCTTGCAGGCAATGTCTAACAAAGCTCCTGTCTCAGTCGTCACGGATGGTGATAGGGCCATGCACAGGGCTATCAAGACAGTGTTCCCATGTGCACATCATCGTATATGTTCCTGGCATCTTTCTCGAAATGCCCAGGCAAACGTAGGTGATCCCAAATTTACATCCGCCTTTACACGGTGCATGTCCTCTTGGTGGACAATTGAGGAATTCGATCGCCAGTGGAGCTCAGTTATGAAAGATTTTAACGTGGAGCAGCATCCCTGGGTTGTGGAGAATGATCACACGGTTGGTATGTGGGCACAAGCATATCTCACAGGACATTTCTTCGCAAATCTTCGCACAACACAACGCTGCGAATCTATGAATTCCGCCCTCAACATTATCCTCGAACATAAGAAGACATATCTTGAAGTTGTCTGTGCCATTGACAAGGGAATAAATGACATGCGCATAAATGAGTTGAACGAAGAATACAAAAATTCTTTCTCGAAGCCTTTCCCAATGACCAAATTGCATGACCTTGAAGGGAGTGCAGCTGACATCTTCACCCGGGCATCGTTTGAAAAAGTTCAGAAGGAACTCAAACATGAGACACTGTATCGTGCTCTCCATCCGATACTTACGACTGAAGGTGCACGAACGTATCGTTTGACACAGTATAAGGATCCGGATGCCATCTATGAAGTTGTGCTTGATGTCACAACAAATAACATTACATGCAATTGTCAGAAATTTGAGACGATCGGCCTTCCATGTCGCCATCAACTGCACGTTCTTAAGTTGGAAGACTTCTCCGCCATCCCAAATTGCTTAATACTACCGCGGTGGACAAAAAATGCTAAGGTATCTGCTCCATCTTATCTTCACAGCGAAGTCTGTCCTGAAATAAGACAAATGTCTCGATTTGCATCGCTACGCTCACTTTCATCGCGGTTGTGCTACCTTGCGTCTCAAACAGACGAAAGTTTCAAAACCACAAAAGATGAGTTACTACGACTAACTGATCAATTTAACCAGTCCGTAACATTCAATGACTCCTCATCACATAGGGTAAGCCAAAACACCGTTCGAGACCCACAAACGAAGGACGCAAAATGAAAGCAGAAAATAAACACTAATGCGTCCACAAAATGGAGGAATCAATGTTCATTTTGCAAAATGGAGGGACACAATAAGAACACATGCCCGGGACTGAAGCTTCAACTTCCAACGGGTACTACGGAACTTGACGTAGACATGTCTCAACCATAATGCAAATGTGATTCAAATCACTGTAAGTAAAACCTAACCAAAGATATCCTCTGTAGACTTACGAAATCATGTGCATATGCTACTTTTATCCACTGAAATTTATCATATATTGCAAAATTTCTGTACAAGCGTTTTACCACATTGTGGCCCTGAAATTACATAATATACATTCAAAATGTGTACATTTCACTCTTACCTAACCTATTTATGCTTGCATCACATGTCATATACAAAATGTTTTCAGTTCATATACATCCAAACATGGTTACGACCCATAAAAAAGTGGGTTCCTTTACGCAATGCAACGCCAAAAACAAAAAGTCAAAATCCATTGCCATCCACTCACCACTGCCCCATCCCCTAACATGTTCTTCACCAAACAAAATTGCATTAGATTACAATAATGAACAACACGTCCTAATGCATTCAAATATATAATAAACAAAGCATTCAGTCCTAAAGCCTTACCATTTCGGACGCTTAAAAGTGCCATGTTTTGGAACCTTTGGTTCGTTCTCCTTCATGTACCATTGACCTACAGCAACATTGATATTCCTCCGCAATTTATTCTTATCATGAGTGATTAGTTCGTACAAAAGAATCATCCGATCCCATTTTCCAACGCTCTATTAAGACAAGTACAAACAAATTAAGCTTTTATTAAAGAGCATTATAGTATACATGACCAAAGTAAGGAAAGTTGAATGAATATTAACCTAAACCCTTACCACTTCCCCTATATGCTTCTCATTCCAAAGCTGCATCCATCTGATGCAAAACATACCACAATCATCTCTGTTAGAAAACAAATCCATGTTAACATAATACCACGAGTAATCCTTCCCAATTTGTTAAACAAAATTAACACAAAATACTAGAATATAACAACTATGTACCCATTATCCTGATGTTTGACTTTTTCCACCATCACGCGCAGATCGGTCAACGACCTTGATGGTGAGCCAAACACTTGGACAAACTTCTTATCTTTTAAACATTCTTTTAGACTATTGGTCTACATGCAGAAACATTTTTTCTGTTTTTACATACTCTGTAACATCTTAAACAATGGAAGAATAAAAGTTTGTAGTTCTCGATTATTACCAGGTTCTCTGCCATACACACTCTTGCACCATTGGCTCGGGTATTTGGCAAGCTGTCTAGTAGCTTCACTACACCAGCATCAATATCGACGACACACATAAACCAATGAGTGTTGCTCTCATTCACGGGGATAAAGAGCTGAAACAAGCAACGATTTCCATTGTAATATACAGATGACATGAAAGTGCATGAGATGTTTAATTTATTAATGCTTCTTCGTACCACTTTACAGTCCGTCAACAAGCCATATGGATTGCCAGCCTTACGCCAATACTCAGCGATTGTACCAACATTTACTCTTTGCAGAAGCTGAGACTACAATAGATCATTTATTATTAACCATGTATCCTTACAAAACCATATCCACTTGTTCATAATAGACATAATATTCTTTAATATTTAACTTACACTCAATGTACACGGGATGTACCCTCTCCCTCTTTTAGATTTCTTCCTTATATCTTCATCAACAATGGTAAAACCAACATCATCTATAACCTAAACCACAAACATATAGCAACTATCATACTAAATTTCTTCTCATATAAACAAAATGCTTAAAAGGAATAGTCAAACCTACTAACCATTGAACCCACCCACCATCCAGGTCGTATCGTATCTGCATCGCTTACAGACAAATATGAGTGCCCAAAATCTGCAATTGATTTACTGCACCCATACAAAAAAACTTACATATTATATTGAACAGAACAACATCATTGATGATTACTTTTAAATTCAGATTGCTTACGTTTCAGGCAATGGCATATTCCATATATAGTCACAAGTGTTTTTTGCTGACTTGCCTACTCCTTCCGGTACTTGGACATATGTCAGTATCTGCAATGCTTACACATTTGTTTTTCAATACTTAATCTACTTAATAAGACAAATAAGTACTTCACGTTCAAATATATAAGTTTTATTAGAAAACCTCATTAGTTATTCAACCACTAAACAATTAGTTTGAATAACATTAGAATTTCATCCATATTTGTCTATAATAAATGTAATCATACACACACAACATTTATTGTGGACACAAATCCTACTTAAACCAAACATTGTCACACAGCATTCTTCATTCAATGGCTGACTTTATTCATGTTCCGAGTTCGAATTCCTACTCTTATTCCTTTGCCACTAACCTTTGCAGTAGCTATTGCTGTTGTCTTGCCCTACAAGTTAACACAAACAATATCAACAACAATACTCTTAATCCTTAACTTCATGAAAGATTGATCAAATGAACTTATTATACCTTTTTCATTGTTTTCGGTATAGCAACGGATTCTTCATTCAACCACTCGACATCGTCCTCCATCATTGGGTCCTCCTCAATATGAACTCCTTTGTTCGGATCAGAAACTTTGACTTGCCCTTTGTCAACCACTTCTTCTCCTTCTTTAACATGAACAACAATTTCTCCATCAGATTTCCTCAACGACTTCTGCAATTCTATCATGTTCGCATTTAAACTCTTGCATTCCTCCTTCAATTCCCTTATACTCTCTTCGATTTCTTTTTCCTTCTCCACACGGGCTTGCAAACTATCTTTTATTCCACCCAAATCTACCAGTACAGTCTGCAGCATATCCATAACAACATCATTTGTTCCATTCTTTCGATCCCCTTCTTCCCCTTCCACTTTCTCATCATCATACCCAAGTACCTACAAACATCATCAGTAAATCATTTCATATAACCACAACATCCTATATAATACCAGGTTGGTTTAACCCACTTACCTTGGGTCTTTTTGGATGGTTTTCTTCCTTCAGGCTATTTACAATCTTCTTTACTGCCTTCTTGTTGCCCCATGCATGTATGCGACCGCGACCTTGAGAGGCAGCAACTATTCTGCTCGCGACTCCAGTCCAAAAATCAAATAACCTCACCTACATTTATTATTCATCAAAACATTATAATCTACCTCAATAAACTTAATCCCATGAAACAAATGCTACGTTCGAACAAAACATACTTTTAAACATATATTACTTCTAATATCGCAATGCATCCGGTCATGTATGCCAAACCACCACGAACTTTCCAGTTCTCTACTCCATCAAGTAACTTGTTGTATGCATATTTGCACCAATTGAGATTTCCCTTCAACCCCTCTGGGCACAACAACTGTAAATGTTCCGAGGAAGGCATATTGTTCGCATTTGGACTTATAAAAACACCAACAATGAAAAGAAGAACGCGAGCTTTCAACTCGTCTCCCTCAAATTTACCGCTAAGTATGTCCTCCTCAAGTTCATTCACCTTGGTATCCCTCTTTATTCCGTACTTCGATGCCATTTCTTTTGCATTAACATTTCTCGTTCCAATTTCAACTTCGACTCTTTCATTCTTCAAACCCAAAACAGCCTCAACATCTTCCACCAACACTGGAATTTTATGTCCATCAAATTCCATGATCGACCTCTGGACATCAAAATTCTCTACTAAAGTGCGACATAGGTCGCGATGAATTGCTCTCGGTTTTATTTCCAGTAAAGAACCAAACCCTAACTCATGTACCACACCCTCAATATTCATCTTCCTCATCTCTTCAAACACCTCTGACATCTTAATGAGGCTACATCTTGAAGACTTCTCCTACAACATTTCATAAATACATTATTTACTTCACTCTTACACAAATATACCTAATGTTAGAACAATTTCATCTCTTTCTCCATAAATAATTTCAAAAATTCACTTACCTTTTTCTCTTTCTCTTCCTCAGGTACTACAATATCCTTCACATTGGAGGCTTTCCATTCAGCTAGAGCCCGCTTCTGCTCCTCGAACATTTTTTGATAAGGCTCCTTTTCATCTTCACTCATCTGCCTCCACCTCAAATCCAATGCTTTTCTTTCCTGTATCACTCTCACAATTAGTCCAATACAAATATCATGTTGTTCATTGTCTTCTCCCCCTCCAAACGTTTACATTCTGCTTTACTGTAAAACATAATTTCTCTGTTAGCTTATGCAACTCATATTTAATAAATTTTATAGTTCTATATACATTCAACTTCAACTTACTAGAATTGGAAATATGTTGTACATATCTTAGGCGCCTCTGCATCCCCTTTATGAGACTTCTTCTTATGTTTCATTGTCTGCAACGTGTACCTAAAATAATCAAAGATTGAAACCAGTTTTTTACATACTACTTCAAATCAACTATTTGATCTTAAGAAACAATCATACCTTCCAACACATTTCAATACTATAGCTGTAGAGAATATGCAAACCAGTTTTTAAACCAAATACAAGAACCATCTCAGCCAACATTCATAACCAATACATGCATTTCAACTAAATGATTCTTACAAATCCAATCTCCTCGACAATATTTCTTTCTCCTTTTACTACAATTTCTAACATTTATCACTAACTAACATAACTGAACCATCACTTAATTATTTAACCTTATTTATTTTGTTATTCAAGAACACACTGAAAGAATTCAACACTTCTTCTTTGGTTATCTTTTTTAACTACTGTTAAACACTTCTTCTAACTACTGTTATCTTTTTTTCCCAAAAACCCTTACCTTAACAGAACACTAACCGAAAATTCCTTCCAATCCAATCTCCTATACAATATTGATTATAAAGTACAAAGAAATCCACATTCGCACGATTTATACAAAAACCTTCACCATTTGCAATGTGGTTTCGCTGAAATAGAAGAAAAAAACCCGAAAAAAACGAAGCAAGAAGCAAGAAGCAAGAACTTACCTACAAACCGTGCTCAAACCCAACCTCCTCGACAAATTTCCTTCAGATTTTCTTCTTTGGTTGATGCAAAAACCAGCTTCGTCCTCTTGTGGTTCGATGCCCTAAAATTTTGTTTTTCTTTTCCCGCTCGTCGTTTTTTACTCAACTTATACCATCGTTAAAAGGGTTACCAGTTCACCGGGTAACCTTATGTCCTGTTTTTTTTTTCTCAATCCAACGGCCTATATTAAACCGGCTCCATCTAATGGTATTTTTTCCTTGGTTTGTATTTAGCCTGTTTTTAAGCCGCCTGTTTTTAGAAAAGCCCTTTGAACAAGCCATACTTAAATTGCTTCCTTTTACAGTCCAGTTTCCTTATAAACTATAATTGCTTTCTTTTCCGTAGGGGTGAGCAAAACTCGACTCGAGGAAAAATACTCGATTCGTATTGACTCGACTCGAAATTTCATAAACTCGAATAACTCGAAAAAATTTCAAATAAAGTTTGAGTTGTGAAATGGAAATTCGAATAACTCGAATAACTCAAAATTTTTAGTAATTAGTGGATTTATTTTTAAGTTCGAGATGAGTCCCTCTATTTTTTATGATATATACATACTGATATATAAAAATATGAAGAAATATTATCACATGTGAAAAAATATATATGTGCATATCTTATATGGTTAGCGAAAGGAGTTTAAATTGGAATCAAACCCTACTATAACATGATAAATAATTACAATTAAATTTTTATAGAAACTCGACTCGACTCGACTCGAATTTCTTAAACTCGACTCGAATCGAAAAAGTTTCAAATAAAGTTTGAGTTGTAAAATATGACTCGTGAACTCGAATAACTCAAAATTTTTTGACTCGACTCGACTCGATCGAACACTCACCCCTACTTTTTCGTATAAACTTATAATTTACCGTTAAACTAATGATTATTATGAAAGTTTGGGTCCCAAAAACCAGGGTCATTTATCTTCTAGTGGTTAGATGGCCCTCGGGCCTTGGGTTGTCGCCTATATTGTCCAAGTCCAAGGACGTCCCTGCAAAAAGTACCTACAAAAATTTTAATATTTTACAAGTTTTTTTAAAAAATATACTTACCTTATATATATATGGATGAGATCAAGTTACATGGTGTAAAATTCATTTAATTTTACATTAATTTAGGATCATTGGATGAGTAAAATGTATGGATGAGATTAACAGTAAAAAATGTGAAGATTATCACTTGGGGAAAAAAATAAGGAAATAATCTGGGCCATTAATTACCATCATCCAACGGTCCAAAAATTGTGTAAAAGTAATTGAGTTTTACACAGTGTAAGTTGATCCTAACCCAGATATATATATATACATGGGTGTGTGTGTGTGTGTTTGTTGTTAAGTTATTTTATAGTTTTGAAATGATCTGTCTATTGTTGGTAGAACTAAATTTATCATTTATGTTTGTAATTTTGAAGATTTAATGTTTTATATCTGTTTTAATGTATTAAAATTTAAATATTTTTAACTGTAATGATTATATGACTTGTAAATTAAAATTGACTATATATTTATTAAGATTTTTTTCGAAATTATCCTGCAAGTACTGAAAACGGAATAAAAAATACAAATCATCTCTCACCCGTCCGGTTACAACCCCTCTCTGTGATTTCAAAGAAAGAGGAGCAAAACTTCTTGGATTCCTTCAAATCTCTTTTGTCGTTGTCTTTTCTATCATATTATTTTAGGTAAGTTTGCTGAAGTTTCATTCTGTCCCAGCTCAACTGTGATTTTAAGAAATGTAAAGAAAGGGTTGTAGGGTTTTAGAAGAGAAAAGATAGAATGAAGAAGATGACTGATTTTATTAATTCATCGATAAGGAATTTTAGTACATTTAATATATGTATAAACCAAAACTCGGGACACAATATTATTTAGGGACATGTGTCAACAGAACCGCATTCTTCTCTAACGGTAATCCAGCTCATTCCATCACGTGCGAAACTTCATTTCTATATTTGGGCTGTCATCCGACTTCGACCCTTTCAATTGCTCCAACTCACGTTCAACCGAAACACTGTCGTTTAGGGTAGTTTTAACACCAGCTGAAACGATGTCGTTTGGTCCACTTTGCTTAATTCTTCTTCGATTGCCTGAGCCCCAATTCTTCCCCTTTGTGAACCCTAATTTCTGATTCTCGTTCTCACCCTCTGCCATGACAATACTCCCCTCTCCAATCAATCTTTGTCCCCAAGGATCAAAATCTGGGAATTGTGACTGAAGCACGGTGAAGTCTTCCCAAGTGGCATTCTCAGCACCCATATTAACCCATTGCACCAGGAGTTGGGTCACATCACGATTATTCCGTTTCACCATACGCTTGTCCAAGACTTTCAATGGATACACCTTCAGCTGGCCGTCTTCATTAACTTCTGGGAGATCCAATGAGGTACAAACCTGATCCCCAATCTTTTTCTTTAACAGGCTAATGTGAAAAATTGGGTGAATTTTTGCGGAGGGCGAAAGTTGTAATTGATAAGCAACCTCACCGATCCGTTTGACAATCTTATAAGGTCCATAGAAGCGAGCTGTCAATTTCAAATGTTTTCGGAGTGCAACAGAGGATTGCCGATAAGGCTGGAGTTTGAGGTAGACTTCATCACCCACTGAATACTCTCTTTATGTTCGTTTTTTATCTGTATTCTGCTTCATTCTTGCTTGAGCCTTCAGTATATTATCTTGTAGTTTCTTAGCAATGATAGCTCTAGAAGATAAAATATCAGTAACTCCCTGCACTGGAGAGTCAGTCAGCCACTCCATTTCTTGGGGCTTATAGCCATATAAAGCTTCAAATGGAGTGAGGCCTAAGGCAGTGTGAAAGTTGGTGTTGTACCACCACTCTGCCTGGGATAAAAACTGAGCCCAAGACTTAGGCTTCAAGAAAAAAATTCCACGCAAACATTGTTCTAAGCACTAGTTGAGCCCTTTAGTATGACCATTAGTCTCTTGGTGGTATGCAGTGCTAAAAAATGGGTTAGTGCCCAGTTTCTTCAAAAGTTCCTTCCAAAATATGCTAGTAAAAACTCTATCTCTGTTAGAAATTGCAAGTTTGGGACTGCCATACAATTTGTAGACATGATCTAGGTATAATTTAGCCACATCAGCTGCTGTAAAAGGATGTGCTAAGGGAAGAAAGTGACCATATTTGGTGTACTTGTCCACAATGACCAGAATGGTATTAAATCTGGATGATGTAGGAAGGCTTTCAATAAAATCTATAGTAATGACTTGCCAGGCCTGTGTAGGAATTGGTAAAGGTTGTAAGAGTCCAGGCTTAGGGACATGCCCATCCTTAATTCTCTGACAAGTATCACACTGTTTGACATGGTCCTGAACCATTCTCTTCATTCCCAGCCAATAAAAGTAGGGCTTGAGTCTCTGATATGTGCCCTGTATACCAGAATGACCTCCTAGGGGGAGTCATGTAGTTGAAAAAGGAGTTGCTTCCTAAAATTACCATTCTGACCAATATATACTCGTTTTTATATCTCAAAATGCCCTTAGAATATGTCCAATACTGATCTGGGATAGTAGAGATAGTTGCTTCAGTGATCTTCTTCTGAGCAAATTCATCCATGTGATAATTGTTCTCAATTTCTGTAACCCAAGCTGGAATAATTGTAGTTGTAGTAAGTTGGAAGAGTTCTGAGTCTTGTCTAGATAAAGCATCAACAACCACATTATGTTTCCCTTTTATGTAGTGAATAATATAGTCCAACTCCAATAGCTTAGTGAGCCCTTTTTTTTCTGAATTGAAGTTGTAAGGTTCTGTTCAAGGAGATGTTTAAGAGCCTCGTGGTCAGTTTTGACGATAAATGAACCACATTTAAAATAATGGCGCCATTTAGTCACTACTAGGAGAATTGCTAGGTACTCCCTTTCATAGACTGAAGTATCTCTGTGTTTAGGACCCAAAGCTTTGCTGAGAAATGCTATAGGTCTGCCATCTTGTGAAAGAATAGCCCCAATGCCCCTTGAACTTGCATCTGTCTCTAAACAAAAAGTTTTAGAAAAATCAGGGAGTGCCAAAACAGGAGCCTTGCACAGTGCAGCTTTTAAGTCAGTGAAGGCTGCTTCAGCTGTAGGTGTCCAATAGAAATTGTTCTTTTTGAGCATGTCAGTTAAGGGCTTGGTAATGCTGCCATAGTTTTTTATGAATCTCCTGTAGTACCCAGTAAGCCCCAGAAATCCTCTAAGAGCTTTTAGAGTTCTTGGTAAGGGCCATTGGCTCATAGCTTCCACCTTAGACTGATCAGTAGCCACCCTTTTAGAGGAAATAATATGCCCCAAGTACTCTACTTGATCTTGGCCAAAGAAACACTTTGATTTCTTTGCATACAACTAATTAGTTCTCAAAAGATCCATAACCAATTTCAAATGCTCGCAGTGATCGGGCAAGGTTTTACTGTAAATCAAAATATCATCAAAGAAGACTAGAACAAACCTCCTCAAATAAGGCTGAAATACAGTGTTCATGAGTGAGTGAAATGTAGCAGGGGCATTGGTCAAACCAAATGGAATGACCTTGAATTCTTAATGCCCTTGGTGAGTGCGAAAAGCAGTTTTGAAAGTGTCTTCCTCTTTTACTCTGATATGCCAATAGTCTGATCTTAGATCAATCTTAGAAAAGTGGGCTGCTCCATGTAGTTCATCTAACAAGTCTTCCACTACTGGGATAGGAAACTTGTTTTTATGGTCAATGAATTCAATTGTCTATAATCCACACATAAACGCCAAGATCCATCATTCTTTTTGACTAACAAACAAGGGGAGGCAAAGGGACTCTTGCTTGTCTTAATTATAGAAGCAGCTAACATTTCTTCAATCTGTTTCTTCACTTCCACTTTCTGATGATGTGGAATCATGTAGGGTCTGAGGTTCACTGGTTGAGAACCAGGTTTAAGAGTGATAGCATTGTCATGTGTTCTCTCAGGGGGCATACCTTGGGGAACCTAAAATATGTCTTCAAAAGAATCCAAAACTGCCATGATTTCATGGTGGTATTCATGTTCCTCACCCTCAATACTTAGAAAGTAAAGTTTTCCCATAAGATCTGAATTCTTCTCATGAGCTTTTGAAGCTTCTCACCAGTAATCATTTTAATAAAAGGTTTTGTATGACTACCTTTTAAGACAATTAACTCATTATCCTGAAGGAAGCTTAAGGTCATTTGATTGAAATCAAGGCTGATAGGGCTATACCTTTTCATCCAATCAACACCTAAAACCATATCACTGCCTCACATAACTAGAACCCTAAAATCATGTTGAAATTAGTGTCCTTGCATTTTCCAAACTAGTTGCTTGGACTTAGCTTGACTGTATAACTTTTCCCCATTAGCAACAGTGATGATCAGTGAAGCAGTTGGTATGACTTCAAGCCCCTCCTTTGCCCAGCCGGGATTAACAAAACTGTGGGTACTACCACTATCAATGAGTATACTTAGTGGTCTTCCTTTAATAGTGACTCGGATCCTCAATGTACTGTGCCCAACACTTCCAGTTAGGGCATTAATAGATATTTCTAAGCCATCATCTGCATTCTTATCCCCAAGAGGTTCAGACTCATTTTCAGTTTCTGGTTCTAGCTCCAGTTGTACTTCATTCTCCTCCATGAAGTTTAATTGTTTGAGTTCACACTGATGCCCTGGAGAGAATTTGTCCCCACATTTGAAACATAGGTTATTCAGTTTCCTATACTCCATCAAGGATTGTTTGGTGGTAAGTTGGGTGGGTTTTTGTGCTGTGATGGGTAGGGTTGGATTTTTTTTGAAGGGTCAATTGGCTAGGGTAGGTTGGGTATTTGAAGGTAGGTTTTTGAACTTTATAGTTTCAAATTCCAAAGAAAGTTCATAGGGTCTGGCTTGTTTATAAGCTTCTGCTAGTGTCTGGGGTAAGTGAATCTTCACCCTGTGCCTGATTTCTTCCTTTAGACCACTGATGAAGCTTGACAAAAAATATTGTTCATCCAAGGAGGGATTATGCTGAATCATGTAAGGCCTCAGCTCATCAAATTTCTCTTGGTAGTCTTTAACTGAGGTTCTTTGAGTTAGCTTATTAAACTCATCTATGATGTCAATGTAGGTCTTATCACAGAACCTGTGACACAGGTCAGCTGCAAATTCTCTCCATGAAAGTTAATGTTTTTTAGTAACGTATCCATCAAACCAAACCTCAGCTCTACCCACAAGGTGCATAGAAGCCACATCCAGCTTTTATTCTTCAGGTATTTCAAGCAAAGTAAAATATTTCTCACATTTTTTAACCGAACTTCTAGAATTAGTTCCATCATACATCTGTAACTCTAGTTTTGGTCTAAAGGGTACTCCTTTAAAGCCTATAGAAGTATTTGGGTGGGTATTTCTTTCAAACAGGTAAGGTTCCTCTTTTTTTTCATCTCCCATTTTTGGTTTGTTTGAGTTCATAGAGGTATAAGAGTTGTTTAGATTTTGTGAGGGTTTGGGGTTCAAAATCCCAGGTCCACCATGCTTATAAGTATATCTTTCATGCTCATCAATGATCGTAACTGTGATAGGTTGCTTACCAGTAACTTTTTTCATGGATGGTTCAAGTGTGGAGGTTGCAGTGCTTCCTGGACTTAGCCCTTCAATTTTGGCAGATAGAATGTTGAAAATCTTCTTAGAGTAGTCTTGCGTGGTACTCATCATGCTTTCCAAAGCACTGAATCTTCTCTCCTATTGATTTCTTTGCTTGTCCCACCACTTAGGAGTGATGTTTTCATCATCCAGTTTCTTTAGTTGATCCTGGATTTCGATGAGTTATTTTTGCATAGAAGCAAGGTCTGAGCTTTCTGCCATCTGCTGAGTTTTCTTTGGCTTTCCCAGATTTGCGAGGAGGGATCGGGTATGGCTCTCGATACCAAGTTGTCACAGCTCAACTGTAATTTTAAGAAATGTAAAGAAAGGGTTGTATGGTTTTAGAAGAGAAAAGACAGAATGAAGAAGATGATTGATTTCATTAATTCATCGATAAGGAATTTTAGTACATTCAATATCTGTATATACCAAAACTCAGGACACAATATTATTTAGGGACAGGTGTCAACAGAACCGCATTCTTCTCTAACGGTAATCTAGCTCATTCCATCACGTGCGAGACTTCATTTCCATATTTGGGCTGTCGTTCGACTTCGGCCCTTCCAATTGCTCCAACTCACGTTCAACCGAAACACTGTCATTTAGGGTAGTTGTAACACTAGCTGAAACGTTGTCGTTTGGTCCACTTTGCTTAATTCTTCTTCGATTGTCTGAGCCCCAATTCTTTGCGAACTCTAATTTCTGATTCTCGTTCTCACTTTCTTCCATGACACATTCCCCTCCTTTCCAATTATTTTTTCTTTTGATTTCGGGTCGTACATCAATCTCCATGAGACTCACGCGTTGCATGCCCTACTATTGAATCATTGTTTTGTTCCTAACCTTAGTGTCACGGGGTCAGAGTCTTGGCGCAGGGACATCTACCCGTGCGGCAACCCAGGGCTATTACCAGCCAAGGGCTAAGCCTTTTCTATCTCCGATGCTCACTGGTTTCGCCCTCCCATGGGCTCATCAGGGAAGCGGGGACAGCTCCCGACCAGTGTGGTGCCTACCAACGCGCCCCATCCGAAGACAAGACGGCTGTACGGCACGTACTACACCCTTAATGCTATCCCGGATCCTACATTAAGCACAACCAGCAAGCATCTCGCGCGGTCCCGCGTGTCACGACGAACGGTCCGTGACATTCTCCCCCACCCGATTCATGCACGCCCTCGTGCATGGGGAGAAACTCTTTCCCTCTTTTGATTGGCCCTGATCTAGTGTGCAATTCCCTGCCTGCTCGCCCTCTTCACTTGAGGCTACGACACATTGGCTACGAGTGCTTGGCGAACTTTCGCTATGGCTTCCTGCCTACCCGTCCTCATCTCAATCTCTTTATAGAGGACCCACTCGCGGACACCCCTTCACTTGGAGTGCGAGCTACACACGCTCGTCCACTTGACCCGCTTGCGAACACCCCTACACTCGGAGTGCGAGCTACACACGCTCGTCCGGTTGACTCGCTTACGCAGCATTGAGGCGCTTGGCAAACTCACAGCTAGCACACAGACTGGCTCTGATAACACTTGTCACGGGGTCAGAGTCTTGGCGCAGGGACATCTACCCGTGCGGCAACCCAGGGCTATTACCAGCCAAGGGCTAAGCCTTTTCTATCTCCGATGCTCACTGGTTTCGCCCTCCCATGGGCTCATCAGGAAAGCGGGGACAGCTCCCGACCAGTGTGGTGCCTACCAACGCGCCCCATCCGAAGACAAGACGGCTGTACGGCACGTACTACACCCTTTAATGCTATCCCGCATCCTACATTAAGCACAACCAGCAAGCATCTCGCGCGGTCCCGCGTGTCACGACGAACGGTCCGTGACATTAGCCTCTCTTCTCTCTATGAAAAAATCTTAAATCCCAAGCCCAGTGTTCGTAGGCCTACTATTGAATCATTATTTTGTTCCTAACCTTAGCCTCTCTTTCCTCTAACCCATTAACCAGCATAAAGTTAAGATTTAAATTTTGGGCAAAATATAAATGTTTAAAAATAAAGGGTAAATTTATAATAAATTGTTTTTTAAAAAATAATATAGTAAAACAAAAGTGAAAAAAATTGGGATACCTCATTTAGCTTCGTCCCTGCCAGTAATTGTCTAATTTGACCCGATATAGAAAATCCATTTGGGCTTTAACCTAACCCATGACTCACATGCCTGGTGGTAAAATTGGTTTTTTTCTTTTTCTTTTCTGTTAATGAGGGGTAAATTTGGTGTGTTTCGTGTAATGATGTTAAATTGGATACAAAATTTTCGCGATGACTTAATTGATTTTCTATTGAAGGCTAAATTGACCCCTAAGCCATAATATTTTGGACATTAAAAAATTTTTCCCTATCAATTAGGTTATTAATCTTTCATTTTGATGTCGATTAAGTTATCAACCCTTAAATGGTTAGCAAAATTGCTAACTTGACAACTTTTAAATTTATTAACAATTTTAGTTTTAAAAATTTATATATTCCATCAAGTTGATCACAATTTGAAATAATTCAATAAATTTAAGGGTAAAGTACACAGACAATCACTTAACTTTGGTAAAAATAAAATAAAATGGTAACTAAACTTTCAAAAATCACAAAATGACAATTAAACTTTATATTTTATAACAAAATGGTAACTAGACGTTAAATCCCGTTAGGTGTCTGTTATAAAATTTGGTATAATAACACATTTAGTCCTTCGTATTTATACATTCAATCAATTTAGTCCTAATTTGAAACAATTCACTAAATTTAATTAAATATTCGAATATTTTAAATCGTTTTTTTCTTTTAAATCGAATATTTTTAAATTAAATTGAATATTTAAAGTACTTATTAAATATTCGATGTGATTTAAATATGAAAATATTAAATATTCTATTTTAAAAAAATATTCGGTTTAAAAGAAAAAATGATTTAAAATATTTGAATATTTCGAGCTATTCGAGTTGACGCGTCATATCTTAAGATAGAGATGAACGTTCGATCAAGTCGAGTTAAAAAATTTTGAGTTATTCGAGTTGACGCGTCATATTTAATAACTCAAACTTTATTTGAAATTTTTTTGATTCGAGTCGAGTTTTTGAGTTCCTATAAAAAATTAATTGTAATTATTTATCATGTTACCATACTTTGGAATTTTGCTTTAAGGACCAAATTGAAAGAATGAGTAAATAAGAAGGGCTAAATTTAGTGAATTGTTTCGAATTAGGCCTAAATTGATTGAATGTATAAATATGAATGACTAAATGTGTTATTATACCAAATTTTATAGCAGACACTTAACGAGATTTATAAATATGAATTAGGCCTAAATCTAGTTATCATTTTGTTATAAAACATAAAGTTTAATTGTCATTTTGTAATTTTTGAGAGTTTGGTTACCATTTTGTTTTTTTTATCAAAGTTCAGTGACCATCTGTGTACTTTACCCTAAATTTAACCATCAATATTTAAAAATCCTATCAATTTAATCTTCATATTAATTCATATTAACTTAATAAATTTAACCCTCCAATAAAATAATGACACGTGTGCTAAGTCAACCCTCAACTTTCAAAGTTAATTTCCTCCTAATGCCTTACCTTAATTTTCGCTTTTCCGGATTCCAAATATGTATGTACGACAAGAACAACATAATTTTTGCTTCTCCGGATTGAATATAATGGAGTCATTCATGTAATGGGAGAGATTATCCCCTCAGTCGAATAAAGTTTTTGTCCTTTTTAAATTTTAAATTTAAATATTTAATAGATTTTTGTCTCTTTCATTACTTGATCTTAACTACATCAGGATGGACCGAGGGGGGGCTCGCGGAGGCGGTCGTCCCCCTTTAAATTTTAAAATTTCTATACGAGTTAGACATGTTTTAGAATTTTTCTATGTATTTTCTATTAAAAATCTATTTTCGCCCCCCTAAACTTTTATAAGTTCGCCCCCTAAAAAAATTATAAATTCGCTCTCCCTAATTTAAAGTCTCACGTCCGTCCCTAAATTCCATCTCCATGAATATATATACATACAACAAGAACAACATTGAGCACTGAGCTTGTGAGAATAAACGCAATGGTTTAAGGTTGCGTTGGTAATAAGACTGAGAGTGAGAAATCGGGGTCAGGTTTGAAAGAATATAATATTTGTTTGTTTATTTTTAATATGTTTGTGTTTCGTTCGTGTTTGATACAAAAATCAAAATTATATTTGTGTTTGTTTGTTTAAAATTATATATATTCGTATTCATTCTTTTATTGCTCACAAACATGTTCATAAATATATAATTGAAAAAATTTGAAAATAATTAAAATTTTATTAATGAACAAATGAATCATAAATGAAAAATCACTATTAATAATTATATTATAAATAAATAAAATAAAAATATATTTGAAAAAACTTTTGCAAGAAAAACTAGAGCTTATAAACGAACTAATAAATGAACTTGTTTGTGGACATAAAGAAATCAAACACATATTTATTTCAAATTATTCGTTTAAATAAATGAGAATATTTCTGTCCATACTCATTTATTTAACTTAATAAAATACATAAAGAAACAATGATAAATAAGAGTGAAGTGTAGGGATAAGGCTAATGTTTATTGACTTTAACTATAAAGGGAATTAAATTTATATTAAGACGCTCATTTATTTATTGCTTTGTCTGCAAGGTGTGTGTGCATTATCAAAGTGTTAGGAAGATGTATGAACATATATTACCTTATAATTAATTACATAAGACTATTAAAAAAACTATAAATGAGTTTGGGCAACTAAGTCAAAACTTAAAATAGAAAAGAAAAAATATATTGTTTAGGTTTAATTGGTTTGAGTTGAATTAAAAAAATTAAAACATTTATAAAAGCTGATTCAATCACTTTTATCTTATGGTATTGATTATTGTTTTTCTTGTTCGAAATAGTTTTTAAAGTAATTATGTTGCTCATGTTAGACAATTAGTGGATAACTGGTAGCTAATAACATACTACATTAACTTATAGTAGATTGCATTAGCTGATTTGATTAGTGAATTGTATAAAAGTGTTTGGTAAAATTAACTGATAGTTGATAGATGTTTAATTATTTAAACAAGTAAAATGACATATAAGGACATGATTATATTTCACACTTGTTTGAATAATTTACTGACTATCAATATTTTGTATCTATTAATATTAATTAGATTATGAAAAATAATTTTTTAATATAACATTACTAAGCATATTTGAAAGATGTATATATTAATTTCTTGTTTATGAAATTATAAAAATATAATTTCATTAATTATTAAATTTAAATGTATATATTAATTTTTTTATTTATGAAATTATTTTTTAATTTTATTAGTTATTCAAATTTAGGTTATTTAGAAAAAATTTTGTAATTGTCAAGGACAAAAGAGTCTTTACAACTCTTATTTACAATACTCTAACTCAAATCCGGTGTTAAAATCCTCTATTTACCAAACATCTAAATTAGCATATTTGGCCGGTCAAACCTTTAAAAATGAACTAAACCTCGTATTTTGGCTCAAATAATTTCTGAATGAATTGATTAATTTGAATTTTTTAACTGCATTAAATTTAAATAATTTAATATAAAATAAAATCTAATTTTTAGATAAAAATATCATTGAATTTTAAACAATAGATTTTATTGATAATTCATGTAAGTTTTTTTATGATATTTAAAATTTAATAGAGTTAAAAATGCAAGTGAAATTTAAAAATTATAGAAAGGCTTAATGGTAAAATAATTGTCCAAATTATACTTCTGGCTCACTTTTGGTGCATAAACTATTTTCGCTCACAACAGTGTCTAACATTTTCTATATTACTATTCTAAGTGCATAGCCGTTAACGACCGTTATTTTATATCTGTTAACCATTTAGAGCTTGACACGTGGCATTAATTATACTTTTTAAACATTTTCTTTAAATAGTAAAATTTTAATACACAAGCTGTGTAAAACTAATTTTACACAAGCCTGCATTTTGCACTATAAAACCAAAATCCTAAATTCCTAATTGTAACCCTAAAAAACTAAACCCTAAGCCTTAAACTCTATACCCTAAATTCTAAACACTAACCTTAAATTCTAAACCCTACAACTTAAACCCTTAAGCTTTCAACCCTAACTACAACAACCCAAATTTCAAAATTCGTGGGCCAGTTTAACCCGAGCCGCGGGCTTTGTGTTTTGGGCCCTTGAAGGCTCATGTATGCCGTAGTAGACTTCCTTTATGTTGTTGGGTTTGTGTGTTTAGGTTAGGAAGAGGATGGATGGGGCATTTTGGTAAAGTGCTCATTTTTATAAGGGGGAAGGCTGAATTTTCATTAATTTTGGCTGAAAAGGGAAGAGAGGGTGACCTCATTCTTGTCTTTTTTTTCTCCTCCCATCTCCCTTCTCCATCTTACTCTAAAGTTTTAAGACTAATGCTCAATCTTTGTCATTTTGAGTAGTAATCTCAAAGTTTGGCTTGAGGGAGTTGTTATCAGCATCAAAGGGTCTATCTTTTAAGGTAAAATGGTTGGAAATGGTGGTAAATGAAAAAAAATAGGTTCTTGGTGGGGGTTGAAGAAGATGAACGGGATAGAAGATTTAACCATGTTTCTTGTTGTTAGATTCTTCCTTAGTCATCTTTATCCCTTTTAACAATGTTGTAATTTGTTTTACAACATTTGATTGTAGTGAAAGAAGTTGAAGAGCATTCCAAGGAGCAAGGAATGAGTAAGGCTTGAGCTTTGGGAAAAGGCTATTTTTCCAGTTTTGAAGGAATGTTAGTACACTTCCAACTCCTTTTATTTCATGCACATCTTAAGAATGATACCTTGTATGCTTGATTTGGTGATTGAGTGTCAAAATGCTTGAAAATTCTTGTTAATGGTAAATTCAGGATTTGGTGTTAATAACTTGTAAAAATGATAGTGAACCACCCTAAATGACTCCCATAAATTGTAGGGTCATCTTAAGGGGTTGTTGGGTTTGAGTTGGAGGCTTTGGGGATGATTTTCCGAGATTAGAAAGTCATTTTTGAGCTTCGGTATTGATACACGGAGAACCCGTACTGGTACCCTAGTGTTTAGGGTGTGAAAAATTTTAATTTCTATCCTTTAACCCACAATCACATTTTAATTTGTTTTCAAACGAACCCTAAACTATTACAAATCTCAAAATGTTGTGAGGAACTCTAATAATAGTAGAAGAAGAAGTGTCAAACCAACAAATTTGAGAGGTAAAGCTTAAATGTTAAGCTTGAGTGGTCAATTACAAGGGTTTTATTTTTGTAACTTAAACTAGAATCTAATATGTTGATTTTGACAAATTTTGTATAGAGTTCATACATAAAGTGGAAGCACTTTTTCTGCTGTTGGGGAATCATTTGACCAAAACCAAGAAAATTGAAGGTACATTTTTTTGTTGTTGTTGTAGGTTTGTTATTGGAAAATGGTTAAAATATATTATATGTACATGTATATTGGTATGATTATATAAAGTAATAAGCAAATGAAAAATTAGAAATTATAAAAAATTTGCTACTGTTGCTTGTTAGATTTGTTTGTCAAAAAGTAAATTAAAAAGTTAAATCTAAAGGTGAATATTAATCATATATTTCTTGCTATAAAGTTTAAAATATTAGTGTGCCTACCATACCATTTACATTGTTTCTGAACCATGGAGTTTGAAAGTAATATATGCATATATGTCCTTATTTTAAGGATGACAGGGATGACCCCAAACATATATTTTAATTGGGGGTGTTCACTGTTAGATATTAGATCGGATTCGATTTGGTTTTTTCGGATATTTGTTTTTTCGGATCGACGATATAATGATCCGTATCCGATCCGGAAAAATCAGATATTCGGATATTCTGATATCCGAATATCTGAAAATATAATTTGATTTAACTATTTTTTTCGAATTTGAAGGTCATATTTATGAAAATTCCTGAATTTCGAATATAACAAACAACAAATTGCTAAATATAACAAGATTCACATCTATGAAAATTTCGATTTTTTAATTTTCGGATATAACAAGCATCAAATTGTTAAATATAACAAGATTAATATTCATGAAATTTTGAATTTTCAGATAATTCGAAACTTGAAATATTGTGATTTGTATCCGATATAGAAAATTTAAAATCGAAACAAATATCTGATCCGAAAATAAAAATTGGATTGAATATCCAAATTTCCGAATCGGATCAACGAATAATCGGATCAGATATTTTTAAACACCTTTAATTTTAATGGCAAACTATGTGAGAATATATTCTAAATTTGCTAGGGCTTGACCAGGACTGTAAAAAATGACATAAAAATCATATTCTATTTTGAATCTTATCCATTCCCATGCAATCTGCAGCGTCCCTTTTTTTTCTTTCTAATATAGGGTGCATATGTGTTATTAAGTTTTTTTTTTATAAGATGTATATATATTATATGTATATGTATATTATTGGTATTTACTACAAGCTTGTTGGTTGCATTTAATTTGTGGTATAGTTATTGTTTTGTAGTGGAAATAAGTAAGTTTGTGTGTTGTAGTAAATGTTTGTTGTAGTTATTGTTTTAATCTTTTTAATTGTGTATATTATTTATTTACTTGGTGGTCCGCTTTAAAGAATGACTTTGGAGTATGATGAAAGCAATAAGCCTAATGTCTTTGGCGAAGGTTTTAATCAAGGTAGTGAGCTTAATGACCTCGATTAAAGTGGGTCTAATGGGCTTAATGAAGGTGCTAGAGATGACATTGAGCATAATGAGATCGATGAAGTTGCTGATGAGATTGTAGGTGAGGATAGTAATAATATTGATGGAGATACCAATGGATCAGACTGGGTAGATGGAAACAATATATTATCTGATTATGGTGAGTTAGCTTCGCTTAAGAACAAGCACACTATAGTAAGCATGAATGTAAAAATTGCAAATGGAGCTAGTAGAGTTTTAAATTTTTTTGGGAATTTAATTAATTTGGAATAATAGGTTTCGGAACTAAATTGAAAGAATTCGAAATTTGGAAGATCAATTTATAAGGATTTGATTGCTAATATGAAGACGAAATAAAGTTTAGAGACAAAAGTGTGAAGTCCCGAAAGTTCCATGGCCATGGGTATAATTTACCCATTTTTGTTTGGGAGTCAATTATATCAAAGTCATAGACGCACTTCGGGGGAGAAAAAAAATCAGATTTTTCTCCCTATTTCTCTCCCACACCTTTAAACTTCAAATCTGGGTATACCTCCGTCCGGCCATCTGTTTTCGACACCTCTAGCACCATCATGTTCATTGTATGATTTCGAGTCCACCGGTACCAACGACATCATCATCGAAGTTACCGTTGGAGGGGGAGTATCGTCGGAAATCTTGAAAGGTTAGTATTCGAACTTTGAATTTAAATTTTGAAAATCCGAGGCCAACACTGTGTTTAGAAGGTCGAAAACTACTAGCCTGCAAAGTTTGGTGGCCAACGGCCGCCCACAGCCACCGCACTCGTCGAACTCTCCGGTGGCCGAGAATGGGCATTGTTCTGCATAGTGTCATGTCGGTAGACTCTCGCTAACTAGAACGTGCGGCCTTAGCTCGCTTCCTGAAACTTTTGCGAATAAGTAAGCCTGAAATGATCAAGCACAAAGGCTTAGATCCTTGCGGAAATGAAAATGAACAACAGATAGGAAACGACAACACAAAGAAGAAGCAAGTGTTGGGAATGCTAGTTGTATTCCACAATGATGAAGTGAATAAGTGAGGAGGGGCAAACCTCTATTTATACATGAAGCCCCGTACATCCAACGGTTTACATTGAATTACACGAATGGCTAGGATCGCCTCTAAATCTCTAACATCCCTAAAATCAAGGGGAGCCATAAAATTATTGAAATAAAGGAATAAAAATAAAATACATGGCTGAAAATCACTAAGACTTATTCCAAATTCGGACTGGATCCTCCTAGGCTCGACTGGGCAGGCCCATGGTGCTGAAACAAGCCCCCTAGGTGTCCTGGTGCGTGCTGGCTGCACCCTGGTGCGGGCAGAATGCATTCTGAGGTGCGCTGGATGAACCCCAGTGCTGAATTGGCTCGGTCGATGGCTCGCGGTTCGTGACATTCTCCCCCACTTGAGCTAGCGATGCCCTCATCGTGTGGTCGGCATGATACTGCTCCACTTGAGTCTTGAACTGCCAAAGGTCCTCGGCTAGTTCCCAACTCCCCTCAATGTCGGGAAGTCCCTTCCATCGAACAAAATACTCATGCCTTGGGCGGTGACCTGGTCGAAGGATGACCCTTTCGGCTTGGACCTCTTCGACCTCGTTCTCAAAAGAGACTTTCACTCCGACTGGTGCTCGGTGTGACTCCCCCCGATCTGGATCCTCCTCATCCTGATGGAATGGCTTAAGTAAGCTGACATGAAACACCAGATGAGCTCAGATGGATGATGGTAGCTCTATTCTGTAGGATATGATGCCTACTCTCTTCAACACTTTGAACGAACCCTCATATCTTCGCACAAGCCCCCTGTACATGGTTGGGTTGCGCAAAATCTCGGTCAACTTAGCCAAGACAAGGTCGCCAACTTGAAAGTTTACATCTCTGCGCTTTTGATTCGCCAATTTCTTAGTCCTCTTCCCCGCCTTGTGCAAACAAGCTCGGGCTAACTCATGTTGTTCCTGCCACTCCTTGGCAAACTGGTGTGCTGCGGGATTAGGCCCATCATACTTGGTAGCAACCGCGATGGGTGTGAGCGGTTGCTGCACATTTACTATCTCGAACGGACTCTTATTTGTGGCTTCACTCCGTTGCAAATTGTAAGAGAACTGAGCCACGTCCAACAGTTTTGGCTAATTCCACTGTGTGGCACTCACATAGTGCCTCAAATAAATCTCCACGAGTGCATTCACTCTCTCGGTCTATCCGTCTGTTTGTGGGTGAACACTCATCGAGAAGTTCAAGCTCAATCCCATAAGCTTGAACAACTCGGTCCAAAAACGGCCTGTGAACCGTGTGTCCCGGTCACTGATGATGGTCTTTGGCACGCCCCAATATTTCACCACGTGCTTAAGGAAAAGTCTGGCTGCCTCTGTGGCTGGACACGCCTTGGAAGCTGGGATGAACGTTCCATACTTTGAAAAACTGTCAACGACCACCATGATACTCAACAAGCCGTTAGTACAAGGTAAACCAACAATGAAATCCATGGAAACACTTTCCCATGGTCGGTCGGGGATCGGCAAAGGCTGCAATAGTCTCGCAGGCTTCTTCATCTCTATATTGTCTTGTTGGCACACAAGGCAAGTTTTCACATAGGCTTCAACGTCTGCACCCATGTGTGGCCAGTAGTAGTTCCGGGCAATGAGGGCTATGGTTCGAGTAATATCTGGGTGTCCAGCCCACATCGAATCATGACACTCCTTCATGATCTCTTTGCGCAACTCTCCAAACTGAGGCAAATAAAGGCGGCGATCTCGAGAATAGAACAAGTCCCCCTCGAGCCAAAACTTCATGGTTCTGCCTTCCTTGATATGATCGATCAACATCTTGGATGTTGGGTTATGAGATAGCCCCTCTTTGATGCGCTCTAACAAGTTTCCCACAAGCAGGCTAACTGTCTCGATATTATACCTCCGGCTTAATGCATCAGCAACTAAATTCACCTTCCCTGGCTTGTACTCCAAGGAAAAAATCAAACTCTGCTAAAAATTCCTGCCAACGGACCTACTTGAAAGAAAGCTTCTTCTGGGTCAGGAAATAGCTATTAGCAACATTATCTATAACACAACAAACCTCGACCCAAGAAGATAGTGTCGCTAAATGCGCAAGCAATGTACTACTACAGTCATCTCCTTCTCATGGACCGTGTACTTCTTCTCGGTCTCATTGAGCTTCCGGCTTTCAAAGGCAACCGGATGTCCCTCTTGCATCAAGACCCCTCAAATGGCAACGTCTGATGTATCTGTGTAGACTTCAAATGGCTTGGTGAAATCAGGCAACACCAACATCGGTTCGCTCACCATGGCCTTTTTCAATTCTGCAAAGGCATTCTGACACTCGATGCCCCAAACCTACGCCTTATCCTTCCTCAATAGTTCGGTCAAGGGTGCGGCAATCTTTGAATAACTCTTCATGAACCGTCTATAGTAATTCGCGAGTCCAAGGAATAACCACAGCTCAGCCACTCTAGTTGGTGGCTTCCACTCATCAATTGCTCGGACCTTGGCTCCATCCATTCGGATTTTGCCAGCACCAACGATATGGCCATGGAAAGGAACTTCTTTCTGAGCAAACGAGCACTTCTCTTCTTTCACATAGAGCTCGTTCTGTTGCAATACTTTGAACACCTGTCTCAAGTGCTCAACATGCTCCACAAGAGATTTACTATATATAACAATGTCATCAAGGTAAACCACAACGAACTGATCAAGAAATGGTTGTAGTACCTTGTTCATAAGTTTGCAAAAAGTGGCAGGAGCATTCGTGAGGCCGAACAACATCACTAGGAACTCAAATAAACCACAGCATGTAACACAAGCTGTCTTCGGGTCATCCCCTGCGGCTATTCTGAATTGGTAATACCCGGATCTCAAGCCCAACTTGGTGAACCACCTTGCACCACTAAGCTGGTCGAACAAGTCTGCAATAAGAGGGATTGGATACTTGTTCTTCACGGTGAGCTTGTTCAAAGCTCAGTAATCAATACACATTCTGAGGGACCCATCATGCTTTTTCTGAAATAACACTGGAGCACTGTAGGGTGCCTTAGACGTTCGGATATACCCTACTTCTAGGAGTTCTTTTAACTGTCTGCGCAACTCCTCTAACTCGGGCGGAGCCATTCAGTAAGGGGCCTTGGCTGGTGGCTCCACATTGGGCACAAGCTCAATTTTGTGGTCTACCTCCCTCTTTGGCGGTAGACTCTTCGGCAATTCTGTTGGCATTACATCACGGAAATCTGCCAACAATTTTCCCACCTCATCAGGGACCTTCTCGGCCATGACAGGCTCATCTTCCACCAATGCTGCTAAAAAGGTGGGTTCCTCCTTGCGCACCCCCTTGGAAAATTGAATGGCTAAAAGCAATTTGGCCCCAACTCTGGCCTCTCGGCTTACCGAAACAATGCATTGGTGCCTCAGATCAAGGATGCACAAACAATCGGCAAAAGGGACGGGAAAAGCATTAATCTTGTCAAGGAAGCTAAGCCCAATAACAAATTCAAAATCATCAAGTGGAATTACCTTGATGGCTTCCTTACCCTTCTAACCTCTAATGTCGAGCTTGACTCCTTTTGCTATACCGATAATCGGAGCCTCTTTGGAATTAACTGTTTTGATGAACCCACTCGCCTTCTCAACACAAAGAACGAGTCTCTTCGCTGCTTGTTCGGACAAGAACAACTCTGATGCACCCGTATCAACTAATGCACTCATCTTTTGGCCAGCAACAGTGATGTCTACAAACATCAGTCCCTTCTTCTTGTTGCCCTTCTTGGAATCCATGCAACTGAGGATGGATCCAAGATTTTGAGTCTCTTTCTCATCAGAATCTTTCTCTTGCACGACGACAATCTTTACATTATGTGCACAATACATTTGCAAGTGCTTACCCCTGCAAGTGTAACACTGGAAGTTCTCATTGTTCTTCCCCCGGTTCTTTTCCCATGGCATGCGACCCTTCCACTCTTCTGGCCTCCCTTTGCCACTTGAAGGCCTTGCGGACCCGTACTTTGTTGCTTTATCCTTGTCTCCTCCCCAATTGCCTTTTGGCTTTGGTTTGGACGGCTCGGACTTCTTGTTCTCATATTGAGCAAGGGACTCTGCCACGGTTAGGGCTTTGGAGAGACTTTTGACTTCCCTCTGCTCTAACTCCAACTTGACCCACTTCTGAAGCCCATTCATGAAGTCAAAGTAGCCTTTATCTTCTCTCAAACTCGTGAGCTAGAGCTTAAGTTATGTGAACTTCCTTACATATTCTATGATGGTCCCGTCATGCTTTAGTTGACGCAGCTTCAACTGTGCCTCTTGATGAGCATTCTTCGGATAGAAATGCTCCTTGAATTCAAACATGAAATCATTCCATGTCTTGAAAGGAATTGTGTTGCCTTCTTCCTCGTCACATCTGCGTCGCCGCCATAAAAGAGTGACATCAGTAAGATAAACAGAAGCAGTGTTTACCTTGGTTGTATCGTCATCGATACCCGTCACACTAAAATACTATTCAAGGCCCTAGATGAAGTTGTCTATATCTTGGGCTACCCTTGACCCACTGTACTTGCTGGGACGCGGGGCGTCAATCTTTGGCTTGGGTGCTACAACTTCGGCAAGCATCCCACCCTTCAATGCCGCTTGATAAATACGAAGCTCATTATTGAGCTCTTTCATTTCTTCCTTCATAGAGACTATCTCGGCCTTTAGAGAGTTGTCTCGACCATCTAACTTGTCGTACAACTCACCAAGGAGGTTTTCCACCTCATCTCTGATCTTCCCTTCGATGGACTTAACCAGATCGGAACGTGACTCCTCGTCACCTCGAGTCTCCTCGACTTCCCTCACGAAATCTTTAGGACTTGCGACCCTCTTATCCAAGGCTGCAACCTTTTCCTTGGAACTTCCTCGCTTCTTGTCGCCATTGCGACCGGTAACTCCCTCACCTGTTTGGACTTCACCGGAGTTCTGTGGTGCCATATCTCTCGATCAAACTCGCTCTGATACAACTTGTCACGTCAGTAGACTCTCGCTAACTCGAACGTGAAGCCTTAGCTCGCTTCCTGAAACTTTTGCGACTAAGTAAGCCTGAAATGATCAAGAACAAAGGCTTAGATCCTTACAGAAATGAAAATGAACAACGAAAAGGAAATGACAACACAAAGAAGAAGCAAGTGTTGGGAATGCTAGTTGTATTCCACAATGATGAAGTGAATAAGTGACGAGGAGCAAACCTCTATTTATACATGAAGCCCCGTACATCCAACGGTTTACATTGAATTACACGAACGGCTATGATCGCCTCTAAATCTCTAACAACCCTAAAATCAAGGGGAGCAATGAAATTATTGAAATAAAGGAATAAAAATAAAATACATGGATGAAAATCACTAAGACTTATTCCAAATTCGGACTGGACCCTCCTAGGCTCGACTAGGCAGGCCCATGGTGCTGAAACAAAACCCCTAGGTGTCCTGGTGCGGGCAGAATGCACCCTGGGGTGCGCTGGATGAACCCCAGTGCTGAATTGGCTCGGTCGCTGGCTCGCGGTCCGTGACATTGAACAATAACAGTGAACGGTGACGGTAAACAGTAAACAATAACAGTGACTGTGAATAGTAACAGTGAACAGTTATCGATGAACAATAGTTTTGACTGATAGTTAACTTTTTCAGTGACCATACTTGAGGATTTTTTTCAATGTCCTAAGTCCAATTTTGAAGTCTGTTTTATTAAATTCGAATCCGATAAGATATTTTTCAGCGTTTGACTTTTTAGATAAATTCAATTATCATGTTTAAGTTATGTTTTTGATGTAATTCACATTTCTAAGTATCCGAGATATCGAGGGACGTCGAATCTGAGTTCGAAAACGATTAAAGGGAGCTTCAAAAGTCGACCGTTATAACTCGAAGGTGAGGTAATACTTTACTGGCTCTGGTATACTGTACAAAACTAGATTGTTAATAGTTAATGCATGAATAAATATATGATTGGATGTATGTTTGGTCCTTATCATTTTTTAATAATGATACTGAATACGGTATAAGGATAACAAACTGATGAAGACCCGTATGAAAAATAAGAAATCGATGACTCGTATGAATTTTTGAGTTCCGTAATTAATTAATAAGTTAGTTAGCCTCGAGGCTTTCCACTTTTGTGGTTTGGAATGAGCGAATGCCTTGATAAATCCTGAAATTATCGATAAGGCCTAAATAATTATAATGCCCCTAAGGGTTATGTAGCTTGACTCTTACACACTACAAAAAAATGACATATAACAATGGACATAAAACCGTAGGTAAAACATCAAAAATTTATTAGTATATAGTTTAAAATTCTATACTGACGAACAAAAGAGATATTCTGACAGACAAAATGCCGTCAGTAATATGTTAGTCGGTATAAATTTATAGCGACATACACAACCGTCAGTACAGATATTGGGACCCTATACCGACGGACATATCCGTAAGAATAGGTTTGGACTACCCCAACAAATTAGTGTATTTGTTCCGACGGTTACTATCCGTCGCTATAGCTTTTATCTTTACCAACGAGTTGTCCGTCGGTACAGGTATCATATAGATCATTATAAGAGACCTATAGCAACGACTCTGTCCGTTGGTATAAGTTTAATTAGTATTTATTTTTTATTTTAAATATTTAAATTATTAATACTATTATAGCAAAAATTGTTTCGATTTTTAAAGAGAAAAATATCACATTTTATCTTCGTACATAATAAAAGCTAAAAATATCAGAAAAAAGTATGTAGTACATAATTGTGTTTCTTAATAATGTACATAATAAAAACAGAAGAAATGTGCAAGCAAATATTTGTGTTTTTTAATAACGTACATAATAAAAGCTAAAAATAATTCGAAGCTCCTCCTCTATTGTGTGCTCAGGTCATTTATATATGTATTCTGTTGATTTGTTAAAGGCAATGATCGACTCGTACAATTAATTGCCGTTGAAGCAATACCAATATCAGGAATTGCCTATTAAAAGCAATAAAAATAATGACTTTAAATAAAAATAAATAAATGGAGTAATAAGAAAGTAAAATATTTTGTATACCTCTGTATTAACTATACGAACCAAATCATCCATATCAGACACATGTAGATCTAGACTTTGTTGTTGAAAGCAGAAAATCTATCATCGAAGAAAGAAAAAACATATTCCCCCAAAATAAAGAAAAACATCAATAACAATCTATTACATTTTAATGCGAAGATATTTCTAGCAAGTATGAATCAAGAGAAAAATGTAACACAAATATACCTTATAATTGCTCCTAGCCTTTCTTCGAAGTCAATGTCCAAGGAATAGAGATTCGTGGGATTTCTTTACCCACCAGTCAACCTTACAACTCAAAACCAAATGAAAATCGAAAGAAGATTGCAAAAGTTGAAAGAAAGAAAAGGGGGAATAGAAATCTTAGTTAACAAGAATTTCCACATAAGTAATAAGTAAAATGAATTGTTTTTCTAAGAAAAGAAATACATCTCACTTACGCGCAGGTGAAGGACAAGATTACTTACTAGCTGATTTCCTGCACAAGGCAATATTATTTATAATTTATTATGATAAAATGCAACATAATCAAATTAATGGTCTAGGATTTCAAATTTTTTACAACTAAAAAAAATCTTAAATAGTTTATTCATGTCCACATGTTTTAAGGAAAAAGGAGAAAGAGAGAAACAAGAACGGGGGGTGTCAACCTTGATCATAAAAAATGCTATAGGAATAGATACATGATCAAGGGAAAGAATAAATACAATGAAGCCTTCACGATCATAAAAAATGCTATAGGAATAGATAAAAACGCTAGGTAGGAGTTTGTGGTTATAGCAAACCTATAACCAACTGGTAACAGATAAAATATGTTCAATTTGTGCATTTTCCAGAAGTAGAACACAAAGAAATCAACAACAATAACATTATTAAAAGATACTAAACCAATGCTTTGGTGGTCTGCTAGTTCTAGTTATAGTTTTGCAGGACCATGACTTTCTCCATCTTTAAAGAAACGAGACAGTGTAAAAACATTTTTATTAAGACTAAAAAATGTCTTCAGTTAAGAAATATCTGCGCATCAATCATCACCTTACATCCTTCCCTTAGTGATTGTGCTTGTAGGTCCAAGTACTCATGTTTAAGATGAGATTGTCATATTATCTATCATATTTGTAAAAAGAACACACACACACACAAAAAGCAATGAGAAGTTCGTGGTATGTATTTGTTGATACATGCACTTATCAAATGTAAACACCCATCTGTAATAGCCAAATTGATTATATGGGACTTCTCTTTTATTGTAACCTATTGTAATTAATGTCCTTAAATTTGCCCATTGGTTTCACATTACACCTTCCCATTTCGATAGTCAAGTCCAACACAACACAACTTTTTCTAAAGTAAGGTCCTTGTATGTCTGATCTTAGGCTACATGATGACAGATAAGCCTCTTCTATCCCATAAACCCTCATCCTGCCCATATGAGTAGTTTTGACAAACTATTCTAGTTGAAAAGAAGCATTGGCAAAACTATAAACTCATTCAATAAGAATTTAGGAAGCAAATTCTAAATTAAGTTGATCACAACCTATCCAAAAGAAGAAAGAAAATCATTGTGTAGCACCCAATTAAAAAATAAATAGAATAAATAACACAACTAGACATCAATTCTCAAATTACTAAACCATTTTATATTATTACCTAACAGGAGGAGTATAATAGTTGTCACTGCTAAGAAGTCTCTTAAGGATACTCTAAAGGATGAACTTGGATGAATTACGCTAAATCACTCATGAAATACGTAGATCATGTGTACATTAGAGATGCAAAAGTCAATAATATCTTTTGAAATCAGTCAACTGATTCAACAAATTAGAATTTTTTTATGCTTATACTGTGAAAGATCAAGCTTTAACTACTCGAGAAGCTCTATTTAAAACAAAACTATTAGTATTTGGCTTCAGAAAATCAAATGTCACACATATTTAAAGTTTTTTTTCTTATTGTTTAGCCAATTTTCCACTTCTTTATCACATAAAATTCCAATCCTATTATATACTGCTTGTTCATAATCTGAGCCATAAACAATTCAAAATACATTTAGAGATTCAACAATTGAGGAAGCATATAGTGCAGAAATTTATTTAGTTGGCAAAAAACAGAATGAAAAGGAGAAAAAACAATATGTATACGCACACTTAAGTTATTTGGCGGCTCTTATAATTTCCTCTTAAAATAGTTATTCTCGATCTGCATATAACAAGAAAAAGACATATATCAGGAAGAAAAAGGCCAGCATGGACCATATTAGAGAGAAAGAAACAGTAAACCAATGTTACTAGATTGCTGATCTTAAGTTATTATCTTTCTACAAATTCCTGGTCTACAGAGAGACAAAAAAAATTTGGGCAGAGAAGACGACAAAGACGAGGACAGTACTGCAACAGGATATCACCGGCGACCTGTCTAATTAGTATAGAGAGTGAGAGGAGATTAGGAGCAAGTATGGATTGCAATGGTTTGGTTTAGGATCGGGTGAGAGTTTGAGTTAGACTGTAAGAAGATAAAATGATGAGTTTAATAAAGTAACAAAAAATAAAAAAATACCTATACCGACGGACACACCAAACCATTGGTATATGGTACACCTATACCGACAATTACTATAACATCGTCGGTATAAACTACATCTATACTGACAATGTCTTATCTTTCATCGGTATAACTATTGTCTACACCGACGAATAATGCATCCGTCGGTAAAACTCAAAACCTTTACAACCAGCTTCAAATTCCATCGGTATATAAGGTATATACCGACGACTTGTGTTCGTCGGTATAATGAACCGTCACTATATGTACATTTTTTGGAGTGATGTCAGACACTTCTGATACTGCCACAATACTGGAAGGATACCATATGAATTCATGTTCGACCCCTCGGACAAGGACCAATGATGATTCATGAAGGTGACATGTGATGGAAGTATGAACTGCAAAACTCGCACGTTAGTACTAACAGGATAAAATAAATAAACGAAGAAATGACGATCAACAGAACCGTGTCGTGGAAAAGTGCCACTGCCTTAGAAACGTATTAGCCTCGATGTGTGTAGTCGTTGCTATGGGCGAAACGTCCCCTGAGGTAAACATGGTCGCTCCGATATTCGTACACCCGAATTCGGAGTGGAAAACGGTGGAAAATCATAGAGCTTTTTTTAGTGTTTTTCAAACTGTTTATGGATACAATGAAGCATGCAAGCCTCACTATTTATAGGCTAGAAACTGAGGATAAAAGCATCCATTCAGCAAATCAAATTTAATACCTAATTTAATGCCCTTTAATTTGCTGTTATAACTCCCCTAATTAAATGGCCACATAGAAAGATAGTACGTGTGCGGACGTGTCGTAGACACGTGTTACCACGAACCCAAACCCAAACCCAAACTCAAACTCAAACCCGAACCAAGACGGACGTCGGCGACGGCACGCGAGACTTGCCCTTGTTCTCTAGCACTCAACAAAGGAGGGGAGGATGAAGGTTATAAATACCCTTCACATGTTAGTTTCCCACTCAATGTGGGATACCTTCTTTTGCATTACTAACAGCATGTTCAACACTATGATACAATCAATGCTAAGAATTGACTACTCGCGAGGAGTACCTGTTTGATTATTTGATAATACTAAACCGATGAGATCTGTTTAGTTTGAACGAGGATTAGAAGTTTAAAGAACCGCTAGAATCTCTGAATACTAAAATTTATTGTTCTTCCCTTATTGGGTTGAAATTACCAAATTATCATTGGAAGTTAATATAACCAAAATGCCCTTGTAGGTTGCATGATTGAAAAACTCCCCATTTATCCTAAATCTTGAATGATCTCGATCTATCTAAATTCTTGAATTTATCCAGATATATCTGAAATTCTGAATGGCCCTGATGTATCAAGTTCTTGAATGCCTTAATGGCGCCATTATTCATCGAACCCCTTTTATAAGGATCTATTTATGAAAACTGTTCAAAATCTGTGAAATAAAAGTGTTTATTTTCTGTAATTATCATGTATTTCTAGGTAATAAGTTGGATCATCTAGTGTGTTCCATGTGCACATGAATATTCTCTCTGATTTGAAACCAAGACTATTTGTTCTGATTCAAAAGTATAACTCTGTTATATGTAATGAAAGCATGATTTCTGACTTCCATTTTCTTATACAAAAGTATACCTTATTCATAATTTTTTATATTACTATTTTACTGATTAAAATATATGTCAGCATCCTGACTTCTGACTTACTAATACTGCTTACCATCTGAAACTAATTTTATTTGGGGTATATTTTCTGGGAAATTATCGAAGCTTTGTAGGCTCAGCTCTGATCAAGCTGGTAAGTCTTTCTGTACCTAAGTTATTGTAAAACTAATGGATTGATTTTGATATAACAAAGGATTTAAGAACTAAATTGAAAAAGAGAAATTAAATTTTGAAGTCCTCAAAACTTCCCAAAATCTCTAAGCAAAATGGTGAAGTCAAAACCAATGTTTATGAAAATGTTTCTAAGTGTTTTCCAAGTCAAAACAGTGATTTTCGAATCACCGTTTCGAAACGTTTTGAAATTGTTAACATGTTTTTCGGAACAAGCCTTCCCGTTTCGATACGGGTGTATTGAGACAGGTCTCTATGTTTCGGAACGGATGAAGAACAACGGAACGGGTTGAACCATTTTGATACGGCAGTATCGAAACGACCTCAAACGTTTCGAAACGATTTTCACACTTGGATTCAAAAATATGACCGTTGCAAACTTTATAACTGATTTTGAAAACGATTAAAGTGTATCGAAATGATTTAAGTCGTTTCGATACGAGTTTTGGCAGTGGCAAAATGTTTCAAAACAGGCACTAGCACGTTTCGGAACCGACTCTTAGTGTATCGAAACGTTCGGGTCCGTTTCGATACGGTCTCTTATTTTCACCCCAACGGCTATTTCTATTTTTGGTTTGTTTCGAAACAGGTACAGGTGTTGCGAAACAGGTAGTTGCAGAAGTGCATTTATGGTGGGAAGATCGCATCACAACGGCTATATTTATGATGGTAACAACCCCAACGGCTAAAATTGAATGAGAAGGTATAAAAGGGAGTTCTAAATCCAACAGCAACAACTATTGATCCTCAAAGAAATATTTCTAACATCAAATCCAAGCTCAAGTGCTAAATTTCCATATTCCTTGTAAAACCCCAATTGTGGTTCTTTGTATTTCCTATCTTCTTTGATTCAATTGGGTTGAGTGCTTGTTATTGGGTAACATTTGTATTGAGAGATACTAGTTATTTGCCTTCATCTTCTTTGTAAACATTGTGTGAGGATTTGGTCAATTTTGGGTAGAAAATTGACCATTGTGTAAAGGTTTCCTCCTAAGCCTAGAAAAGGGGAAGATCAACTAGTGGAGTTGTTGGAAAATCCTTAGTGGGAGCTAAGGTAGTGGATGTAGAGTTTAATTGGAACTTGAACCACTATAAGTGCCTTGTCTTGAAATTTTTATTTTACCACTTCACTACCAAACCTTTTAAAAATCCAATTCACCCCCCTCTTGGCTTAAATCGATTCAACGACCCACTCAACAATTGGTATCAATGCCTACCTCTTTTGAAGGATTAACAACCACAAGAGGAGTTCCTAGGAGAGTGTGATCAAGTCAAAAGTCAAGCCATGGCATCTACCTCAACCTCCAACCTTTACGAGTCTCAATCCACCACTGAACCACCTTCCTTCAATGAGGACAACTACCCATATTGAAAGAATAGGATGCGTCTCTTTATCAAGTCTACCGACTACATGGTTTGAGATGTAGTGGAAGAAGAGCCTTTCATTCCAGTAAAAAGAAATGATGAATGAAGACTTCTCCCTAAAGTGAAGTCAGAGATGATCGAGGAAGATAGACGAAGGATGCAAGTCAATGGCAAAGCTCTACACATTATATTTTGTGCACTTGGTCCGGACATCTACATGAAGGTTTCATCTATCGAGAGCGCAAAATGAGTGTGGGACACTTTAGAGACGACTTATGAAGGTACTAGCGACATGAAGGAGACGAAGATCGGGTTATTGAATTTGAGTTATGAAAATTTCAAGATGGACCTCGATGAGAGCGTCTCAAAGATGTTTGATCGTTTTTCGATCATCGTCAACAGTCTTAAAGGATTCTATGAAGTGATTCCCGAAGATAAGCTAGTAATGAAGCTTCTATATTCTCTCCCGGAGTCTTGGGATGGCAAAAGAACGACCATCATTGAAGCTAAGAACTTGAAGACATTAAAGCTTGATGAGCTCGTTGGTTCATTTCTTACACATGAGATCATGAAACAAGGAAGAGAAGAAGAAAATAAGAAAGAAGAATAGAGAAGCTGTAACCCCCTAAACATGGCCTGAAAGAAAAGACCGAATTTAGGAAGTCACCGTTGAAAAATTTACCCTCAAGAAAACTAATTTTTAAAAGTTATACTTTAATTTAAAATAAAATAACATAAATTTAGTAATAAATAAAAACATAAATATCATAATAAATATTCGAATGTTTAAATAAAATCTATGAAATAAAATCATAATAAAAGAATGTTAAAACCATCTGAAAAACATAAATAGTCCAAAAGTATGAAAGTACATCGATGTATCAAAATTATAAATAATAATTTGAATAACCAAAAATAATTTCAAACTAAATAGTAAAATATCCGAATTAAAAGGGGTGAGATCCTCCAAGTACCACGCGCCTAAAGTCCGGGATATCTGAAAAAGGAAAACTATGGGGAGTAAGCTAAAGAGCTTAGTGTGTCTCTAAAGTGCAAGAAAAGCCATAATTATAAAACATAATATTATTTTGAATGAAATCTTTTAAACCATAACACAAATCACAAGCGCAGTGCAATGCACCCAACTACAACCGCCATAAGAAGAGTAAGGTTCCCCAGAACCACTCACTACATCGTCACCATCCGAAGTGGAACTCAACCCGAAGGGTGGAACCACTGATCTGAAGTGGAATTCAACCCGAAGGATGAAACCACTGAACTTCCTCCGTACAAATCCCAACCCATACTCATACATATATGATGTTTAAAAATCAAATTTCATAAACACAGATCCATAAATCCGATATTCCGTAAACATATTTCATAAATCATAGTCCATAAGTCCATAAATCATAGTTCATAAATCGTGGTCCATAAATCACGGTTCATAAATCATAGTAAAAACATATTCTGAAAACGTATGTATGTGATGTCAACCATAAAAATCATAATACATATAAAGAATCACATAAAAGGTAAAACACCAACACATAGAAAAATAGTATATAATTTAATTATAGCACCGGAAGAAAACACACCTTGCAACGATAAAGATATAACGACGTAGTGGACAACTCTCGTGTTCGTTGTATAGTATTAGATCTTAACCGAATCGAAAACGTTTTGGTGAGATCATATTTGCGTATTAGGTGTGTGTGGCGGCACGGGTGAGGGCGCAACACCGACTATGCAACAACACATTAGTGCGTGCTTTCGAAACTAGGTGCGGCTGAGGAATTGATTAGGGAAAAATAACGAAAGATCTTGTGGTGAGGTATGAGGGAATTTATAACATATAAAAAAGAGATAAAATAGGGTTGAATTGGTAGAGGTAAAAGTAATAATATATAATAATTAAAAATTAATAGCAATAAATAAAATATACATTTAAGGGATTTCAATCAAAAGCACGAATTTGAGTGAAAATAAAATTAATAAAATGACGAAGTAAGCCATCATACTTCTATGGTTTTCAAAAAGACACCAAACTTTTTTTAAAAATTATGATTTTAAACTAGAAATGAAAGCTTCTCAGAATTTAGTCATGAATTCATAAATTTAGGGTTCTGAATTAAAAATTCTCAATTGTTAGGCTTTTCAATTAGGGATTTTAAAATTAGGTTTCTAAATTAGGGATTTTAAAATTAGGTTTCTAAATTAGGGATTTTTTGAATCTAAGGTTTACAATTTGGGCATAATTTTTGGGGTGTTACAGAAGCATGAGGTGGAAAAGAAGAAGAAGCTAGGAGTTGCTCTCAAAGCCTCTTTACAAGAGGAGAGCTCTTCTAGTGAGGAGGAAGGCTTTGAGGAGTTGGCTATGATAGCCAAACGATTCTCACAGTTCATGAAGTCCAACCGAGGGAGAAAATTTCAAAGAAAGATGGACTTCAAGAACAAAAGCAAAGAAGAAGAAATGGATCTGATCATTTGCTTTGAGTGCAAGAAGCCAGGTCACATACGTTCCGATTGCCCTCAACTCAAGAATAAGGGCTTTGAGAAGAAGAAAACGAAGCTCAAAGCTAAGCTTGCTACTTGGAGTGCTGAGGAATCATCCGAGGATGAGGAACATGAAGTGGCCAACCTTTGCCTCATGGCCCTTGAGGATGATTCGATGGTAACCTCTAACTCATCTTGCTTTGATTTTACATTTGATGAATTACATTATGCATATGATGAGTTACAAGAGGGATATGATGAATTAGTAGAGAGATATAATGAGTCCGTTTTGAAAAATAAAAAGGTCAATTCAGATTTAAAAGCTCAAAACAATTTACTCTCTAAAGCTAACTCGGATTTTGAGAAAAAAGTTTTAAGCTTACAAGATGATTTAAAATTCTTTGAACAAGAAAATATTGATTTAAATAACCTTCTTTCTCATTGTAATGATGAACACCAAAAGTTGGTGAATGAGCTAAATGAGCTCAAAAGTTCTTTCAAAAATGTTGGTTCTTCAAGGGTTGAAAAAGGTGAATCTTCAAAAACCAACTTTGTAAAAAGAAAGAATTTTAACTACAAACAAAGTGGATCCTATAGGCATAATAGAACTAAAAATATTAGAAGTGCATGGGTTCCTAAGTAACTTGTAAAATCTAACAATATTATTGTCATGTCACCTTGGATTCCTAAGGAAACCAAGCTTTTGGGAGCTAACACTCATGGACCCAAAATGATTTGGGTACCAAAAATCAACGTTTAACTCTTTGTTTGTAGGGGGCATTGCTACAAGGCCAAAGCATAAAGTCAAAATTCGTGGTACCTTGATAGTTGATGCTCGAGGCACATGACCGGAGACAAGAGTCTATTCATGGAATTAAAGCCAAAAAGTGGAGGAGTAGTAACATTTGGTGACAACTCCAAAGGCCACATTGAAGGTATTGGCTCCATAGGTAATCACTCTTCCATACTCATTGAAAATGTTTTGTATGTCAATGGTCTAAAACATAACTTGTTGAGCATAAGTCAACTATGTGATAAAGGGTTTAATGTCATGTTTGATGTAAATGGGTGTAGAATTGTTGACATTAAATCTAACAAAACAATGCTCATTGGTCATCGCATAGGCAATATGTATATGGTGCTTCTAGATGACATTCATACATCCCATGCATGCTTAGTAGCACAAAATGAAAATGATGCATGGTTATGACATAGGAAACTAGGACATGCTAGCATTAGTGTTTTGGAAAATTTAGTTTCCCTTAATCTAGTTAGAGGCCTACCTAAGCTCAAGTTCTCATTAGATAAAATTTGTGATGCATGTGCTAAAGGTAAACAACATAGAGCCTCTTTTAAGTCCATTAATGATGTTTCTACAAGTAGGTGTTTGCAATTGATCCATATGGATCTCTTTGGGCCAATTAGGACTACTAGCTTGGGTGGAAAATCATATGCCTATTTCCGTTCCTATGATATAGAATCCAAATATTATTTCTATTCTTTTTTTTTCTTCCTATTTCTTTTTATTTCCATTTATTTTACTAGAATAACTAGAATAAATAATAAAAAAAACTATTTGTGCTTTTTGATGATTACTATAGATATACTTAGGTTCTCTTTTTAAGCACTAAAGACGAGGCTTTAGAAAACTTCATCACATTTTCAAAAATAACCCAAAATGATCTTTAACTTAAAATTTCACATATTAGAAGTGATCATGGAACCGAATTCCAAAATATGGGTTTTGATGTCTTTTGTAATAAAAATGGGATTGGCCATAATTTTTCAACTCCTCAACAAAACAGGGTAGTTGAGAGGAAAAATCGAACTTTAGAAGAAATGTCTAGGACTATACTTTGTGAAAACAATTTACCTAAGTATTTTTGGGCGGAAGCCACTAACACCGCTTGCTACCTTATAAATCGTGTAATGATTAGGCCTATTTTAAAGAAAACACCTTATGAGATTTTAAAATCTAAAAAGCCTAACATTAGCTATTTTCATCCTTTTGGTTGCAAGTGTTTTGTTTTAAACAATGGTAAAGATAATTTAGGTAAATTTGATGCAAAGAGTGATGAATCTATTTTTCTAGGTTACTCTTTAAACTCTAAAGCCTATTGTGTGTTTAACAAAAGAACTTTAATTGTAGAGGAATCTATTCATTAGGTTTTCGATGATAACCTCCTTCTAAGGAAGGATTCTTGTGATGATGATGATGTAGAGATCATTGAAGCCAATGATGGTGGAGAATCATCAAAGGTGAATGAGATTCCAACCAAAGAGGAAGAAGCACAAGAACCGCCTCTAGAAGCATTGCAAGACATGTCTCTTGAGGAAAAGGAAGTGAGCTACCCAAGGGAGTACAACTATGTCAAGGGTGGTGATATCTTGGGTGATCCATCCAAGGGGGTAACTACTCGTTCTTCTCTTAAAATGCATAATCATGTTGCTTTTATCTCATGCATTGAGCCTAAGAATGTTAAAGAAGCATTAAAAGATGAGTTAAATCAATTTGAGAGAAGTAAAGTGTGGACATTAGTTGATAGGCCTAGAAACAAATTTACTATAGGAACTAAATGAGTCTTTAGAAACAAACTAGATGAGAGCGGTAACATAGTGAGAAACGAGGCTAGGCTTGTTGCTCAAGGTTACACTCAAGAAGAGGGAATTGATTTTGATGAAACCTATGCACCCGTAACTACAATGGAAGCAATTAGGATTCTACTTGCATTTGCATGCTATCATGATTTCAAGCTTTTTCAAATGGATATCAAAAGTGCGTTTTTAAATGGTTTTATAAATGAAAAAGTGTATGTGGAACAACCATCGGGTTTTGAAGATCCTATTTTTCCAAACCATGTTTTCAAATTGTCAAAAGCTTTATATGGTTTAAAGCAAGCTCCTAGAGCTTGGTATGAAAGATTATCAACTTTTCTAGTTGGAAAAGGTTTTGAAAAAGGAAAGGTGTACACAAGACTTTTTATTAAAAACAATGGCAAAGATATCTTAGTAGTTCAAATTTATGTTGATGATATCATTTTTGGTTCTACTAATGAATTGCTTTGTCAAGATTTTTCTAAGTTGATGCAAGGTGAATTTGAAATGAGCATGATGGGGGAGCTCTCATTTTTCTTGGGACTCCAAATCAAATAAATGAAGGATAGCATCTTCATCAATCAAGCTAAGTACATCAAAGATATGCTCAAGAAGTTTGGCTTGGAGCAAGCAAAGCCTCAAGCTCCACCAATGAGCTCATCTACAAAGCTTGACAAAAATGAAGGAGGTAAGTATGTTGACTCTAAGCTTTATCGCTCTATGATTGGATCTTTGATTTACCTTACCGCAAGTAGACCGGATATATTGTTTAGTGTTTGCTTGTGTGTTAGGTTCCAAGCTAGTCCTAGAGAGTCTCACCTTATATTCGTTAAAAGGATCTTTAGGTACCTTAGAGATACTCCTTCTTTAGGCCTTTGGTACCCTTGAGACTCAACATTTAACCTTTATGCTTATTCGGATGCGGATTACGGGGGTTGTAAATAGATAGGAAAAGTATTTCCGGCACTTGCCAATTCCTAGGTAGTATGCTCATATCTTGGTTCTCTAAGAAACAAAATAATGTAGCTTTATCTACCACCGAAGCCGAGTACATATCCTTAAGGAGTTGTTGTGCTCAAGTCCTTTGGATGAAACAACAACTCTTAGACTATGGAATAGGGGTATACACTATACCCTTTAAGTGTGATAACACTAGTGCCATATGTCTTACCAAAAATCCTATCCAACACTCTAGAACCAAACACATAGAAATAAGACATCATTTCATTAGAGATCATGTCCTTAAGGAAAATGTTGTCTTAGAGTATGTACACACCTGAAATCAATTAGCGGACATCTTTACTAAACCTCTAGATAAAGAGCGTTTTTGGTCCCTTAGGAGAGAGTTAGGTCTAACTAGCCTAGCATGACCTTTTAAGTCCTTTTTGTGCTTAAATTGCTTGAATTCTCGTTAAATGCCATGCTTATGTGTTTTTATTTACCTTTTTGGTTCCTAATTTCATCCATGCTTATTATAAAATGTTTAAAAGTCTTATTTTATTTACCTTTTTTACTAATATTATTGTTAGACTTAGACACATTTTAGTTACAAAATTAGGCATTTATGCATATTCTCATAACTTCCTTCACCATGAAGCTTGATTGTATATTTTAGTGTATTTTGTGGAAAAGGTGTTGTTTTGGTATGTATTTCGGTGCATGCAGGAAAATTGCCCGCCGGAACCTGCCGCGACAACAAGGTGCCGCCGGAACCCGCTGCGACATCAGGGTGCCGCCAGAACCCGCTGCGGCAGCAGGAGCTGAGGAGCTGATGCTGAGGCAGCATACCAGGGAGCTGTACTGATGCAATTCCAGATAGAAACAGCAGCTGCCGCCGCCATACCTGCCGCCCAGGGCAGCAAACTAAGGAATTGGAGAATTGGAGTGTGATCTGTAGAGCAGAAAATCCTGATACTAACGATGCCATCCACTCAATTTTTTGATGCCTGTAGCAGCAGATAGAGCCGCCGAAGGGAGAGATCGAAGATAACATGCGGAGCAAGGCAACGTGAAGGAGTCCACATTCAACTCAAAGAACTCAGAATTTAAGGTTACATTTAATGCAAAAGCTACTTTGAAGACTTCTACTCCAAGGAGGACTTGACATAGCTAATGCCTATATATACTCAATGTATTTTGTACTTCAAGGCAACTTAAGTTTTCCTTAGGCATAGTTTAGGTTTTCATGCCGCCGTTATGTTCTAAATTTCTCCTTGGGTTTGGGTTATGTTGTAATTTGTGTGAGAACGATTGTTTAGGATTTCAAGTTTGTTTTTGCAATAAAGCTTCAAGGTTTACTTATTCCATGTTCTTCATAGTTTTCAATTAAGGCGAAAGATTAGTTGAATTCTATCCATTTGTTTGGTATCGAGAGAGTCGAACTCACGAAAGGAGTAAGTACGATTTCATCTATAGACGGTGCGATCAATCCGGCCTAGACATAGGTTAGGGTTTAAGGCGGCTAAAAGAGGATGAGTTAACATTGTTGTCTTTGCATGATTCACACCCCGATTGGTATTATCTGCAGTGGGCATCAACAACATTCTGACTTAGACATAAGCAGGATCACTTTCGAAGCGTTCTGCCGAGCATTGTAGTTCTGCCGACTTTTCCGTAGAGACACAAGTCCATTCCCCTGCCGAGGCAGCGAGAGGGTCTCAACAACTTACCTGCCATCCCCCGCCGAGGCAGCAAAGTCTAGCAGCGTAAAACAACTTGTCCTATTCAACGCAGTTTCACACTACGCAGCAGCATAACCCTGCCCACTCTATCAACCTGATTTATTCTCTTTTAATTACTTGTATTTTTATTTTATTTTTCTTCTCAAACAACCAACTTAATTGTGCATTTACTTTTCTTGTGCAGGAACTACGAATTGAATCAAGTTGTCCAATCCCTGTGGGAGATGATATCTTTTATACTATAACTTGACAAGAGTGTGCACTTGCACACATATTTAGAGAACACCTAAACACTCTACAAGTTTTGGCGCCGTTGTTGGGGATTGGTAACAGCGAAATTCTTTTTAATTTTTCTGCACTCTTAATTCAATTTGCATTTAATTTCGGTTGAAAAAAAACTATGTGGGAAAGTTCTTATTCAGGTACAATTCAATTCAAAGGTATCAACACGTGGGAATATTCTTGCGAATTTTATGAAGGCAATAATGTGTTCGACAGTTGCCCTCATCTGTTTGCAACAGCTACATCGAGAAAAACCACTTTGTAGTTGATGTCTGAATATGAACATCAGATGTTGTCGTAGCAGCAATAGGGACAGCTGATGCCGCTGTCGCAGTTACCGCCGCAGCAGGAAGATTTTTCATGGTATGATCAAGAATCTCAAAAAAAATTTACCATAACAGTTTTACTGCAAAAATTGACATGCCCTGGCAAGGTAATCATCCTCAAGAGCAATCAACATCCTTGGATGACACACTTCAAACTTTCCTTGCACTAACCCAAAAAGTATCAGCTGCTATGGATGCCAGCATCGCTCAGATGGATGCACGTATGAGCAATTCAGTCCTCATCAATGCGTTGGATGAACCTGAACAATTAAGTTGGAGAGATACTGATGTCCCAGGACAAGAGGACGAAGAATTAAGAAAGGGAGGATCTCCGAAGTGTGAGGAGCAATTGGAAACTCCAAGCCAAAGGATGCAAAACACTGCCCGGGCAGTAAGATAGACAGTTGTTCCGACAACTACCACGAAGCCTGCCCTAACGAAGAACTAACCAGTGAAAGGAAAACAACACCTAGTGAGGCCAACAAGGGAATTGAGGATGCCACGACAACACCCTATGCCTCAACAACTATGCCTGCCTCGGCAGCAGCCTCGGTAACTACGGAGTACATATATCTAGAAGAGCCAATGCTGAAAGAGCTAGGGCCATCAAAATCTCTACTGATGGAGATTCTTGAGGAGCCTACAGAGTTTTCTCTTGATCTGCACAGCATTCTGAAAGAAGACTGCTGCAGCACCTGGTTGTCGTAGCAGCTGCCTCAACAGCAAAAAGAAATTTTTCTCCATGATGAACTTCGACGAAAACAAGGTAAGTACATGGTTAGGTAGTAAAATAGTTTTTCCTAATCACATGTTCATGCCTTCAGGAATAGGAACAAGGAGGAAGGTGCACATGGATTGCAAGGGAACGAGGAAGAAGGACTCCCCTACCACAAGAATAATCACTCGATGGAGAGTGCGGGTGGATTACAAGAAGTATTAGAAATGACCCCCTTAAGCTCAAATCGAAAAGGGAGTAGTTACTTTAGGAGATGCATGTCAATGCACTCCTAGAGTAACATAATTTTTATTTTTATCTTCCACATTTTTATGCTTTCATAGACTTAGAATTTTTAAATTTTCAGTTTTTTTCTTTCTGCATTTTATTATTTTTTTTTCTCGTCTTGCAAATAAAATTCAACCGTCTCACTACCTATCAATGGCCACAACCAGCAACTAACCAGCCTTCCAAAGAATTCCGACAGATGCAGTCGAGCAACATCATTGATGATAGTTTGTCGCCCGGCAGTACTGATGCTGCCACCCAGCTCCCGCCGCTCGGCAGTACCGAAGTTGCCAAACAGACCCCAATACTAGCAGTACTCCTCCATCATCTCTGGAACCAGCTCAGTAGGATGGAAAGGCATCAGCTCCGATTTATGCAATACACCAGGGATGTTCCCTGACAGTGCAGTCCGATTCCTCATATTTCCTACTGAAATACGTACCCGCCCTAGCAACCCAGATCAACGCCACGACAACGACAACTACAACTACCCAGGGTTGCCAAGGTAACGACTGCACATGGTTCGACTAGCACATACACACATTCGATAACTACACAAGCAAGCATGACTCGAAGGAAATTCATCATGCAAGGTGACGACCTTTCCGACTCACACATTTATTTTTATCATGCATTGAGGACAATGTTCCTCTCGAGTTTGGGGGGGATTAGCACTCATCATTTTTAGGTATAATTAGAGCATATAGGTTGCATAATGTACTTGCCTCCAAAATTAATCGAGAAAGAAATTTTTTTGTTAGAACTTGTGCCTATGATAGGATAGCCGATCTTAAATTTTTCGCACTATAATAAAAAGAACTTAGTTTTGGGGGAAAGTATGAAGTAAACTTAAAATTTTTCTATAAATGCCAAAAATTAAAAACACTATTGTTACTTGCTGAATTTGTTAAGAATTTCTGGTAAACATTGCCTGCTTGAATTATTTGAAAAATTCTAACACTGGTTGCAGGAAGCTGTAGCGGCACGTAACAAACAGAAAAAGAAAAGCACTGACATGGCAGGAAATAAATTTTTATGTTGTTTTTCCCTAGAGGTGCCTGAAACCGGCTCTAGGAAGAATCATGTGCATGGACACTCCGCTGCTATCAAAGTCCATGAATCTGAAAATCTTTGAAGTGACAGACAAATTAGCATGGGTGAATGAAAGCCTTCACGGGATGACTCTGCTCAATGGGTTCGGGGTTTTGTAGTTTGCTCATATCTTAATTTCAGACCTAAAGAGTAGTTGTGATGAGCTGAAACCCTTATTGCCATGATTATAAATTGTGCTTAATTATGCTGCCTCGGCAGGAACCTTACATTACCTTGATAACATCTTTGTTTACTTAGAATATTCTTCAGATTCAGCTTGTACACAGTTTCTACACACACTGCACTTGCATTATAGTCTACTTCTGAGGTAATTCGTGTTATTCCCCTCTCACTAATCTAATGATAGGTGCCACTGCCTTGAGGTGCTAAATCAAGTTTAAAACAGGTTCCTCTATCTGATTAGTGCAAGGGCAAGTATGTTTAGGATTGCATTGCTTGAGGACAAGCAATAGTTCGAGTTTGGGGGTGTGTAAAGTGTCTAAAAGTCTTATTTTATTTACCCTTTTTACTGATATTGTTATTAGACTTGGGCACATTTTAGTTACATAATTAGGCATTAATGCATATTCTCATAACTTCCTTCACCATTAAGATTGATTATATATTTTAGTGTATTTTGAGGAAAAGGTGTTGTTTTGGTATGTATTTCGGTGCATGCATGAAAATTGTCCGCCGAAACCTGTCGTGGCAGCAAGGTGCTGCCGGAACCCGCCGTGACAGCAGGGTGCCACCAGAACCCGCCGAGACAGCAAAAGCTGAGGAGCTGATACTGAGGCAGCAGACTAGGGAGTTGTACTGATGCAGTTCCAAACAGAGACAACAGTTGTCAAGTAGCTTCCGCCGCCATACCTGCCGCCCAGGGCAGCATGCTAAGGAATTGGAGAACTGGAGTGTGATCTGTAGAGCAGAAAATCCTGATTCTAACGATGCCATCCACTCAATTTTTTGATGCATGTAGTAGCGGATAGAGCCGCCAAAGGAAAAGATCGAAGATAACATGTGGAGCAAGGCACCGTGAAGGAGTCCACATTCAACTCAAAGAAATCAGAATTTAAGGTTGCATATAATGCAAAAGCTACTTTGAAGACTTCTACTCCAATGAGGACTTGACCTAGATAATGTCTATATATACTGAATGTATTTTGTACTTCAAGACAACTTAGGTTTTCCTTAGGTATAGTTTAGGTTTTCTTGCTGCTATTATGTTCTAAATTTCTCATTGGGTTTGGGTTATGTTGTAATTTGTGTGAGAACGGTTGTTTAAGATTTCAAGTTTGTTTTTGCAATAAAGCTTCAAGGTTTACAAATTCCATGTTCTTTATAGTTTTCAATTAATGCGAAAGATTAGTTGAATTCTATCCATTTGTTTGGTATCGAGAGAGTCAAACTCACGAAAGGAGTAAGTACGATTTCAACAATAGACGGTGTGATCAATTCGGCTTAGACATATGTTAGGGTTTAAGGCAGCTAAAAGAGGACGAGTTAACATTGTTGTCTTTCACGATTCACGTCGCGACTGGTATTATCTGTAGTGGGCATCAACAACATTCTAACTTAGACATAAGCGAGATCACTTTCGAAGTGTTCTGCCGAGCCTTGTAGTTTTGCCGAGTTTGCCGCTGAGACACAAGTCCATTCCCCTGTCGAGGCAGCGAGAGGGTCTCAGCAAATTACCTGGCATCCCCCGCCGAGGCAGTAAAGTCTGGCAGCGCAAAACAACTTGTCATGTTCAACACAGTTTCACACTAAGCAGCAGCATAACCCTGCATACTCTATCAACCTAATTTCTTCTCTTTTAATTACTTGTTTTTTTATTTTATTTTTCTTCTCAAACAACCAAATTAATTGTGCATTTACTTTTCTTGTGCAGGAACTGCGAATTGAATCAAGCTGTCCAATCCCTGTGGGAGCCAATATCTTTATACTATGACTTGATAGGAGTGTGCACTTGCGCTCATATTTAAAGAACACCTAAACGCTCTACACTTATAGTTAGGGGGAGTATGTTCGTGTTTTGATATGTTTTACCTGCTCATACATCTCATTCATGCATCTAAGATCAATTAAAATTCAAATTTTCTGCAATTTAGAGCCTCATATGCACTTCCAGGCCTATTGGTATCGAAACGGGTTCCTTCTAAGAACACAAATAGACCAAGGTGTTTCGAAAAGCCCCAAATGGTTTCGAAACGTTTTGGTTCTGCCAGAACATGTATCGAAACGGCCCATATGTGTTTCGATACGAGCAATCTCTTCGGCTTCGATACGGTCAAACATGTATCAAAACGGTTAGTTGGTTTCGAAACGTTCGTAGACGTTTCGATATGCCTGTTTTGAAACGTTTTCTCCTATTTCGAAACCCGTGTCTGGAAAGCCTATTTTTAAAGGGTTTTTAATGCTCAAATTCACTTTTTATCAAAATCTCACAAACCCTAAAAACCCTAAAACGATTTCCTCTAGAAAAACCCTCCAAATCTCCATGTTTTTCATCAAAACTTGAGGGCTTTTACTCCCAAACGAAAATCTAAGCAAGCTTCAACAATTTGGTGCATCTTCACCCATCAATTCTTCCAAAATCCCTTTTTTAAAGGTATTTTCTAGCTTTTTCTTTTCCTTTTGATTTCATTCGAATCTTAAGTTAGAAATTATAATTTTGTATATAGTACATGTTTTATATTATGGGTTTTGAAAATCTTGTAAAATCTCAAATTTTTTTATTCGAATATATTTTATTTTAATCATATTTTTTAACACAGTTTTTCAAATGTGTTTTCTTCAATTTTTAAATATATGTATATACTTTCAAAGTGTTTTTAAAACCTTAATGGGATTTTTATTGGATCGAATTAGGATTTAAATGCATACACTCAAAATTTCTTGCTTTCTTTGTTTTTAGGTGTTTTTCAATGGATTCTAAGAAACGAAAGGTTCAAGGGGGTGAAGGTTCAAACCAAGACGACATCCGTCCAAACCTTACCTTTCTCTTTTCGAAAAGTCTTAAGAATCAAGACGCTAGGATTCATTTCCAAATACTTCATGATTATGTTGTTCGAAGAGAACGAGTTGTAGATATTGATTTCCTTGATTTTGAACGTTTTCTCTTCTAATATCTACCTCTCTTGCAAGAACGGGGTTTCTTAGCCTTCTTGGGGATTCCCGACATTGCCTACAAAAACATGGTTTTGCTCTTTTACTCCAATGCCATTCTTATCAACAATGAGGATCGCTCTGAAGTCATTGCGATTGAGTCTTACTTATTGGGCAAGAAGTTCTGTATTGATCCATCTGTCTTAGTGAACATCATTGGGATAAAAGATGAGGGAATTGAGGATGAAAATCACTTTGGAGCTCATACCGAATCGGTTCTTACCTTAGATGCCCATGACCGTTTCTAACATTTGATTATCTCATGGTTCATTCATCCATTCGGAGGTAAATTTGCCCATATCCGTCAAGTCGATCATTTTTGGCTCGAGTGTTTTTGCCAATCACAACAACCGAACTTAGTGAAGATCATGTTCGCCGAGATGGTCCATCAAGTGAAGATTCGTACAACTGACTCACTCATGTCCTTCACTTATGGGACAGTGTTGAGCTACATTTTTGTTCACCTCGGTCTTAATTACTCCTATGATTCTCCGGAACCCCAAAAGCAAAATATTGGTGAATCTTCTTTAGTGAGATCCGGGTTTCGTTACACCCTTGGTCATTGGATTCGTGTTGATAGAAGATCTCAAGCACCCCAAGATGAGACTCAAGCTCCGGCTCCCAACAATGATGTTCTTATAACTTTCCTTATCAAGAGGTTCAACACGATAGACACAAACATGGCCTTGGGATTTGGTGCAATCAACACTCGTTTGCAAAACTTGGAGGATCATGTTCTTGGGAATTAAAATCATCTTACCACTCTTGAGAATCAACAATCGTCCATGGATCTCTCATTCTCCACCTTCTATGGTGATTGGAGGCGTTTTCACCAAGATCAAGCTAAGGATAAGGATGAGTTTATGGATGACATTGAAGACGATGATGGTGATGAGGCACCCTAGGATTCTTATTGCATATCATTATGTCATATTAGGATTAAGTTTGCACCTATTTATGTTTTTGTCTTTAAGACCTATGCTTTGAATATTTGTTTTTAGGATTGAGCTTGAACTTAAATGCTTTGAATATTTATGTTTTTGATGTTGTTTCTTGAACTTCAATGCTATCTATGATATTATGTTGTTTGGTTTATTCTTTATGACTCCTTTATTCTCTTATTGGCCTTGCTTATCTATTTTGATCTAACAAAAAGGGGAGAAGTAATCTAAGAGCCTAGGTTTATTTAATTGGTTTTGAGTTTCAAATGCTTCAATTTTAAGTCTTTTCAAAACTTTAAAACCTATCTTAAATTGAGGGGGAGTTAAAACTTTTTCAAAGATTTCAAAACACTTAAAAATTTATACGTGGTTTTGTTATATCAAAAATGGGGAGATTGTAAAACTAATGAATTGTTTTTGATATAACAAATGATTTAAGGACTAAATTGAAAAAGAGAAAATAAATTTTTAAGTCCTCAAAACTTCCTAAAATCTCTAAGCAAAATGGTCAAGTCAAAACCAATTTTTATGAAAATGTTTCTAAGTGTTTTCCAAGTCAAAACGGTGATTTTCGAGTCACCATTTTGAAACGGCCTTTAGGCGTTTCAGAATGTTTTGAAACTGTTAACATGTGTTTCAGAACAAGCCTTCCCGTTTCGATACGGGTGTATCGAGATAGGTCTCTACATTTCGGAACGGATGAAGAACAACAGAACGGGTTGAACCATTTCGATACGGCAATATCGAAACAACCTCCAACGTTTCGAAATGATTTTCAAACTTGTATTAAAAAATATGACCGTTGCAAACTTTATAACTGATTTTGAAAACGGTTAAAGTGTATCGAAACGATTTAAGCCGTTTCGATACGAGTTTTGGCAGTGGCAAAATGTTTCGAAACAGGCACTAGCACGTTTCGGAACGGGCTCTTAGTGTATCAAAATGTTCGGGTCCGTTTCGATACGGTCTCTTAATTTCACCCCAACGGCTATTTTTATTTTTGGTCTGTTTCGAAACAGGTACAGGTGTTTCGAAATGGGTAGTTGCAGAAGTGTGTTTATGGTGGGAAGATTACATTTCAATGGCTATATTTATGATGGCAACAACCCCAACGGCTAGAATTGAATGAGAAGGTATAAAAGAGAGTTCTAAATCCACCAGCAACAACTATTGATCCTCAAAGAAACATTTCAACATCAAATCCAAGCTCAAGTGCTAAATTTCCATATTCCTTGTAAAACCCCAATTGTGGTTCTTTGTATTTCCTATCTTCTTTGATTCAATTGGGTTGAGTGCTTGTTATTGGGAAACATTTGTATTGAGAGATACTAGTTATTTGCCTTCATCTTCTTTGTAAACATTGTGTGAGGATTTGGTCAATTTTCAATTTTTGGTAGAAAATTGACCATTGTGTAAAGATTTCCTCCTAAGCCTAGAAAATGGGAAGATTAACTAGTGAAGTTGTTGGAAAATTCTTAGTGGGAGCTAAGGTAGTGGATGTAGAGTTCAATTGGAACTTGAACCACTATAAGTGCCTTGTCTTGAAATTTTTATTTTACCAATTCATTACCAAACCTTTTAAAATCCAATTCACCCTCTCTTGGCTTAAATCGATTCAACGATCCACTTAACAGTTATCCCCTTAGGTAGGCTCCTATGCCCAATGGGCCTAAGGTAAGTCCTTCTAGACCTAAGGTATCCTCTTAGATAGGCTCCTACGCCTAATGGGCCTAGGGTAAGTCCTTCTGGACCTAAGGCATCCCCTTAGGTAGGCTCTTACGCCCAATGGGCCTAGGGTAAGTCCTTCTAGTTATAGTTTTTTAATTGTATATTGGTGTTCGGTTAGAGGGTAGTTAGGTGACACTAAATTTTCATGTCTTTCTCTTTTCCCCTGTCGAAATTCTACAGTTCTCTAAAACATTCAGTATATCTTTCCTGATCTACATTTGATGGAACACACTAATCGCTCTAGCCGAATTCCCTTAATCTATCTCTCTTTTGATTCTCTTTTCTATAGACTTCTAGCATGGTACTCAGGTGATCAAATAAAGAAAGAATTTGTTATCTTCATGTATGACGACTTTATGAAGTTCTAAGTCATAACTAAAATCTGTTGATGCCAATGTCAATGTCATGTGTAGCCAAATACTTGCTTGTGCCTATAATATCACTTGGTAGTTTTGTATTATTAAGCTTTTTCCAAAGCTCAAGCTGTTTTTACCATCTTAGGTTAAAAGAGACTGAACATATTACAGTACGACATCATATATGAGAGTTCATTCGGCATTGCTTGTGGAGTATGGTATATATGGATTTAGGGAGCATGTAGGTCACATTTATTATTATTATTATTATTTGAGCCTGAACCTCGGTTTTATAAGTGTATTCTTGAATTCTAATTTAATGCTTGATTGGTTTCTGAACTTATGTTTTAATTCAAAATTTTGTTTTATGATTTTAAATGGTTTGATAAAATTTGTTTTATATGGATTTTTTTTATTTTGGGTCACTCTGGTGACCCGGATATGACATTTCGAATTGGATCAGGCAATCCATATCGGTCTGGGTGTTACAAAGAAGATAGGAAATAAATATGTCAGTGTAGAAGACTTGGAACCTGATGTTGTATTGGAGATCATAAAATTTTCCACTGGCCAACTGAAGAAGATTTAGGAGGTTTGGATAGTGGAGAGGATACTAAATACTTAAACTCTTCTAATATTGTTAGCTATGAGACAGATTCAGATGGTGATGTTGTTTGTAAGAAAAGTGGTAAGGTTTTTTTGATGCTTCAACTGTTGAGCCCAGATTTTAGTTGAAAATGATATTCGAATCTCAAAAACAGTTGATGGATGTTCTTTGTGCTTTTGTAAGGCAAATATGTGTGCATTTGTGATACATGCCTCTTGGGATAAATCCGATGAATGTTTTAAGATAAAGACACTAGTGACTCAACATCAATGTTTTGTCACTTATAAGAACAAAAGATCAGATTTTAGGTTGGTTGGAGGACACTTGCTTGAAAAGCTAGGGATTGTGCTTTAGAAAAGATAAGAGGTAGTGTTGTTCATGAGTTTAATAGGTTGTTTGACTATGTGTTTGCTTTGATGAGTACTGATCCAAATGGAACCTTTGATCTTATGGTTGAGAGGCCCACTGATATTGCGACACCAAAATTTAGGAGATTGTATGTATGTTTTAGTGCTCTTAAGGAAGGCTTTAAAAAAATTATAGGCATGTCATTTCATTGGATGGTTGCTACTGGAAAGGTTCATCTAAAAGTGAATTTTTCTCGATTGTGGGTAGAGATGGGAACAATCAGATTTTCCCTATAGCTTGGGCAATGGTTGAGGTGGAAAATAGAGAAACTTGGGCATGGTTTTTAGAATATAATTAAAGTGATTTCAACTTAGGAGATAACTTTAAGTTTACTTTGATTAGTGATATCGATAAACTAATTCTTACCAAGTTTATTACTTTAATTTAATTTATAAACAATTATTTGTGTGTATCTTATGTTAGTTTCTTTTTTTCTGTTATTTTGAAGGGATTGGTTGAAGAGGTTCAACTATGCTTATCAAATATAGAGCACATATTTTGTGCTAGGCATATTTATTCCAATTCGAAGAAATTGCATAAAGATGATGATATTCGGTTGTTGTTCTAGTCATGTTGTAAAACAACAACTCAACCTCAATTTGAACAATATGCATCAAGAATATTCAAGTTAAAAAAAGAAGTTAAGCATTTAATGATCTTATGGAAAAGGACTCATAACATTTAGAAGGGATTGGTTGAAGAGGTTCAACTATGCTTACCAAATGTACGAGGAATAAATCGGGGTGAATAAGTGTGAAGAATTACCTATTTAAAATTTGGAATTCTCGATTTGGAGAAGATAAATATCCGATCAGGATTCTACGATGTCGATTCCTTGGCCGCAATGATAATGCTCTGACCTCTACTTAGTTCACCTAGTTAAAATGTACATATAAAACTCTCTAAACTATTTAAAGGGTTTTGCAGAAAAATTAATGACAGTTAGATCTCTCATGTCTTTATATAACCTTTGTAATCCTAATTCAACTCATATTAGGATTTAAATATATATATTAATATATAATCCTAATTTAACTTTAATTAGGATTTCAATATATATTAATACATATAATCTCAATTCAACTTAATTATGAGTTTTATATATATATATATATATATATATATATATATATATAATCCCAATTCAAATTTAATTAGGATTTCAATATATATATTTATATATATATAAATAATCTCAACTTAATTAAGATTTCAATATATATATATATATATATATATATATATATATAATCTCAATTCAACATTAATTAAGATTTTAATATATATAGATATTAATTTAAATCGAATTATATTATATATATTAAAAGAGTTATAATTACAATAATTATCTTCTTTTAATATTTATCCAATAATTAAATTATATATATATATTAATTTAACTAAGTTTGTGTACAACAAATTTGTGCATATATAATTCGTTTAATATATGTTTATTTCAACCGTAGTGTGACCGTGTAGGTTCTTGTAACAATTGGGCGGTGCTGCAAAATTGCATGGTAGGTTGGACGACTTGGAAGGACTCTGTTATAGATATTGTGGTTGAATTAAATCAGTTAGGGTTAGGTGGTTTTTCAATGTTGCACCTAGTGGGCTCAAAGATCCTTATACAATGTGATGACCCAGTTTTGAAGGAACGATTGCTTGGATTCAAGGACATGGGGAGATGGATTCGAGGAGAGTATGGCTATCTATAACTGGAATTCCAGTTCATGCTTGGTCGTATCAATCTTTTGAGTCTATTGTGCAGCTACGGGGATCATTAATTCGACTTGCGGATTGTACGCAAATGCCTTTTTCCTTTGAAAGCAGCCAAATCCTAATCAACATAGTGAATCTAAAAAAGATAGAAGAGTCTATTGATTTGGTAGTGGATGGTCGAGTCTTTCCGATTAGATTCCATGAAGTTGAAGCATGGAGGGAATCAAACCAATATATCCTGGATGAAAATAGTAGTGATTTGGATGAGGAGAGTTCCAAGTCCTTTACTGGAAATGAAAAACAGACTGATATAGAGAATATTGGAGATGCAACTCTTTCAGATACTACACAAAAGGAGGCGGATGATGGCGCCTCTAATTTAGTGGAGACATTTGTACCGGAGTCCATATCGGCTTATATAATTCTGCCAGGATATATATTAGAGGAAACACGCAGGGTGGACCTGCGGGTAGAGGATGTATCGACAAAGGTAGGGGTTGAGGTATCCGATGAGCATATAAGAATTGTTGAGCGGGAAGCTGTTGTAAATCAACAAGTTTTGGATGTGAGCGAATGTGTTCTTGGGACAACGTCTGCGAGTCCGCACTACAATAAAGAAGATGGACCCCTCAACAGGAATGCAAATGTTTTTCAATATGAGATTATTACTCATGATGGTGTAAATAAAAGGGTAAGGAGCATGTCTGACATAGTCTTTAGTTTCTTATCCAAAGGAAAAAGAAGCTGTTGAAAGAAAACTGAGAAAAAGAGGAAGTGGCAGACCAAGAAAACAATCGAAGGACCCTCAAGGCTTAGCTAATGGTTCTCTTTTCGATTCCAATTTTATGCATCGGAAAAAGGTTATCCTGAGTGAGGCACAAGAAACTTTGGCTCTTGGGAAATTGGTAGGAGCATCGACTATAGGAAACGAAGAAGACATAGTCAAAGATATTGCACGTCTAATATAAGCGCAAAAGAAGGGGCAATAGCGACATGGGATGTGGGTGTTGTCGTAGTCTTCGACAGCACCATGGTGACATGGTTTCCATCGTTTTATTTATATACAAGGTATGTGGCTTCATGATAATTGGCCTTATTTGATGATTAGAGTTTTTTTCTTTTGATGTGTATGTTGAACTGTTATTATATGGCTGTTGCTTTGGGAGTTGTCTTTGGAGTAGGAGATTGCGATTTGTATGGGGCATTTTAAATGTGATGATAGCTGCCTCGGAAAGGAGGGGATGCTCTAGTTGTAGGCGAAGATTTCGTGGTGTTTTGTGTTTAGCATATGTTTAGTGTTTATTCTGGTTGTCGGTAAGGCATTCACTTGTTTGGGTTCGGGGGATATGTAGTAGTTTGTCCTTAGTTGTCGGGGATTGGTGGATCAATCTTGTGACTTTGTGCAATGCAACTCTATGCTTTGCTAATCTCGGTGACAAATATGAGCATGTGACTTGTTTTGGCGAGGAATGGACATGTATATATGAAGATTGTGCAGAATTTTGTAGAAAATGTTTTTAATTATGGTACCGCCTATAACTTTAGTATCATAAGGGGGCACATGCTTTGGCGTTACTAGCAGGATCAACATGGCGTTGTGGTATTTTGTTATAGTGGATTCGGGTTCTATGGTTGCGATCTATTGAGTTTTGTTGTGGGAGCGTCGTTCATGATGTTTTTTGATCTTGGTCTCGTGATTTTGATGCTTTTTGTGTTTTGTGGTTTTACAAGTTCTTTTGAGGTTGGTTTATGTTTACATCGTGTTTTGTTTGTTTTTGTTCCTCTAACCGTTGTGTACTTTTTTTCCTCCGACTAGGATTAAAGGGTTTTTAATGAGGCACGTAATGGTATTTTGTATGCTTTCTCCTTTCAATAAAGGCATACTTATCGATACAAAAAGTAAATATTAGAACATTTCTAATATTACAAACAACGAGTGATATCTAGCAATATGTCATGATCACCTAAGTTACAACATGATTTGACATAACCTCTTCGTGATTAACTCTTTTTGTGTATAACATCCTTTTGTCATTTATATATATATTGGACACAATTCAAGGAACATCCAACACTTGTATAGTCCATCTAATATTTCTTGATAGCTTGAATAGATTATTATATATGAATAACTATGATATCCCATATCAACTTATTCGAGTATGGCCATGCATTTCTAGTCTCACTCAACCAAGTGACCTACGATATTACTCCTTTTATGTAGGATGGACAAATCATATCTTGATCAACCATATCCCACTACATATATTGTGACATATCCAATATTAGTCTTTATAGTGTAGTCAGTTACGACACATGTTTGACTGTATCAAAATATGCGACTTACAATGTTGAAATAATGATGATCTCAAGTTTGAGGATCATACATGTAGTTATCATTATGAGAAATGTTGTGACTGACACATAATAATCCAAGAAACATGCTCATAGCGGGTTAGTCCAGTATGTCGTTATGTAACACATACTTATCTACTGATTTTGACATCTCCAAGTCAATGACAACATTTTTTAGGTTGAACAATCAATGAAAATGTCCAAGAGGGGGGTGTGGAAGTAATGAGCAAAAAGAAAGAAAATTTGCACAAGTAGTTAGAGTGATTCAACTTTCTAAACAAGGTTTACATCCACTATCTTAGCTATCCACACTAAGGGTTTTTAAAAATTCACTAATTTGTCTTTCATTTTAGGCTAACGGATATAACCTTACAAACACCTAGTCTTATACCCCAAAGTCTAATAATTCCCTTTTCTTAAAGGTGGGATACAAAGAAGCAAACTATGAAATCCTCTAAAGGATGAATGTTTGCACAATTCAAAGTTCACTAAACCCCAAACTTGATGAAAGATAAAATACAATGAGAATCACTCAAGTGGGTTACAAGATTTTTGCAATAAAATCTCTAAGAGGTTGGATATGTGCTTGAATGTTTTTTGGATAGTTGTCTTGTTGTTGAAGAAGCTTTGGAGACTTGATTTTATATCCCTCATTGATTTCTAACCGTTTTGGGTGGTTTGGATATTCAATATAGTCGTTGGATGCATTTTTCCCGCAATAAATGATGTCTGTCAACACTAGGTATCGGTACCGAGCACTCATATCGGTACCTGCCAAAAGAAAAAAAAAAGTCGTTGCAACAAGGGGGTACCGGTACGCGAGCAGGCGTATCTGTACGGAGTGACGATTTTACAAAAGGTATCGGTACATGCCGTACCGTACCGGTACTCATTTTTCTCACTGAAATCCTTAGAACATTTGGTTAAAATATGGTATTAGTACTCGTATAGGTGTACATGTACACTTAACTGACTTTTAAAAATCTGTATCCAAAAAAACTAACAAGGCAACGGTTCCATAGGTAAAAGAGGTCACAATGGTGGTATGACGATTGTTGACTATATGGACCATCTCGGCATACATAATTTGGGCTAGGTTAGGATGTTTTCTCTCACGAAAGCAATGAAGCCAAAAGTCATCCACCATACGAATAATGAGCCACTTACCACCAAATGGTCGAAACCACCAAGTGATGATAAGGTGAAGAAAATACTCTTGGGCATCGAGAACAGTTATTGAGCCACTATAGGTTTGGGGAAAAAGAGTTTTCATCATCTATACCCACTATTTCTAAACCCAAAAGATTGGTTATTTATTGAGAATCAAGAGTAAAAGTTTTTCCCATAACATAGGATTCAATGGCAATAGTTTCAGTTTTCTCTAGATTTAAAACACATCGGACATTGGAGTAGAAAATGCGAACAACGTTTTAGTAAAGAATTTCAGGGATATTTAAAAAAATTCATAAATTTATACTCCCTCATTAAATCAAGGTATTTAAACTTAAACTCGTCGGAGCACATATAAGCAAAATCATCAATTCGTTCACGACAGATTTGGAAATTTTGAAACTGTTTAAAATATTTCATACCTTCGGGATAATCCGGTTCATTAAAACAATGGATAAAAAGTTAAGCAAGATTTGTTTTGGTACCATTGTTACCGGGATTGGAAGAACTAGCACTAAGATCTTTTCTAGATCGCTTTTTAAGAGGCATGGTAAAGGGTTTTGATAAAACCTGTAAAATATAAACCACAAAAAAATATATGAATACAAAAACATCAAATTCAATCCAATAGTCAAGGTATGGAAAAAATCTATAATGTATAGTTTAAAAACATATACAAATATAAAGAAAAAATTTGATAAATTTAAAAATTAAAAACTATAAAATAAAATATACGTGTATAAATATATAATCAAATAAAAAAATCAGTTTTGAAAAAGTTTTTGTAAAAACTTTGAAACCATGAATATATGCAATCTAAATATACAAAAAAAATTAAACCTAAAAGCTATACAAGTATAGAGAAATTCGAAATAATTTAAAAATAAAGTTTTTACCTTGAATGTGGATGAATGGATGGATGAATGAGGAGATGCTAAGCTTGATGAGAATTACTTGGGTTTGAAGTTGAAATCAAAAGCCCTCAAAGAGATTTAATAGATTTTGATGAAAATTTGAGAGATTTGAAGGGAATTTATAAAGAAAACGGCGAGGGTTTTTGATAGAAAAAGTTAGACTTTGAGTTAAATTAGGAAAACCCTATTTATGGCTCCAGCGCACACGCGTACCAGTACAGCTAAAGTGCATATCAGAACTGTTACAAAGTAATCAATCCAAGACGATAATAAAAGAAAATAAAATAAAGAAATAACTTTAATCAAATAAGAAGAGAAGAATTATAAAACCAGATTAAAGTTGAGGCCTGCGAAGAGCAGTTTCCTTAAGACAAATTTCGACCACTCCGCGGTGCTTGAGTTTGGTTGGTCGTTCGTCTCCCAGGATACAACAACAAGAAGATCTTCGACAGAAGCACGAACTGAAGAGATCTCGAACTAGAGCCTTGTCTTACCCTATCACCGGTTAAAAGAAAAACGAGAGAGAAAACGTTTTTGGAGTGATTTGAAACTGAAGAGAAGCATTCTTTATATAGGGGAGTGGAGGAGGAAAAATATGGAAGGTAAATATTCCGAATTAAGGTCATTGACTTTGTATCCGAGCAAAATCGGAAATAATCAATTAATGCCTTATTTAAACGGATATATTTCTTATGAATTGATTTTAATACCTTTTAATATCCGATTTAATGAAAGTCACAAATTATTCTATTAAATTCGGAGTATTCAAAAAGATATGTGTTATATAAGGAAAAAAATTTAATTCGAAGTGGGTAAAATATCCGCAGGTTCTAAGTGGAACCCGACCGGTCCGGACATTCGCGTCGCCCACGACGTGCGAGCGCGCCCCAACCCGAATGGGTTCGACAAGCTTCGATTTGCACCCCCCCTGCGCCTGCGCGCGAGGCATAGTGTTCATTCAAGTCATTCAATGACTCCCAAGTGGGTTGGTGTATTTAAACCATTCCCAAGTTTGTTATCCCACCCATGTGGGATAAGGGGTTCATATTTTCCTTAACACAATTCATAACAACCTCACTCTGAGCATCAATTTCTTATTCATTTCTCAACCGTTTTGAGCATATGAGATATCGTTGTAAAGGTCTCATGGAGTAGAATATAAATTAATAAATTTATCATTCGAACATCCACCTTTACCACTAGTAAATATGGCTCAAAGTTTCCAATTTCTCACATTTTTCCAACAATCCCCCACATGAATGAAATTTATGTTTTTATCAAAATATTTTGACTCGATGTGGTGATAGGATCTACGATTGATAGTTGCATAGGATAGGTAGGTTTTCTCCTTTGAACCTTCCCTTGTGAAAGTATATTTACTTTACTAGCTAATCAGTAGACGTGATGTCCTTGAACTGTTCAGCTGTTTGTGTAAACGATGATATACTTCACACAACTACCTTTCTGACAAGATTATTAGTTCTCATGGTTATGTCCATGTGGCCGTGGACATCGCCTGGTTCTGCAAGAGTTTAAAAGAACTATGCCCAATAGTCTCCTTGAAGCGGCCCCACTTCACTCTTACATAGGTGACTTATGTTACTCGGCTCACCGAAGCATACAATGGTCATTAAAAGCTTTGCTTAACCTATAACGCTTTTTATCACTGTTTGCATCATAGGAAAGGACTTGGGAAAAAATCCCCACAGTGATCGCACAGGTCTATGTAATTAGGTTGTCCCTTTGAACCTAGATCTTGGGATCTCCAGTTAGCTAGGTAGGGTTTTCCTTCACATAGTGCCTTTAATTCTCATGGGCTTTAGTCCCATTCCTTTAGATGTTTTCTCAACTTGATCTCGATTCAATCCTTTGGTTAGTGGATCAGCAATGTTATCCTTTTATCTTACAAAATCAATAGAGATAACTCCATTTGAGATCAGTTGTCTGACGGTGTTATGTCGACGGCGCATATACCTTGACTTACCGTTATACATGAAACTCTGTGCCCTAGCAATTGTTGCTTGATTGTCACAGTGTATACATACTGTGGGCACAGGTTTCGACCATTCAGGGATATCCTCAAGGAATTGACGAAGCCATTCTGCTTCTTCTCCAGATTTGTCTAGAGCGACAAACTCAGATTCCATTGTGGATCTGGTTATAATAGTTTGTCTTGAGGATTTCCATGACACGGCTCCTCCCCCCAAAGTGAATACATATCCACTTGTGCCTTTGGTATCTTGAATATCAGATATCCAACTGGCATCAGAGTATCCTTCTAAGACAGTGGGGTCTCTGGAATAATGCAGTCCGTAGTCCCGAGTATATCTTAGATATCTCAGTATTCTCACAATTGCTTTCCAGTGATCTTTCCCTGGATTGCTTGTGAATCTGCTTAAACTACTCACAGTAAAAGTGATATCTGGTCTAGTGCAGCTCATGAGATACATTAAGCTGCCTATGACTCTTGCATATTCCACTTGGTGGATACTTTCCCCATGATTCTTTGATAGATGTGAACAATGATCTAACGGAGTTAAGGCTATGCCAGAATCCTCCTTATTAAATTTCTCAAGAATCTTGTCCACATAGTGTGACTGACTTAATATGAGACCCTCCGGTGACCTTTTGATTTGGATGCCCAGAATCGTATCGGCCAGTCCCATATCTTTCATGTCAAATTTCGAATTTAACATGTTTTTGGTACGTTTTACCATTTCATTGTTTCTTCCAACAATAAGTATGTCATCAACATATAAACATAGAATGACATATCCAATGTCTATAGTTTTGACATATATACATTTGTCACACTCATTTATTTTGAAACCGTTAGTCATCATGACATTATCGAATTTCTCATGTCATTGTTTTGGCGCTTGTTTAAGTCCATAAAGAAACTTAACCAATCTGCATACTTTCCTTTCTTGACCTGAAACTACATAACCCTCAGGTTGTTCCATGTAAATTTCTTCATCAAGATCTCCATTTAGGAAAGCTGTTTTAACATCCATTTGATGCACTTCTAGATTTCGCAGAGCAGCTATTGCGAGTATCATCCTTATGGATGTTATTCTTGATACAGGGGAAAATGTATCGAAGTAATCAAGGCCTTCTTTTTGTCGGTATCCTTTTATTACCAACCTTGCCTTGTACTTATCAATTGTTCCATCTGCTTTTATTTTCCTTTTAAAAATCCATTTTGAATTTAGTGGTTTAATTCCAGGAGGAAGGTCCACTAATTCCCATGTATGGTTTTGCATGATGGAATCAATTTCGCTCTTAATGGCATCTTTCCATAAGGTGCCTTCAGAGGAGCGTATAGCATCACTATACGTTAGAGGTTCAGCCTCCAGCATAAAGGTTAAGAAATCAGATCCAAAGGATTTTTCTACCCTTGCTCGTTTGCTCCTTCTTGGCTCTATTTCATTTTCAGCCTCTTGTTGATTATTTGGAATCATTTCATCCAAAGTTTGTTCTGTTGAACTTTGATCAAGTTCCCTAGATTTATAAGGGAATGTATTTTCAAAGAATGATGCATTCTTTGATTCCATTATCGTGTTCTTGTGAATCTCAGGATTTTTTGATTCATACACAAGAAATTGATAAGCATTGCTATGTTCAGCATAGCCAATAAAAATACAATCCACAGTTTTTGGACCTATTTTCATTTGTTTTGGTAATAGAGCCATTACCTTGGCAAGACACCCCCACATTTTCAAGTGTTTGTAGGAAGGCTTTCGACCTTTCCACAACTCATATGGTGTCTTATCCTTTTCCTTTCGAGGAACCTTATTCAAAAGGTAATTAGCCGAAAGAACTGCTTCCCCCCACATGTTCTGTGGTAACCCAGAGCTTCCTAACAAAGCATTCATCATTTCTTTTAGAGTCCGATTTTTACGTTCGGCTACTCCATTGGATTGGGGAGAATATGGTGGTGTTACTTCATGAATAATTCCATGTTGTGAACAATATTCACCAAATGGATTAACATATTCACCACCACGATCACTTCTTATCATCTTAATCTTTTTATTAAGTTGGTTTTCGACTTCTTGCTTATAGAGTATAAATTTCTCTATAGCTTCGTCTTTGCTTTTAAGCAAATATACATAGCAATACTTTGTGCTATCATCGATGAAGGTAATAAAATATTTATTTCCTCCTTTAGTTTGAACAAATTTCATGTCACATACATCGCTATGTATTAGATCAAGTGGTTCTGTACATCTTTCAATTGTTTGAAAAGAAGACCTTGTTAATTTTGCTTCTACACACGTTTCACATTTATGGTTATAATTAATGTGAAATGAAGGGATGTGTTCCAAGTTAATTAACCTACGTAAGGTATCATAATTAACATGTCCAAGTCTACCATGCCATAAATTAAATGATTCGAGCATGTAAGCAGAAGAAGAAGCTGCATTCTTATTCATTATTTTGGATTTTACAGAGATAGCATTGAGTTTCCACATTCCATTCAATACATATCCCCTACCCACAAACATCCCCCCCCCCTTTGACAGAATTAACTTCTGGGACTCAAAAACCATTCTAAAACCATGAACACTTAAAAGTGTTCCAGAAACAAGGTTTTTGCGTACGTCAGGCACGTACAATACATTCTGCAGCTTGAGTTCTTTTCCAGAAGTCATCTTCAAGACCACTGTTCCCTCCCCTTTGATCTTGGAAGTCGCAGCATTTCCCATGTAGAGCTTCTCCCCATTGTCGCAAGGTATCAGCCTAGAGAAAGAATTTTCGTCACAACATATATGGCGAGTGGCTCCAGTGTCAAGCCACCATTCCCTCGGGTTAGAGTCAACCAGGTTGACTTCAGAAATCACCGCGCACAGATCTTCATCCTCCATAGCATTGGCCTCCTTAGCTCTAGCTCTTTTCGGATGTCTGCATTCAGAGGACTTGTGCCCCATCTTGCCACAGTTGAAGCACGACCCTTTGAATTTCTCCTTTTTGGAGACTCCGCCATTGGGCCTCAGATTTAACTTGGCCTGGTGATGTTGGGGTTGCTTACCCTTCTTGACTTCGACAACATTTGCCTTGGCCTCTTTGAAAGCAAGTTTCCTGGCATTACCTCTGTTTTCCTCTTCAATTCGAAGTCTGGTGATCAGTTCTTCCACTGACATCTCCTTCCTCTTATGCTTCAAATAATTTTTGAAGTCATTCCATCCGGGAGGCAACTTTTCCGTGATGGCAGCTACTTGAAAAGATTCACTGATAGTCATCCCTTCTGCAATAATTCCATGAATGATTAGTTGGAATTCTTCAACTTGATTTACTACTGGTTTTGAATCAACCATAGTAAAGTTCAAAAATTTGGCTACTAAAAACTTTTTAGCCCCAGCATCCTCTGCTTTGTACTTATTATCCAGTGCTGCCCACAGCTGTTTTGCTGTTTTGTACACATCATATACCGGATACAACGAGTCTTGTAGTCCGTTGAGGATGTAGTTTCGACACAGAAAATCGGTATTGTTCCAAGACTCTGTGATACTGAAGGCGGTGAGATCATCCACCTCTCCTTCTCCATCCCCTACGGCGACAACTGGGGGATCTTCCTTTAGATACTTTGCCAGATTCAGCATGGTCAGATAGAACAGCATCTTCTGTTGCCATGTCTTAAAATTCTGTCCGCAAAATTTCGACGGCTTCTCATTGTGACTCATTGCCACTGCCGTTGCATTCAGATTCGGTATCTGTTGTTTCGGAGTCTGTGTAGGTGCAAGGACCTTAGCAGTAGAATCAACAGAATCTTCAATAGTCATCGTTTCTGTTCAAAAGAAACAAAGAGGAATTAAAATAAATTCCAATAAACAGAAAATTAATTTCTCGTTTATTACCGATAATTTCTGTAAACAGATTTGTCCAACTTTGAGATTTTAGCAAATCCGTTAAAACGGCAGGATAAATCCTGAAACCAATTTGTTTGCTATCTCTATCACGATTATATCGTCTCGGATTAGAAGAAAGGTAGAAGAAGATTTGTCTTAAGATTGTTACAAAGTAATCAATCCAAGACGATAATAAAAGAAAATAAAATAAAGAAATAACTTTAATCAAATAAGAAGAGAAGAATTATAAAACCAGATTAAAGTTGAGGCCTGCGAAGAGCAGTTTCCTTAAGACAAATTTCAACCACTCCGTTGTGCTTGAGTTTGGTTGGTCGTTCGTCTCCCAGGATACAACAGCAAGAAGATCTTCGACAGAAGCACGAACTGAAGAGATCTCGAACTAGAGCCTTGTCTTAGCCTATCACCGGTTAAAAGAAAAACGAGAGAGAAAACGTTTTTGGAGTGATTTGAAACTAAAGAGAAGCATTCTTTATATAGGGGAGTGGAGGAGGAAAAATATGGAAGGTAAATATTCCGAATTAAGGTCATTGACTTTGTATCCGAGCAAAATCGGAAATAATCAATTAATGCCTTATTTAAACGGATATATTTCTTATGAATTGATTTTAATACCTTTTAATATCTGATTTAATGAAAGTCACAAATTATTCTATTAAATTCGGAATATTCAAAAAGATATGTGTTATATAAGGAAACAATTTTAATTCGAAGTGGGTAAAATATCTGCAGGTTCTAAGTGGAACGCGATCGGTCCGGACATTCGCGTCGCCCACGACGTGCGAGCGCACCCCAACCCGAATGGGTTCGACGAGCTTCGATTTGCACCCCCCCCCTGCGCCTGCGCGCGAGGCATAGTATTCATTCAAGTCATTCAATGACTCCCAAGTGGGTTGGTGTATTTAAACCATTCCCAAGTTTGTTATCCCACCCATGTGGGATAAGGGGTTCATATTTTCCCTAACACAATTCATAACAACCTCACTTTGAGCATCAATTTCTCATTCATTTCTCAACCGTTTTGAGCATATGAGATATCGTTGTAAAGGTCTCATGGAGTAGAATATAAATTAATAAATTTATCATTCGAACATCCACCTTTACCACTAGTAAATATGGCTCAAAGTTTCCAATTTCTCACATTTTTCCAACAAGAACAGCGTGTACCGGTACAGATATACTCGTACCGATCCTTAACCCGTATTGGTAAAAACTTGTTTGTATCGAAACGCTACCCCTGATAACTCGTATCGGTACAGCTACCCGAGTACCGATACCCTCTGACCAAAATTGACAATTTGGCTGCAAAGGACCCAAAAATTTGATTTTCATCGAATTGAAATGCATGTTTATGATATGAGAGCAACATGTATGGGAAAAACAGATACATACTCCCCCTAACAACATGAATAGATGCATTTAAGGAGAAGATCACAAAAACATGAAAAATTATACAAATTCAAGCAAGTTTAAGATCAAAACAAAGGCTCTAAGGTTCAAGAAAGGCTAGTAATCCCTAACTCTCTCCTAAGGGTGCGTTTGGTTCACGGAATGTAAGATTACCTCTAGGAATACGATTCCTGGAATGTAACATTACCTGACATATTACCGGGAATGTTACATTACCTTGTTTGGTTTATGTGGTAGGAATGTAAGATTGATGTGTTTGGTTGGAGGTATATAAGATTATCTGAAAGTGAAATTTACTAAATTGGCCATGTGTTATATTTTCTTTTTTTAAACTTTCAATATATATTTTTTTGAATAGGTTAAACTTTCAATATTAAATTAAAAACATATTCACAAAAAGGTAATAGAATTATTTTTGTTACAATATCTAAAATTTGCAATAACTATATATTTAACATATTATTAATATAATTATTATATTAACTATTTAAAAAATATAATTTATATTTACATAACCTCGTTACTCTCAATTAAAATATTTTTTAAAATTTTTAAATGCTAAATTTTTAATATGTTCAAATTTTTAAATTTTTATTACTTGTGACAGGTTGTCAAGTAAATTAAAATAAATAATAAAATAAATCTAAAAGTTGTATAATACTGAAATAAATTTATATTATAATTTTAACCTACTAAATTTTTTTATAAGATGATAAACATCTTATAAATCAAAGAATAAAATTAAGAACATTGACGCTTAACTTATTAATTTTTAAGCATTATGCAATCCTAACATATAACATATAAACATAATATTAATAAAAATACATTAAATATTAAAATAGTATTTAAATGTGTAACACCATTTAAATGTTAAATTAATATTTAATAAAAATATTTAATTAATTTACACCACACATATTTAATCATCTAATTAAATTCAAGAAAGGATTTATGCAAACAAAATTCATTAATATAGGGGAAATCTGGTCCAAGGGGGTGGGAATTAACAAATACCTAAGAAATTTAAGGGAATCACATTCCCACTATTTAATGAAAAATCTGCTACTGTTGGGAATACAATATTACTCCTTAGAGGGAATGCTTCCCAACCAAACGTGGGTATGTGATTCTGGAAAAGATTATTCCCCAGGTAATGATCTTTTACGCGAAACAAACGCAATCTAAGAGTAAAAAATGTTCTTTATCTAAATGTTTGGTGAAGATATCCTCTCATTGGTGCAAGGTATCTACATACCCTAGAAATACATCATTTTTCAAGACATGATCTCTAATGAAATGATGTCTTATTTCTATATGGTTAGTTCTAGAATGTTGGATGAGATTTTTAGTGATACAAATAACACTAGTATTGTCACACTTTAAGGGAATGATATCTACATCAATTCTATAATCTAAGAGTTGTTGTTTCATCCAAAGGACTTGTGCACAACAACTACTGGCCAGAATATATTCCGCCTCTTGATAGATAGCGCAATGCTATTTTGCTTCTTAGAAAACCATGAGATTAACATATTACCTAGGAATTGACAAGTATCGAAGGTACTATTTCTATCGATTTTGCAACCTCCATAATCTGCATCCGAATAAGCACGCAAACTAAAGGATGAGTCTATAGGATACCACAGACCTAAACAAGGGGTGTCTTTAAGGTATCTAAAGATTCTCTTAACGGTTTGTAAATGTGATTCTCTAAGACTAGCTTGAAATCTAGCACACAAGCAAACACTAAACATAACATTCGATCTACTTGCGATAAGATAAAGCAAAGATCTTATTATAGATCTATAAAGCTTAAGATCAACACATTTACCTCCTTCATCTTTGTCAAGCTTTGTAGAAGAGCACATTGGAGTGGCTTGAGGCTTTACATTCTCTAAACTGAACTTCTTAAGCATATCCTTGATGTACTTTGCTTGATTGATGAAGATGTCATCATTCTTTTGTTTGATTTGGAGTCCCAAGAAGAATGAGAGTTCACCCATCATTCTCGTTTCAAATTCACCTTGCATTAACTTAGTAAAATCTTGGCAAAAAGATTCATTAGTAGAACTAAAAATAACATCACCAACATATATTTGAACTACTAAAATGTCCTTGCTTTTTCTTTTTATAAAAAGTGTAGTATCAATCTTCCCTTCGTCAAAACCTTTTTCTATTAGAAAATTTAACAATATTCCATACAAAGCTCTAGGAACATGGTTTGGATATTTTGGATATTCAAAACCGTGTGTTTGTTCTACATACACTTCTTCATTTATAAAACAATTTAGAAAAGTACTTTTAACATCCATTTGAAAAGGCTTGAATTTATGATAACATGCAAATGTAAGCAACATCCTAATAGCTTCCATTCTAGCTACGAGTGCATAGGTTTCATAAAAAATCAATTCATTCTTCTTGAGTGTAACCTTGAGCAACAAGTCTAACCTTGTTTCTCACTATTTTACCACTTTCATCTAGTTTATTTCTAAAAACCCATTTAGTACCTATAGTAGATTTATTACTAGGCCTATCAAGTAATGTCCAAACTTGACTCCTCTCAAATTGATTTAACTCTTCTTGCATAGCCAATATCCAATAATCAGCATTCAATTCTTTTTTGATATTTTTAGGCTCTATGCATGAGATAAATGAAACATGGTTACATGTATATCCCTTTGGATGGATCACCCAAAATCTCACCACCTTTTAGATAGTTGAACTCCCTTGGGTAGGTGACCTCCATTTCCTCCAGAGACATGTCCTTCAAGGCTTTTAGAGGTGAATCTTGTGGTTCTTCTTTTGATGGAACTTCATCTACCTTTGATAATTGTTGTCCATCATCATTGGCATCCAAAATTCCTACATCATCATCACAAGTATACTTCCTCGGAATGAGGTTATCATCGAAAACAACATGAATAGACTCTTCAAGAACTAAAGTTATTTTGTTAAATACATGATAGGCTTTAGAGTTTAAAGAGTAACCTAGAAAAATATCTTCATCACTTTTTGCATCAAACTTGCCTAAATTGTCTTTTCCATTGTTTAAAACAAAACATTTACATCCAAAATGATAAAAATAGATAATGATAGTCTTTTTATTTTTGAAAAGCTCATAAGGTGTTTTCTTTAAAAAAGGCTTGATCATCACTCTATTAACAATATAGCAAGCGGTATTAGTGGCTTCTGCCCAAAAATACTTAGGCAAAATAATTTCACAAAGTATGATTCTAGCAATTTCTTCTAAAGTTCTATTTTTTCTCTGTACAATCTCATTTTGTTGAGCTGTTCGAGGAGCCGAAAAATTATGGCTAATTCCATTTGATTTACAAAACTCTTCAAACCAAGATTTTGAAATTTAGTTCCATTGTCACTCCTAACATGAGAAATAGAGTAACCAACATCATTTTAGTTTGCTTTTGAAAATGTGATGATTTTTTTAAAGCCTCATCTTTGGTACTTAAAAAGAGAACGCGCGTGAATCTAGAGTAATCATCAACAAAAACAAATGCATATTGTTTTTCACCCAAGCTCATAGTTCTAATATGACCAAAAAGATCTATATGGATCAATTATAAAATTCTACTTGTTGATACATCATTAATGGATTTAAAAGAAACTCTTTTATGTTTGCTTTTATCACATGCATCACAAATTTTGTCAAGAGAAAACTTGAGTTTAGGCAAGCCTCTTACTAGATCATTTGAAACTAGTTTTTCCCAAACACTCATGCTTGCATGTCCTAGTTTTCTATGCCACAACCAAGAATGATGCTCGTCTTTTGCAACAAAACATGTATTTGAAATATGAATGTCGTCTTGATTCACCATTTATATATTTCATATTCTATGACCAATAAGCACAATTTTATTAGATGCAATGTCAATGATTTTGCAGCCATTTAAATCAAACATGACATTGAAACCTTTATCACACAATTGATTTATGCTTAACAAATTATGTTTTAGACCGTTGACATACAAAACATTATCAATGAGTATGGAGGAGTCTTGAAACTCATCAAAAGTAAAATTAAAAGTAAAAGAATTTGAGGTTACCTTAGGATCCTCTTCCAATGCCATGAGACAAAGGTTAGCTACCTCTTGTTCCTCCTCATCGGACGAGTCTTCATCACTTCAAGTAGCTACATGTGCCTTGAACTTATTCTTCTTCCCGAAGCTCTTTTTTTTTAATTCAGGGTCGTATTTGGGACTAGGCAGGAGGGACAACTGCCCAAATCCCATAATTTTTACAAACACCGCCCTATATAAATTCTAGGGCCCATAACTTTTACAACTATCATTCTATATGGTGCATTTATTAACAACGGTAATTATATACCACATGTTTAATTGCATAGCTTTAATTTTTACTATCATTTGAAAGTGAAATCTGATGATAATTAATTGTTAGTTTATGTCTCCAGCCGTTAGATTTGATAGCTACTAATAGAAAACATTAATTAATAACAGTAACAAAGCTATAAAATGGTTAAACAACACTAATTTCATGGAAAGCATTCAATTAATTTGAGAAAATAATTGTGTATAATCAGATTTAATAACGGTAACAAAATTTTAAATTTGACTATAAATATTATTTACATTGATTCATTATTCACATCTTTTGCTCATCATTATTCACATTTCAATTTTTCACTCATTTTTTTTTATTTTTTAAATTTTCTTATTTTTTTACTTCTTTTTTCAAAATTTATTAGAAATTTTTATCTTTGTTGGGTGTTTAATAGAATTTATTAAATTCTAAGCCCCAACCTCAATTTCTATTAGTAGTTGGATGTTTAATAAAATTTATTGATGTTTTAGATTTAAATTTGATGTATTTATTAGAAATTTTTTTAGCGTAATAAAAATATATAATTTACAAGTGAATTTAATTTATCTTTGTTTACTCTTACAATTCAATTTATTTTCTATACATATTATAAAGGGGCTCAATTTTTAGGTTCGCCCCAGGGCCACCAAAATCTCAGAAACGAGCCAGCTTTAATTGGGGATAATAAACGTGATATGTCCCAGCTTTTTGCACTCATAGCATATGATTTGGTCCTTCTCTTCTTCCTTTGGCTTGTTCTTGAAACCCCCTATTCGTTGGAACTTCCTTCCACGGTTGGATTTCATGAACCTTGTGAATCTCTTGGCTAGCATAGTCATTTCTTCATCTTCTTCTTCAGTTGAATCACTCTCTTCTTGTGAAGCTTTGAGAGAAATTCCAACCTTCTTCTTTTCCACTTCCTTCTTCTTACCCTCATCCTTCTTTCCTTGCTTCATAAGCTCGTGAGTTAGAAGTGACCCCATGAGAGCATCAAGCTTCAAGGTCTTGAGATCCTTGGCTTCAATGATGACAATCTTTTTCGAATCCCATGATTCAGGAAGTGAATATATGAGCTTTCGAACAAGCTTGTCTTTCGGAATGACATCTCCATAACCCTTAAGCCCATTGAAGATGATGGAGAATCGATCAAACATCTTATTGATGTCTTCATCCGATTCCATTTTAAAGTTCTTATAGCTTAGATTAAGGAGCCTAATCTTGGTCTCCTTGACTTCATTTGTACCTTCATGAGTGACTTCTAGCTTGTACCAATTCTCCTTGGCACTCGTACAAGAAGACACTTTGGCGTACTCGTCGGGTCTAAGAGCACAAAATAAGATGTGCATTGCTTTGGCATTATGTTGAAGCTTTCTTTGATCTTCATCAGTCCATTCATGTCTTTGCTTCTCGACGAGTCGGTCTCCTTCTCTCTTCATAGGGATAGAAGGTCTATCCATCACCACATCCAAAAGGAGGCAGTCATTGGATTGGATGAATAATCTCATCCTATTCTTCCAATAGGGATAGTTGACTTCATTGAAGTATGAAGGCTTGGAGATGGATCGAGCTTCCTCCATGTATGTAACCCCCTTGTCCCGGTCTGGCCGGAAGACCGGTCCGAGTGGGTCACACGGGGAAAACCGAAGCGAAACCCGTTAAGGTTCCCCCTCGGTTAGCAACCCTATAATTTTTTTTCATTAATTAATCTTGTCTAAATGCCTTATTAAGCCCTATGTGAAACACGACAGCGGAAACACAAACACCATAGCATCGACCAACCAAAACAGCACATTAAAACAACACATTTTCCCCTTTTAAACAGGTCGTATCGATACGCCTTCAGAGAGTATCGATACGCCTTGACCAAGGTCAACACCCTAAGGTCAACATAAGAAGACCGTATCGATACAGCCCTCGAGCGTATCGATACGCCCTTCTCGGTCAACACCACTTGGTCAACTAGGTTGAACCGTATCGATACGCTTGGACACCGTAGCGATACGCCATACACTCCACAACTCCCCAAGATTCCAGAGAGTTGGGACCGTATCGATACACCCCACATATCGATACGCCCAGCCAAATCTGTGTTCTCTGAGCAAGGCCGTATCGATACAGCCCTTAGGCGTATCGATACGCCCTGCACTGTAAATCCACAATTTTAGCTAAACAACCTCAAACACGACTCTAGATGCAATTCTCGACTCACCTAAGCATATACAAACATGTAAGCACACATAAATAAGCCAAGGGAGTCAATCAAACATGGACTAAAGCATTCAATACATGACATTCTAGCTAAAGAGCCATTCATGCAATATTGGCATGCATAAGAACACAAAGGACCTTAAAAGGGACAAGACATCATGAAGGGCTTGCACAAATACACAAGGCAACCTAAACATTCTAAAACATACCATCACACATCAAAACATTCAACATAGTATAACATGCTTACAACCAACATGGCAACGCACCCAGACAAAAGCAAGATACTAAGGAGTCTAACATGCTCCTAACAACCAACAACAACCACAAAGCATTACACGTCCCATTGCTTAAACTATTACACGTTTAACATTGAAATCCATACTTGATGAAATCAAGCCAAAACCACACTTGGAGGCCCTCCGCTTGCCCGAGCAACCCACGAACTAAGGATCTGCAATGTTGAACAAAGAGAGCGTAAGCAATGATGCTTAGTGAGGGTAAGCTCTAAAAACCAACCTCAACATTGCAGGGTCCGAGCACGATCTAGCCAAGATAACCACAATCATACCAAGGGTCTACAAGATAAAATGCATGAACAACATATCACATATATGCCATAACCATGAGCTCAACACTACCATACATGTAATCACATTTAAACATCCAAGCAGCTCATATATCTCAACACATTGATACACATATCAATCAACATTGGCACCTAGTTAAGACTCAAATACACGGATAACCGTTGGACTCACATCCAACAACACAACCATTACCTGGCGGTGGGATTACACTCATCACCGGTCTCGCGGAGGGGATTCCACTCATCCTCACGCCCCGTCGATGGGATTCCACTCATCACCGACAATATTTAAATACCATTTTCGGGCGGACCCGTACTCCTCCTTGGTGACTCAACGCCACCAAGGCCACGCGCGACTTTTGACTCATGTGTACACACTAACATCCTAATGATCGATCATTTGTATTTAAGTTTACTAGTGCCAATATTTACTCGTTCCACATTACTCATTTCAATCATTTCCGTGCTTAGCACGTACTCACCATGAACACAATCATGAACCAACACCATGCATGCATTAAGCAATACAAATCATGCCTCATCTCACATGCATAATACAATGTATATAAGCATTCATATCACAACACATACGAGGCATATACATTCATACATTCAAGTTCATCCAAGGGCTCTAGATCAAGCTTAGGATTAGGCTACCACCCTAATCCTAACTCTAGGTGGGTCTACCAAGCCCAACCTAGTCCATATACTCGAACCAACCAATTTAAAATCATTTAAAACAATTAACCACTCACCTAACTCCCGAGCTCAAGACCAAGCAAGCAATTGTCTTCAATTTCCCGGATTCACTTCCGATGCTTTACCGACGCCCAAACTTGACTCTAATCAATCCCAAACACAAACAAAACATCCACAATCAATATCTTGTCATCGAAATTAACCCGGATTACCATTTCCAAGCATTCGACACCCAAAATTAGACCAAAAACAGGATTTTCAAGCAGCCCACTTGACCCACTGAAAACTCTCATTTCAAGCACCCAAACAATCATCAATTGCACCCAAAATGATCCTCATATGTCATACTACCTACAGCCCCCAAAACCCAACATCAAACAGCCCCAAAACATACTTTAAAACCCTCCAAAAACCCCCTTGAAACACAATTCCGAAAATTGCCCCAAATCATTTGAAATTTATATATGTTATACCATTTGGTCTCTACATACTATAACTAAGCATATTAAATCAGATTACTCCATTTAACTACATAAAGTTCTCATTTTTTATTCAAAACATTCAAAACCTCCATTTCTAAAAACTCCATGAAAATGAAAAAGAAGAGTACTTTCATGAAGGGGAGGATGAGGGGAAGTCGAAAATGCTATTACCTTTCAAAACGGAGTTGAAACGAAGAAGGGAGGTGATGGAACAGTGGATTTGGGTAGAGAGCTTAAGTTCCCGTTGGTGAAGAAGGGAATGAATAGTGGATGATGGGTTTTTTTTGTTTTCTTTTAGTTTAAAAGCCAAATGACCCTTTTGCCCTTAATGAAATGAAACATTCACAAAGACATAAAACCCATGGCTATTTGGGGTTTAATTTCAAAGTATAGTCTAACTTCAAATTAATTAATTTGAAAACCAAACCCGAACCATTATTTAAATCATAAAACCGAACCCGATTTATATTAAAATATTATTTTCACCTAACCCCTAAACCCGGATGTTACAACTCTCCCCCACTTAAGGAATTTCGTCCCCGAAATTACCTGGTGGAAACAGATACGGAAACTGCTCAACCATATCCGCTTTCCTCTCCCACGTGGCCTCTTCCACACCTCTATGTCTCCACAACACCTTGACCAACTCTATGGTCTTGCCACGTAACACTTTGCTATCAGAAGCAAGTATCTCAACGGGCTCTTCATTATAAGACAAATCCGGATTCAACTCTATTTCCTCAACGGGCATCACATGAGAAGGATCCGATCTATATCTCCTAAGCATAGACACATGAAAGACATCATGGATCTTTTCTAACTCAGAAGGTAACCTCAACCGATAAGCTACAGGCCCAATCCGCTCAACTATCTCATACGGGCCAATGAACCTCGGACTCAACTTGCCCTTTCGGCCAAATCTCATTACCTTCTTCCACGGAGATACCTTTAGAAACACTTTCTCACCCACTGAGTACTCAACCTCTTTCCTCTTCAAATCTGCATAAGACTTCTGACGATCGGAAGCTGCTTTCAGACGGTCACAAATCAACTTCACTTTTTCTGTGGTTCCTTTAAGCAAGTCTGGTATAGGTAACAATCTCTGACCTATCTCAGCCCAGCAAATCGGAGTCCTACACCGTCTACCATACAAAGCCTCATAAGGTGCCATCTAAATACTAGACTGATAACTATTGTTGTAGGCAAACTCAACCAACGGTAAGTACTTCTCCCAAGAACCCTGGAAGTCAATTACACAACAACGAAGCATATCTTCTAGAATCTGTATCACTCGCTCTGACTGCCCATCGGACTGCGGATGATAAGATGTGCTGAAATGCAGACGACTACCCAAAGCACTATACAAGCAATTCCAGAACCTCGAAGTAAATCTAGGATCCCTATCTGAAACTATAGACTTCGGAACTCCATGAAGTCTCACAATCTCACGAATGTACAAGTTTGCCAACTTGTCTAAGGAATCCGTAGTGTTCACTGCTAAGAAGTGAGCACACTTAGTGAACCTATCAACAATCACCCAAACTGAATTCTTCTTTGAAGGAGACAAAGGTAACCCCGACACAAAATCCATGGTGATTCTCTCCCATTTCCATTCCGGAATCTTCAAAGGCTATAGCAAACCTGAAGGAACCTGATGTTCCACCTTCACTCTCTGACAGACCATGCAACGGCTCACATACTCGGCTACATCTCTCTTCAAACCAACCCAGAAGTAATCATTCTTCAAATCTCGGTACATCTTGGTACAACCCGGATGCATAGAAAAGGGACTCGAATGTGCTTCACTCAAAATCTGACGTCTCAACTCAACATCTTCAGGTACAACAATTCTATCTCTGAAGCACAACAAGCTCTCACCACTAAAACTATACTCAGTCGGTCTTCCTTCGGCTATGTCTTGAATATGAGGAACTAGGCTCGCATCTTGCATCTGCTTCTCTCTAATCAATTGAATCAAAGAAGGCTTCACTTGCAACTCGGTGATCAGACCACCATCATCAGACACACTCAATTTAGCAAACATAGCTCTCAACTCAACGGCCACTTTTCTACTCAAGGCATCGGCTACTACATTTGCTTTACCCGGATGGTACTCAATGGTCAAATCATAGTCTTTCAACAGCTCTAGCCACCTTCTCTGTCTCAAATTCAACTCTTTCTGTGTCATCAAGTACTTCAAACTCTTGTGATCGGTGTAAACAATACACTTCTCACCGTACAAATAATGACGCCAAATCTTCAATGCAAACACAACTGCGGCTAGCTCTATGTCATGGGTAGGATAGTTCTTCTCATGAATCTTCAACTGTCTAGAAGCATAAGCAACAACTCTCCTATCTTGCATCAAAACACATCCTAAGCCTACGTAGGAAGCATCACTATATATCACAAACTCCTTACCTGAAACAGGCTGTACTAACACCGGAGCATTCGTCAAAGCTTCTTTCAATTTCTCAAAGGCTTTTTGTCTTGCATCTGACCATTCAAACTTGACTCCCTTTTGCAACAACTTAGTCAGGGGAGCAGCTACCCTAGAGAAGCCATCAACAAACCTCCTATAGTAACCAGCTAATCCTAGGAAACTTCTAATCTCGGTCACGGACTTAGGTTGTTTCCACTCAACAATAGCCTCAATCTTCGATGGATCAACTCGGATGCCTTCGGCCAAAACAACATGGCCCAGAAATACAACCTCTCGAATCCAGAACTCACATTTACTAAGCTTCGCATACAACTGATTGCTCAACAATCTCTGTAAAACACATCTCAAGTGTTCATCATGCTCTCCTTCTATCTTCGAGTACACTAGTATATCATCAATGAAGACAACCACAAAACGGTCTAGATAGTCTCTAAAAATTCTGTTCATCATGTCCATGAAGGCTGCTGGTGCATTCGTGAGCCCAAATGGCATCACAAGAAACTCATAGTGACCATACCTAGTCCTAAAAGCTGTCTTCGGAACATCACACTCTTTCACCTTCAACTGATAGTACCCGGATCTCAGATCTATCTTCGAGAACACTGAAGCACCTCTCAACTGATCAAACAAGTCATCTATACGAGGCAACGGATATTTGTTCTTCATAGTCAACTGATTCAGCTGCCTATAGTCAATGCACATGCGCATACTACCATCTTTCTTTTTCACAAACAACACTGGAGCACCCCACGGAGAACTACTAGGCCTAATGAAACCACGGTCTAATAATTCTTGCAACTGACTCTTCAATTCTTTCAACTCCTTCGGAGCCATACGATACGGAGCTATCGAAACTGGGTTAGACCCTGAAACTGTCTCAATCACAAACTCAACATCTCTGTCAGGAGGCAAACCAGGCAACTCTTCAGGAAACACATCTGGAAAATCACACACTGTCCTGATATCTTTCGGTCTAGCTTCACTCATATCCGGATTCATAACATAAGCTAAATAGGCCCCACATCCAGAGTCCATCAATTTATGGGCCTCTAAAGCTGACACCACATTAGACAAGAACTTAATGTTCTCGCCCACTACCACTACCTCGTAGTCATCAGAAAGTTTTAGGGAAATTCTCTTTGTCTCAAAATCCACACTAGCCCGATGCTCGACCAACCAGTCCATACCCAGAATAATATCAAAACCGTAGAAAGGAAGTTCCATCATATCAACTGAGAACACATGACCCTGAATCTTCAGTGGACACCTCCTATACATACGTCTAACCACAACTGTCTCACCAAAGGAACTAGTAACATGCATGCCTACATCTAAGATCTCTACAGGAATATCTAACTTCTGTGCATGCTCACTCAGAATGTAGGAATGTGTAGAACCCGAATCAACCAAAGAAAGCAAAGACATAGACTGTAACTCGAAATTACCTGCTATCACATCGGTGTCGTTCCCGGCCTCTCTCTGAGCATAAACTCTCGCTGGCCCTCCCGCCTCTGGCTGCACAGCCACAACATGAGCAAGGTTCCTCTGAGCATCTCCCCTAGGTGCATCAGCCCTAGGCTGGAAGTAGCCACGACCGCGCCCACGGCCTCTCTGAATATCGTTACCTCTCGCAGGAGCCTGAGCAATGTTCGGTGCCGGGGCTGCCTGACGTGGACAGTCCCTCCTAAAGTGGTCCCTCGAACCACAGTTCCAACAAGCATGGAAGTTACCCCAACACTCACCAGTGTGCTGCCTCCCACACTGTGCACACTCGGGCAAACGCCCTCCTCCTCTATGGCCCTGATGACCTCTACCATGGTGGCCACTGCCACGTCTCTGATCAAACTGATGTCCGCCACCTCTGTGCCTCTTAGCATCTCTACCATCAAAGTTGTTGTGCCTCTTACCAGAACTAGATCCCCCATAACGCTTGGTCAGCCCCAAGCTATGCTCAATGTCCTTGGCTCTAGCAACCAAGACATCAAAGTCAGAATAATCAGAAGCCAAGGTATACCTCTTAACTTCCTCATGAAGTCCGTATCTGAAACAATCACATCGAGCCCTCTCAGTAGGCACTAACTCTGGAGCATACTGACTCAGACGAACGAAACGAATCTCATAATCAGTCACAGAAGCATCTCCCTGAGTGAGAGCCGTGAACTCTCTCTTTTTCTCATCTAGGTACCTCGGTCCTAAGTACCTCTTCCGGAAAGCAAACTCAAAGAATTCCCAATCTATCTCGGCCTCTGGAACCCCGGCAGTAATGGTGACCCACCAGGTGTAGGCATCACCCTGAAGCAGTGAGATCACACAACCCAATCTACGTGCGCCCGCACAACCCATCTGAGCTAAGATACGAACCGTCTTCTTCAACCATAACTCCGATCTCTCCGGTGTAGATCCTCTAAACTCCTCGGCTCCCAAACTACGGAGCCTCTCCAACGGTAGACTAGCATCATCACACCTAGGCTGAGCTGCAGCCTTAGCTCCCGCAACTGCGGCCTGGAATGCTCCCGCTATCGCTTGCACTAACGGAGTCATATCAATTCCAGCTGGACCTTGGCCACCTTGGCCACCCTGAGGTCCATCTTCTCCGGCTCCATCCCCACCTCCAGCTCCAGGTGGAGGAGGTGGTGGTGGTGGAGGTGGTGGTGGAGCGCCAACTCCCGCAGCCACCGGCCCTTCTAGATGAGCCTCCACTCCGACAGCCGGCTCAACAGGAGCCGCAACCCGTGGTTCCTGACGAACCACTCTCGGTCTACCTCTCGGTCTAGACATTGCTCTCACAAATATTAACTACAACCACAACAACAAAACATACAAGTTGGGTTAGCAAGGCAAGGCTTCCAAGTGTTCAAGTACGTTCCCTCACTAAAACAAAACTATTTTTCAATGTAATAGTAGCAATGAGACTCACACACACATGCTTTGAATAAAACAAGCAACACACTCGTCAAACAGGCAACCATTCTTACAAGCAAGCAAACACCGTGCATATCAAGCAAAAACTTAAACTTACCTCACTTACCTGCCCAAGGTCTCGGTAACCTTAGGCTCTGATACCAACAAGTGTAACCCCCTTGTCCCGGTCTGGCCGGAAGACCGGTCCGAGTGGGTCACACGGGGAAAACCGAAGCGAAACCCGTTAAGGTTCCCCCTCGATTAGCAACCCTATAATTTTTTTTTCATTAATTAATCTTGTTTAAATGCCTTATTAAGCCCTATATGAAACACGACAGCGGAAACACAAACACCATAGCATCGACCAACCAAAACAGCACATTAAAACAACACATTTTCCCCTTTTAAACAGGTCGTATCGATACGCCTTCAGAGAGTATCGATACGCCTTGACCAAGGTCAACACCCTAAGGTCAACATAAGAAGACCGTATCGATACAGCCCTCGAGCGTATCGATACGCCCTTCTCGGTCAACACCACTTGGTCAACTAGGTTGAACCGTATCGATACGCTTGGACACCGTATCGATACGCCATATACTCCACAACTCCCCAAGATTCCAGAGAGTTGGGACCGTATCGATACACCCCACGTATCGATACGCCCAGCCAAATCTGTGTTCTCTGAGCAAGGCCGTATCGATACAGCCCTTAGGTGTATCGATACGCCCTGCACTGTAAATCCACAATTTTAGCTAAACGACCTCAAACACGACTCTAGATGCAATTCTCGACTCACCTAAGCATATACAAACATGTAAGCACACATAAATAAGCCAAGGGAGTCAATCAAACATGGACTAAAGCATTCAATACATGACATTCTAGCTAAAGAGCCATTCATGCAATATTGGCATGCATAAGAACACAAAGGACCTTAAAAGGGACAAGACATCATGAAGGGCTTGCACAAATACACAAGGCAACCTAAACATTCTAAAACATACCATCACACATCAAAACATTCAACATAGTATAACATGCTTACAACCAACATGGCAACGCACCCAGACAAAAGCAAGATACTAAGGAGTCTAACATGCTCCTAACAACCAACAACAACCACAAAGCATTACACGTCCCATTGCTTAAACTATTACACGTTTAACATTGAAATCCATACTTGATGAAATCAAGCCAAAACCACACTTGGAGGCCCTCCGCTTGCCCGAGCAACCCACGAACTAAGGATCTGCAATGTTGAACAAAGAGAGCGTAAGCAATGATGCTTAGTGAGGGTAAGCTCTAAAAACCAACCTCAACATTGCAGGGTCCGAGCACGATCTAGCCAAGATAACCACAATCATACCAAGGGTCCACAAGATAAAATGCATGAACAACATATCACATATATGCCATAACCATGAGCTCAACACTACCATACATGTAATCACATTTAAACATCCAAGCAGCTCATATATCTCAACACATTGATACACATATCAATCAACATTGGCACCTAGTTAAGACTCAAATACACGGATAACCGTTGGACTCACATCCAACAACACAACCATTACCTGACGGTGGGATTACACTCATCACCGGTCTCGCGGAGGGGATTCCACTCATCCTCACACCCCGTCGATGGGATTCCACTCATCACCGACAATATTTAAATACCATTTCCGGGCGTACCCGTACTCCTCCTTGGTGACTCAACGCCACCAAGGCCACGCGCGACTTTTGACTCATGTATACACACTAACATCCTAATGATCGATCATTTGTATTTAAGTTTACTAGTGCCAATATTTTACTCGTTCCACATTACTCATTTCAATCATTTCCGTGCTTAGCACGTACTCACCATGAACACAATCATGAACCAACACCATGCATGCATTAAGCAATACAAATCATGCCTCATCTCACATGCATAATACAATGTATATAAGCATTCATATCACAACACATACGAGGCATATACATTCATACATTCAAGTTCATCCAAGGGCTCTAGATCAAGCTTAGGATTAGGCTACCACCCTAATCCTAACTCTAGGTGGGTCTACCAAGCCCAACCTAGTCCATATACTCGAACCAACCAATTTAAAATCGTTTAAAACAATTAACCACTCACCTAACTCCCGAGCTCAAGACCAAGCAAGCAATTGTCTTCAATTTCCCGGATTCACTTCCGATGCTTCACCGACGCCCAAACTTGACTCTAATCAATCCCAAACACAAACAAAACATCCACAATCAATATCTTGTCATCGAAATTAACCCGGATTACCATTTCCAAGCATTCGACACCCAAAATTAGACCAAAAACAGGATTTTCGAGCAGCCCACTTGACCCACTGAAAACTCTCATTTCAAGCACCCAAACAATCATCAATTGAACCCAAAATGATCCTCATATGTCATACTACCTACAGCCCCCAAAACCCAACATCAAACAGCCCCAAAACATACTTTAAAACCCTCCAAAAACCCCCTTGAAACACAATTCCGAAAATTGCCCCAAATCATTTGAAATTTATATATGTTATACCATTTGGTCTCTATATACTATAACTAAGCATATTAAATCAGATTACTCCACTTAACTACATAAAGTTCTCATTTTTTATTCAAAACATTCAAAACCTCCATTTCTAAAAACTCCATGAAAATGAAAAAGAAGAGTACTTTCATGAAGGGGGGATGAGGGGAAGTCGAAAATGCTATTACCTTTCAAAACGGAGTTGAAACGAAGAAGGGAGGTGATGGAACAGTGGATTTGGGTAGAGAGCTTAAGTTCCCGTTGGTGAAGAAGGGAATGAATAGTGGATGATGGGTTTTTTTTTGTTTTCTTTTAGTTTAAAAGCCAAATGACCCTTTTGCCCTTAATGAAATGAAATATTCACAAAGACATAAAACCCATGGCTATTTGGGGTTTAATTTCAAAGTATAGTCTAACTTCAAATTAATTAATTTGAAAACCAAACCCGAACCATTATTTAAATCATAAAACCGAACCCGATTTATATTAAAATATTATTTTCACCTAACCCCTAAACCCGGATGTTACAATGTAGTAGTTGCCGGAAGTAGAGGCCATGACTTGACTTGTGGATTGATTGAGCAACCTTTGAATCTACTCAAGAGGATGTGAAGCCTTCAAATGAGTGTAGCTTTGATACCTTCTATTACGATGCTTCTTAAACTGACCACCACCAGAACTAGAATCTGCATCTCTCTTGCCCAAGCCAAAACCTCCCACACGAGAAGATAAACCAAAATTATGCTCAATATCCTTCACTCGTGTAACTAACACATCGAAATCGGTGTAGTCAAAAGACAACATAAAGGTCTTAACATCCTGTACCAATCTGTAACGGAATCGATTATAGCGATGCCTTTTGTTCGGCACTAACTAAAGAGCATACTGGCTTAACCAAACAAACTATACCTCGTACTCAGCCATAGACATATTGTCTTCCACTAGAGCCATAAACTCACACTTCTTTTCATCCAAGTATCTAACTCCTAGATACTTCTTCTTAAAAGCAACTTTAAAGAAATCCCATGTCATATCACCGGGTTCCATGCCCGTGATCATAGTAGTCCACCAGCTATACGCGTCTTCTTGCAACAAAGATACAACACAACCCAACTTACGGGCATCATTGCACCCCATTTGATCCAAAATCCGATCCGTGCTAGCCATCCACTACTCGTACGCTACGGGTGACAACCCTCGAAACTCAATTCCTCCAAGACTACACAAACGCTATAACAGCAACCTTGTTTGTCCAGCAGCATGTGCCGGAACTTACACTCCAGCAACAACAGCCTAGAACGATCCAGTCATCGCCAGAACTAAAAGCGTCAAATCACCTAACATTGGCCCGGCTGGCGCATGGGGTACTTGCTCCACATTCTCGGGTGGATTAGGTGGAGCAGGTGGCAAACCTCCATGGGGCATTTCATTCTCATGATTTCCATGCCTTCTGGGAGCAACAATCTTACCATATCGCAACTCTCTCTTCGGTCCTGTCATGCTAAAATATCTAAGGCACGATAATTTCAACAAAACCAAACAATTAGGCCAGCTTTAAGCAAGGATCCAAGAATTCCATTATAAATCAAAACATATTAGACGATAGTAATAAGGCAATGGTTTCCCCAAACAATACCCACATGGCATATCACAATCAACATATATATAACAATCACTGTGCATAATAATCAACAACATTCAACCAGTATCGACATTCCAATTTATCACAAACTTGGTTTAAACAATCAACAACAACAATAACAATCACAAAATTACCTCCCAATTATCAAAAACTTGGCTACGATACCAACAAATGTAACCCCCTCGACCTGTCTTAAACGCCCGACCGAACCGAACGAGTCACATGGGACATATTAAAGTTGGGAAGGTTTACCTCAATAAATGACCTTATTTTTCTTTTTATCTTATCTAGATGAACATTATCATCCTATATGATTATAACTCGTAGCAAAAAAAAACCTCAACTCAATCAGACATCGATTAGACATTCGTTTGACAACAATCATATTTTGGGGACCAAGTTGTAATTTTTACAAATTACAGGGACTTAAGTCAATTTAAAGTTATGACTTTTTAATTAGTCATATTAATTGCCATGGCATCAAATCTCAACTCAATTCAATCATTCAAACTCATTTAATTGCATCCACGACATTCAAGGACTAAAATATAAGAAAATAGAACCTCAAAAGATGCCAAATAACTAACAAAACAACTGAGCATATCGATATGCCCAAGCCCGTATCGATACACCCAAGCTTGTATCAGTATGTGAACTTCCAGTAAGCCTCCCCAGTTTTGATATCCTCTCAAATCAACAGTGAACCCCTTTGCCTTTATTACTAAAAGTCTAGTTTGAAACCATACTTTCAAAGAACAAAGCCCTTAGATCCTCCTTGCTCACTTGCTGCCTCCACTCTTTTAATTCTCTGCATTGATGGACAAAGAGAGTGTAAGCACACTAGGCTTAGTGAGGAGTGTTCAAAACAAAACACCATCAATGCAATTTGAAAACATTTTCTCAAAACCATTGAAAACATAATTTCAAACAACTTGTAAAACATCATGCCTCGAAAACCATGCACTTAAACATTTTCAAAGCCAACATATTAAACGATATGCATCATGTATCATTGTTAAACAGCAAGTCTCATTGCTAAACTTCAATTTAATCCTTCTCATGCATAACAAACCATATACAAAGCTTAAAGAGTAAACATGTATAAATCAACATTATGCAACAACATCATCAACATGTTACATCATCAACCACACAAAAATAGAGGCACAATGCATCATAATGCATTCATAAACCCAGCAATAACAATCGTCAACATTTTCTTGCTAAAAGCTACCAAACGCCCATTCGAAACAACCAAAGTCAACATCGATTGACCTCCAAACTTAACCCAGCAAAAACCTAACATTTTCAACCATCAATTATCATTAAAAGACATCTGAAAACCATCTCATTACATCTTTATACTTCCATCAATCATTACACCACCATAACGCCCCAAAAATACATAACTATCAACTTAAACAATTAGAGATTCTTATAGTTTCGAGATTCCAATGTGAAAACCATTATTTCAACAATATAAAACATTAAAATCATGATTAGAATCAATCAAAAACCCAACAAAATAGCTCCAATCCAAAAATCATATAAATCCATCAATAAAACCTTGATTTAATCATATTACCTAATTAAATCATAAAACCACATTAGAAAACACATTTAAAGAGTCAAGAAATTGAGAATGTCAATAAAGAACCTTAACTAGAGGAGATAAACGAAGATTACCTCTAATCTTTTGTTTTTCCCTTAATTGGCATGATTGGATTGAAATCTTCAAGAAAACAATTGAAGCTTCTTGTAGAAATCCAAGAAAATAATTTAGGAATCAAAGTTGGATGAAAAGAAATAAATCTATGGAGATTTTAGAAGAGAAAAACTAGTTTGACTGATTAGAAAGTAGAGAAAAAAGTTGAGAGAAGAGAAGTTATGTAAGAAAATATTTTGTTTAACTAAACTCATTTATTAAAACATTCTCATCCTTAATTTTCATTTAATTAAAAAATTTATAAAAAAGGTCTAAATTAATGGAAATAGCTGATTAAAATAAAATAGCTCCTCAAAGATTCAAATTTTTGACCCTTTACAAAACAGTCACCAAAAATAGTTTTGCCAAAATTATATTTTAGTCACTAGTCCAAAAATGTCAAATTTCCAAAACTCATTTTCCAAAATTGATTTCACCAAAATCATTAACATATTAAATAATGATTTTTAACCATTTTCCATATTTTTATCTCACATAAAAATATCCGATCCCAAATCCTACTCGAATCTCTAACCCGATCCCCCGGACCGTCTAATTAACCCATAAATCGTTATGCCCAAAATCAGGTCGTTACATTCAACCTTCTAAACATGTTTACATCCACTACCTTAGCTATCCACACTAAGGATTTTTCACAAATTCACTAATTTGTCTTTCCTTTTAGGCTAAATGAGATAACTTTACAAACAACTAGACTTATACCCCAAAGTCTAATAATCCATTTTTCTTAAAGGTGGATAAAAAGAAGCAAACTATGAAATCCTCTAAAGGATGAATGTTTACAGAATTCAAAGTTCACTAAACCCTAAACTTGATGAAAGATAAAATATAATGAGAATCAATCAAGTGAGTTATAAGATTTTTGCAATAAAAGCTCTAAGAGGTTGGATACGTGCTTGAATGCTTTTTGGATAGTTGTCTTGTTGTTGAAGAAGCTTTAGAGACTTTATTTTATACCCTTCATTGATTTCTAACCGTTTGGGTGGTTTGGATATTCAATATAGCCATTGGGTTTCATTTTTCCCACAATAAGTGATGTTTGACAACACTAAGTATAGGTACACGAGCACTCTTATCGGTACATTCCAAAAGAAGAAAGAGTCGTTGTAATAAAGGGGTATTAGTACGCGAGTAGGCGTATCGGTACGAAGTGATGGTTTTACAAAGGGTATCAGTGCATGCCGTACCGTACCGGTACTCATTTTGCTATTTGGAATCCTTAGAACATTTTGTTAAAATATTGTATCGGTACTCGTATAGGTGTACCGATAAGCTTAACTGACTTCTAAAAATCAGGTTCCAAGAAAACTGACAAGGCAACGATCAAAAACATTAAATGAAAAGATTTAGAAAATCTTAACCTTCGTACCGGTACGCCATAGGCCGTACCGGTACTCTAGCTCAATTTGAAAAATAGTTTCAAAAACCTGTACCGGTACGTGCATAGTCGTACCGGTACACTTTAGCCTATATGCACAATTTTGGTTTCCATTAACGAAAATTTGTACTGATACACCATAAGTCTTACCGATACTCAATTACCAAATTGGCTAAATTGAGTACCAAAACACTTAGAAAATATTTGGAGGATTAAAAGTCTGACTTAGAAAATACTTAAGTTCGAATGCCTATCAATTTTATGAGTAAATTGATTACCTTAAAAATTTATTACTTTTACAAATTAGTCATTGTTATATCAAAATCAAATATAGGTTTAACAACTTTGTCATCAATCAACTACATATTAGTCTCAATGCATTATTGTTGTTCAAGCCCACAATAATACTTGACCAAGGAATCTTTAAGAATACACAAATTTATTCTTAGGACTTCATTATAAAATAGTTTTTTATAACACAATAAATTAATAGAAATAATAATGGAATACCTTACATTAATAAACGAGGTAAAATGAGTATGTAATTATATTCTTCTCATGATTGATCTTTGGGCATACTCCAACAACAATAATTACTCTAAGATATTTAATTGTGTCGTTTTAGGGGCTAGGTTTATGTATGTTATCTCAATGTTTGAAGATATCAGACATTATGTTATGGGTAGGCTAGTCGAACACAAAAAAAAATCAATTAGTTTGAAAAGTGCATAAAATTGTAATTCTTTTGCCATGTAATTTGATATGAGGTCATGTGTCATCAAGACACATTTATAGTTGATATTTGGGGCTGGAGTTGTACTTGCAGGGTGTGAGATCTAACATGTATTCCAAGTCCTTATTGTTGTATGTAAGGGTGTACATTTCGGATATCCGATCCGATTCAAAATTTCGAATATTTGGATTAGAAATTTAGTGATCCGTATCCGATTTGAAAAATTAGATATCCAAAAAATCGGATATTGGATCAGATATTCGTATATCCGAATATCTAAATTTATGACTTGATTTAAGTATTTTTTTAATCTGGCAGATCCATGAAAACTTTGGGTTTTCGAATATAACAATCAACAAATTATTGAATATAACAAGATTTGTATCCATGGAAATTTCAATTTTTCATATATAACAAGTAAAAATATTGAATATAACAAGATTCATATCTATAAAAAATTTGAATTTTCGGATTTTGAATAATCAAATATCTGATCCAGATATGAAATAACTATCCGTAGCTGATCCGAAAATTTTGGATATCCAATCTAAAATATCAGAAAAATAAAAAACAAACCGGATATCCAAAATTTCGAATCAATCGGATCAGATTTTTTTACACACTCCTAGTTGTATGTGTCATATTATATAAGGAGAAAAGATTGTGAAACTATGTACTTGTTTCATACAAGAAACATGTATATAATGACTTGTACAATATTTTCATGCCCACCATCTCAAGTGAGAAAATTTGGAAAGACACTAAAATGGGCAGCCTTGATCCAACAATGAAGAGAAAATTGCCTAAAAGAAAAAGTATAAAAGAAAGAGAGAAGAAGGTGAAATGCGTAGTGGAAACAATGGACAAAATGAGGAGTAAAGTTGGCATACAAACTATGTGGGCTTAATGGACATAACATAAGAACATGTCCAAACAAAAAACAAACCAATGTAAGTTTAATTATTTTCAAATAAGTTTATGTAGCATATATGTCTCTTATTAACTAATATTTACTTGTAATTTATAAGTTGAGACTGAAGATGTCCAAATAGAATCTGCTCAATCAGTGCAAAATGAATATTTTTCACTGATGCTAATATCTGCTCCACCTACTCAACCTCTAACTGTTAGCCAAACAAGAAGGCCTACACTTATAAAAAAAATAACGTCAAATAGGATATCAGGATTGTATAGGCATTCAGATACAATGTAAGTTTTTGTTTACTAAATAATAAAGGGTAAATTACTTGGGTGACCACTCAACTATTGGGTCTGACCTGTTTTGACCACTGAACTATAAAAATTCAAAATTTGATCACTCAACTATTTAATTAGACCTATTTTGACCACCCGCCGTTAAAATCTAACGGAATGGTGATGCGACTGTTAATGAAAATTTGTATAACTACATATTTGGTCCCTATTAGTTATATATTTTTATCAATTTGATCCTAACTTTAATTTAATTAAAAAAGTCTTGGATTGCATCTTCCACGAGTCATAAAAAGTCCAAAATATGAAAAAGAAAATCATGTTAATGTTGGTATATTGTTTGGTTTTGATTATGTTGAAACTTGTTTCTTGTTGCAGTTGGATCAACATGATGAAAACATGGGTTCTAAGCTCCTTTGTGCTTCAATTTAAATAGACAACATTTATAACTATCACCATTTTGAAGGGGTTGCCCAACTGAAACAACTATGAGCTTTTAACTCAGGATTTTTTTAACTCTACTCCTGGCATGATGAGCCATTCCACTTGATTTTCCAAATCCATGGCCATTCACTCTCAAAGAAATACCATTATTCCTAGCTGCAATAGGTGTTGTATGATTGGTAACCAGTGACATGACAAAGAAGGGGGACTTGGTAGAATGAAATAATAGATACATTTTATTCCTCACTCGATACTTGTAATTTTATATAAAAATCTTCTATCAAATGCTAATCATTTGCCAAAAGAAAAGTTTCACGCCGCTTAATTTTGGCCAGAAATGCTGCAAGAAATTAGAGGTAGTCACTTCATTTTACGCTCACTGAACATATTTATTTACAGTTTAAGTTTATATATCACCCTCTTTCCAGCACTCCCCTTCCCTCAATGTAGCAAGCATATAAAAGTTAGACCTCTCTCGAAAGTATATTTGTAAAAGATAATGTAGTGTATTGTTTCCTATTTAAATCGTAACTGCAACTTAGTATGGCAAGTAACCTTCCATGTCCATCCCCATCCATGGGAGAGGCAAAATCAATAGCAGGATTGAAAGCACCGCTATTTTTGCAGCTTCAGCAAAATGTTAGACTCCAATGATCTTGCCATTACAGCACAAAGGAATGAAAACCACAAGGATAGTTGTTTTAGTTGGGCAGCCCCTTCGAAATGATGATAGTTATAAATTTTGGGGTAAACTACTCAAATGGTCACCTTACTTTGTAAAAAGTCGCGATTTGACCATCTTACTTTTTTTCGAAGCAATTAAACCACCAAACTATTTAAATGGTATCAATTTGACCACCAGCCGTTAGAGACTAACGGCAGGGTGACGTGGCCAGTTAAAAAAATGGGTATAATTGCATATTTAATCCCTGCTATTTACACATTTCTTTCAATTTAGTCCTACTTTTAAATTAATAAAATAAATAAATTATTTAATTAAGCGGTGACACGTGTCAACACCTTATTGGATGACTTTAATTATTTATATTTGATTTTATTAATTTATTTTCCTCCTCCAATCAGGTGGTGACACGTGTCACCACCTGTTTGAAGGAGAAAAACGAAATACAAGCTTTTGCTTGTGAGGGGAATTGAACCTGTGTGCTCATGGAAGAAAGGCAATGGCTTAGCCACTGCACCAAGCACATCTTTGTACTTTAGTTTTTCAAATTAAGTATATGTGCCTTACATTTTCTACATATATTCTTTTAATTTAACATATATAATCATCGAATTAATTTCACATATATAACCCTAAATCTTAAACTTTAAACCCTGAACACTAAACCCTAGATATTTTAAATTAATTTCACATATATAAACCTTAGACCCTACACCCTAAATATTTCAAATTAATTTAACATATATAAACCTTAAACCCTAAATATTTTAAATTAATTTAACATATATAATCATCGAATTAATTTAACATATATAACCCTAAACCCTAAACCCTAAACCCTGAACACTAAACCCTAGATATTTTAAATTAATTTCACATATATAAACCTTAAACCCTAACCCTAGACCCTAAATATTTCAAATTAATTTAACATATATAAACCTTAAACCCTAAATATTTCAAATTAATTTAACATATATAATCACCAAATTAATTTCACATATATAACCCTAAACCTTAAACCCTAAATCTTGAACCCTAGATATTTTAAATTAATTTCACATGTATAAACCTTAAACCCTAACCCTAGACCCTAAATATTTCAAATTAATTTAACATATATAATCATCGAATTAATTTAACATATATAACCTTAAACCCTAAACCCTAAACCCTGAACACTAAACCCTAGATATTTTAAATTAATTTCACATATATGAACCTTAAACCCTAACCCTAGACCCTAAATATTTCAAATTAATTTAACATATATAAACCTTAAACCCTAAATATTTCAAATTAATTTAACATATATAATCACCGAATTAATTTCACATATATAACCCTAAACCTTAAACCCTAAATCTTGAACCCTAGATATTTTAAATTAATTTCACATGTATAAACCTTAAACCCTAACCCTAGACCCTAAATATTTCAAATTAATTTCACATATATAAACCTTAAACCCTAAATATTTCAAATTAATTTAACATATATAATCACCGAATTAATTTCACATATATAACCCTAAACCTTAAACCCTAAATCTTGAACCCTAGATATTTTAAATTAATTTCACATGTATAAACCTTAAACCCTAACCCTAGACCCTAAATATTTCAAATTAATTTCACATATATAAACCTTAAACCCTAAATATTTCAAATTAATTTAACATATATAATCATCGAATTAATTTCACATATATAACCCTAAACCTTAAACCCTAAATCTTGAACCCTAGATATTTTAAATTAATTTCACATATATAAACCTTAAACCCTAACCCTAGACCCTAAATATTTCAAATTAATTTCACATATATAAACCTTAAACCCTAAACCCTAAATATTTTAAATTAATTTGAAGGAGGAAAATAAATTAATAAAATCAAATATAAATAATTAAAGTCATCCAATAAGGTGTTGACACGTGTCACCGCTTAATTAAATAATTTATTTATTTTATTAATTTAAAAGTAGGACTAAATTGAAAGAAATGTGTAAATAGCAGGGATTAAATATGCAATTATACCCATTTTTTTTAACTGGCCACGTCACCCTGCCGTTAGTCTCTAACGGCTGGTGGTCAAATTGATACCATTTAAATAGTTTGGTGGTTTAATTGCTTCGAAAAAAAGTAAGATGGTCAAATCGCGACTTTTTTGCAAAGTAAGGTGACCATTTGAGTAGTTTACCCTAAATTTTGTCTATTTAAATTAAAGCACAAAGGAACTTAAAACTCATGTTTTCATTATGTTGATCCCGCTGCAACAAGAAACAAGCTTCAACATAATCAAAACCAAACAATATATCAACATTAACATGATTTTCTCTTATATGTAACTAACAAGAACCAAATGTGTAATTATACAAATTTACTTTAACTGCTATGTCACTCTTCTGTTAGATTTTAACGACTGGTGGTCAAAATAGGTCCAATTAAATAGTTGGGTGGTCAAAACAGGTCAGACCCAATAGTTGGGTGGTCACCCAATAATAAAACATTGTTATAATTGATGATTTCACTATTATTTTTTCATCTGTCACGTGCTTCTTTTACAACTTCAAAACAAGGCTTCTAGGTTTGCTTCTACAACATCTCGACCAATTGCATTATCTCAACAATATATCAATGTCTCCGAGCCTCCTGCAATATCTTCTCATCAACATACCACTGTCTATGAACCTCTTGCAGCAAAGGCTCTAAAGTTGATCAGAAAGAGGCATCTTCCTAACCCAACCATATGGAAACCTTAAAAAATCAACCAACTACTGCTATTAAATGTCTGCTTACTATTTGGATTTTTTTTCACAAACTTTGATCATTCAGCTGCTATTAAATGTTTAGAAGTTTACTGCTGAGTTTTAGAATTAATGTTTTGTTATTGAGTTAATGTACAAGCCTACAAGGGTGCCTCTCTTTGTATGTGTTGACTATTTAGGCAACAACAATAGAATCTAAACTCTTTCTTTTTGTTTCGAAGAAAGAACTGTTTAGACAACATTATGAATGTGAAACATTTACTCTTTCTTTTTGTTAATATTTTGTGTGGAGCCAACTGTTGCAACTCCTCCTTTTGTGTATCAAAAAATTATTGCAGATTATGTATGTGAAAGTTGGTTCATTTCACTTGTAACAATAATATTTCTTAAAGTTTACACGTTGTAGATAGTTTGTCAAATTTACAGATTGCATTAAAAATTGGTTATGGTTATGAGATAAGAATGACATCGTTTATAAATGGCTTTTACAAGCCTTTAGTTTGATGTTAATAACCATTTTCTAAATATTAGGGTCCATAATTATTTGAGTGTTTAGGTTATTTTCTCTAGCTGATATAGACAATTTTTTTTAATCTTATACCGAAATAAAAACAATAGGATCGACTTACCAATACCGAAATAAATATGTACTGAAATAAAAGTTCCAAAGGCTAATGATCATTCATACTGACAAAGGAGCAACATGGTACATCTTCATATTATATAAGCCTTGCCCTCTGTTCTTGAATTTGTTTCCAACACCTTTGCTATAGAAATTGGCTATGGTTATGCCATAGACTTTAATACTAAATGAAGAAAGTTGTATGAGTCTGAACAAATATTTTATAGAGTTCAATACTCCATTTGATAAAGGAAAAAGCTATATAAATAGAAACTCATCTTTATACTAATAATTCATAACATTTGATAGAAATAAATTGATCTTACTTTCATATGCAATATTCTCATCACATTTAACAGTTTGTGCTCTAAAGACCAAATTTTATCAAAACATACATTATTCAGGAAGTAAAAAAAATTATCTTATAAAATCTAATCTTCTCTTTATGATCTTGTACCATTATTCTCAGTATTTAAATTTTATTGATCTTGATCAGCTCCTTCTATTCATTATTATCGGCTTCTATTTTTCTATTTTCAATCATTACCATGTCAAGTTGAGCTCATCAACTACAGAATCATTGGTGTCCTCCTTATCATACCATTGGAAAATTTACAACTCTAGAGAAAACTCAAGTCAAACACCATGTACTATAAACATAACTAATTTTTTAAACACCTTAAATTTACCACTGTAGTATATAAGAAAGACTTTGAAAACTAAGAACCCAATATTACCATTGCATATTATAAGAAGATGTTTGAAAATAATTTTAAATTTACAACTGTAATTTATAAGATTTTTTTTGAACAGTATAAGAAAGCTTTTTTGAATTTGAAGAACCTTGAATTCGGAAAACTAAAATTACCTTTCATTTGCGAACCCTTATAGAATTTTCTTCCTTTACTCCAAGGAATATTTGAACTGTAATTGAGGATCCCATTACGCAATAACAGTACACGACCCTTAAACCATGAAATGATTTTGAAGATTTACTCGCCATCTTTCACAGCTTAACATTTCACACAAAATGTCGTTCCTCACAAGATTTTGAGATTTGAAGTGATTTAGGGCTTGTTCAAAAATAAATCGAAATGAGATAGTGGGTTAAAGTATGCAAATTAAAACTAATTTCACACCCTAAACCCTAATCTTACAAGACAAAAATTAAAATTTTCTCGAAAAATATCAATGATTGTTGAGAGTTACATGAAAAAAGATGGGAACAATAATTAAAATTTTCTCGAAAATATCAATGATTATTATTATTTATTTAATTTAATATCTAAATTTGTTTAAAAATTATTTAAAAATACCATTAATACTACATGTTAGGCTCTAAATGATTAAGAGTTATAAAATAGCAGCCTTTAACAGCTAGGCACGTGGAACAAAAATGGAGAAAACGCTAGGCATTTATCATCGGTAGTTCTAGAAAACTACCCTTAATTGAAGGCTAAATGAAGGCCAACTTAACCGGGTAAAATGTATGTACATAAATTATTACGAAGACTATACATAATTCCTTACAAAAACTGTAAGAAAACAGTATATACATAAAACGTTACAACGTAAGGATTTGTGTACATACACAATTCCTTAAAAAAACTGTAAGACAAACAATATATACATAAAATGTTACAATGTAATGAATTGTGCACATACATAATTTCCTACGAGAAAACATATTATGGTACAAGAAATGTAAGGATTTGTGTTTGTACACAAATTACTACAAGATATACACAAATCCTTACAAAAGTTGTAAGAAAAACAGTATGTACCGAATTTCTTACACCAAGGCCCAAAGGGGCTCAACTTAGTGTAAGGGTTTGTGTACATACATAATTTCCTACGAGAAAACAAAATATGGTACGAGGAATGTAAGGATTTGTGTATGTACACAAATTAGTACAAAGTATACACAAATCCTTACAAAAGTTGTAAGAAAAACAGTATAAACCTAATTTCTTACACCTACTCACCATGGACCAAAGAAGCTCAACATAGTGTAAGGACTTGTGTACATACATAATTTCCTACGAGAAAACATAATATGGTACAAGATATGTAAGGATTTGAGTATGTACACAAATTACTACAAAGTATACACAAATCCTTACAAACGTTGTAAGAAAAATGGTATATACCGAATTTCTTACACCTACTCACCATGGACCAAAGGAGCTCAACTTAGTGTAAGGATTTGTGTACGTACATAATTTCCTATGAGAAAACATAATATGGTACAAGAAGTGTAAGGATTTGTGTATATATACAAATTACTACAAAGTATACACAAATCCTTACAAAAGTTGTAAGAAAAATGATATATACCGAATTTCTTACACCTACTCACCATGGACCAAATGAGCTCAACTTAGTGTAAGGATTTGTGTACATGCATAATTTCCTACGAGAAAACATAATATGGTACAAGAAGTGTAAGGATTTGTGTATGTAAACAAATTACTACAAATTATACACAAATCTTTAACAAAGTTGTAAGAAAAATGGTATATACCAAATTTCTTACACCTACTCACCATGGACCAAAGGGGCTCAACTTAGTGTAAGGATTTGTGTACATACATAATTTCCTACGAGAAAACATAACATTATATAAGAAATGTAAGGATTTGTGTATATACACAAACTACTACAAAGTATACACAAATCCTTACAAAAGTTGTAAGAAAAACAGTATATACCGAATTTCTTACACCTACTCACCATGGACCAAAGGAGCTCAACTTAGTTAAAGATTTGTGTACATACATAATTTCCTACAAGAAAACATAATATGGTACAAGAAGTATAAGGATTTGTGTATGTACACAAATTACTACAAAATATACACAAATCCTAACAAAAGTTGTAAGAAAAACGATATATATCGAATTTCTTACACCTACTCACCCTGGACCAAAGGGGCTCAACTTACTGTAAGGATTTGTGTACATACATAATTTCCTACAAGAAAACATAACATGGTACAAGAAATGTAAGGATTTATGTATGTACACAAATTACTACAAAGTATACACAAATCCTTACAAAAGTTGTAAGAAAAACGATAGGTACCAAATTTCTTACACCTACTCACCAAGGCCCAAACCTCATGCCTAAATATGATTTTGAGGCATTCTGCCATGCTGGTTCCAAAACCACCAAGTTGGTTTCGAAACCTCATGCCTTAATCTGATTTTTGAGTCATTACGTTATACTGGTTCCGAAACCAAAGAGGGGTTTCGAAACCTCGCGCCTAAATATGATTTTGATGCATTATGCTATACTGGTTCTGAAATCTCCAATGGGGTTTCAAAACCACATGCTCAAATATCATTTTGATGCATTCTGCCATAAGTAGGGTTTCCAAACTTCATATCTATGCTTTTGAGGCATTTAGCCATTATGGTTCGGAAAATATATGTTTTGCAATTTAATTGTGAAAGACATTTAATATTGTTGTTAAATATTTTGGCAAAAAAATATTTCTTCAATTATCCCCAGTTGTTCAGTCTTTTTTTGTCATAGTGAAAATGAGAGAAATATAATTATGCACGAATCCATCAAGAAAACAAAGGCATAAACCAATTATCCAACTACGTTCAAAAAGCAAAGAACTAAATCAAGATAGTCCAAAATACAATAGCATAAAGTCATAATACAATGCATAAAAGCCTAAGCATCCGGCGCAACATGAGGCGATGCAGGTGGAAAGAGATGAGCACGAACATCATGCATGTCCTGCTCCAAAGATGTCACATGAGCATATATGCTATGAAGAAGGCCTGTAGTCTCTGCACGAAAACTGTGGAGAAAAGCATCCATGTATTCGACCACGACCATTAACGGAAGCATAGCCCCTGCTCGAAATTCCACTCCAAAAATAAAATAATTTCACCTACATTTAATATTAATCAAAACATTATAATAGAATTCAAATTAAGATGAATCAACTACTACGTTGGAACAAAACATTTTTTTAAAAATACATTACCTCTAAGATCGTGATGCATCCTATCATGTATGCCAACCCACCATGAGCTTTCAAGTTGGCTACTCCATCAAGTAACCTCTCGTACACATATTTACACAAATTTAACTTTCCAGTCAACCCAGTTGGGCACAACAACATGAAATGTTCTAAGGAAGACACCAAGTTTGCATTTGGACTTACAAACACACCAACAATGTATAAAAGTACACGAGCTTTCAACTCATCACCCTCAAAAGCACCACTAACTATCTCCCCCTCAATTTCTTTAATTGTGGTCTTCGTACTTATTCAGTGCTTCAATGCTAGTTCTTTTGCATCAAATTTTCTCGTGGCCTCTTCAACATCCAAACCTTGGTTCTTCAAACCTAGAACTGCTTCCACATCTTCAACCATTCATTCCATTACTAAGGCCTATTTAAAACATTATCACATTGTATATAGTCAATACACATCATATAAACACTGGCCAAGGTAAAAAGTCTCAAAAGATCATTATCCTCTTTATTCAATACTTTATTATAATCAAACAAGAGCCCTTTTTGCTATGCATTTCCATTTTAATCTAACACTAACCATTACTAACACGTTGATTTCTTATTCCTTATATTTAAGCCTTAAACTAAACCACTGAATCCAACACTAACCATTACTAACATTGTGGTATCATCGAGAAAGATACACAAATATCATAGTTGAAATTCATATTACATAAACATATGTTCAACCAATCTAATTACAAAGGTGATCCTATAGTATATCATGCCGAAATTCTAACCATTTCCACTGATTTTCTTATGACAACAAAAAGGATTTCAATACCTATGACTTACAATTATCTATTACTAAAGACTACTATCTAGATATTCTTAGAGATCAAGAACCCCCTTCCATAATAATGAACCACCATCTTATCATCTGTATAAATTTATTCTATTAATCCTTGATTGAGCAAGATTATTCATTAAGTACCATGACATGCTATATTATAAAGAAACCTATAAACCCTTATTGGTTCTGTATATGCATCCACTACAAGTTTAGGCTATCTCTTTTCTAATTAAAACCTACCTAACTTGTACATAAGTTTGCAACCATGCATACATGTTCCCATGATATTAATCAATACATTTTTTACTTCTACGAGCACCTCACAATTAATATGAAAACAAACTAATATGAAAGCAAAACACTGAAACATTTCAAACATAACAAACAAGCTTGTCAAACAACAACTTATTATTTTCCAATGAAATATAAACTGCAAACAATCTTAAAGTTAACTATCACCATAAGATTCCCAAAGAAATTACATGAATAAGAATAACAGTAGTGAAGAAATATTGTGTATAGACAATTCAAGTTCAAGATAAGTACTAGATAATTCCATAATAAAGGATTAATACTTCTAGATTCAAATATTTTGCATGAACTAAATAATCTAATGCCTCAAGGGTTGCATGGGACAAAGCATGTTCAATAGATAGAGCCTATTAACCAAGTTCTCGTGCACAATTTATGTCTCCATGGCCTAAAACAGAGACGATAATTTCTGAAGAAAGCTTCATCCATATAATTTATATTCTATGATTAGATTTTCTCGAGTTTTCTAAAATCTTAGTATCATGGATCAGCCTGTCATTTCTAAAGCATGAACAAAGTCCCCAAAGACCATTTTAGAATGACAACTCCTGCTTGGACATGACAACATTAGTTCAGAACATAGTGTTATCAGGAGGGAATTGGGATTCATTATAAAATTACTTGAAAAATCAATCATCCTTTATCACTATTAATAGAGATTCATATGCCTTTAACAAAACACAAAGTTTGGATGGAAAATGAAAAAAGAAAAAAACAACAGCATAATTAGTGCCAGTTTTAATCTTTACTCCAATCAAGAACCTAAGAAAAGATAGCATCACATTTTCAACCTCATGATGATAATGCAAAGTAATAAAAAAACATATCAACAAAACTACAATAGAGGTTAAGTAATTATCAAACTAAAATTCTTTATAACCGCATTGAAGTGTGGGTTGATGAAAACTTTTCATCCATCAGAGAAAATAAGGTAAGATGCATGATCCTACTACATATATCTAGGAAAAAGAAACCATATTTCTAGGAAAAAGAAACCATATTTCCTCTCCAATTAATTTTCAAATAATCCAAATATAGGAAGCCAGAAAACCATAAAATTGAGAGGAAAAACGAAATATGCATATAGTTTCAAAACAAAGAGAGCCCATAATTACTAAACCCTTGAAAACATATTCGATTAGGTGACTTACTTGAGAGGAATCTTCTTCAAACTCACGGCCACTTCTTCCTAATCCCACAAAACTCCTTCGAAACGAAAATCACGCAGCTCCCGATTGTAAGCTTTCAATGGGTTTGAGTGTATCGAAACCCTAAATTTTTTTCCCGCTCGATATCCTCTCTTCAAACGTGAATTTTTATTTTTAACTCAAAACAAAAATTACCGGTTCACCGGGTAACCTTTTATTTTTTTCAATCTTACGGTTCTTATTAAACTGGCTTGATTCAACGGGTTACAAATAGGGGCCAATTTTTAGTTGGTTTTTAAGATGCCGGATTTTAGAATTCTCCCATTTATCATAGAAATATGGAATGTTGTTGAGGTACAGAACTAAACAAAAACGACAACGTGGAGTTTGTAAGAATGGATGCGTGGAATGACGCGCCCCCAAATTTTGATGTTTGGCGCCAATTTTGTCCAGCTTCTCTGGCAAGCTTCACAGACACAGTGGATTTCTATTATCACTAGGGTTTTCAAAAACAATTGCCATTTTCCCCGAAAAGGAAGGAAAAGATACACAATGAGGAGATCCACGAGGAGATCTTCAATGGGGTTAGTATTAGGAGTTGAAGAACGCGTCGATTCAAAACAGGTACTTTCATTTTCCATAAAAAAAAATACGTCCCCCGTTTTAATTTTCCTGGAAATTTGCTCATGTTACTGTTAATTATATCTTAGAAGATTATGCTAGGAAATTAATGGCTCAGATTCTTAATTTTGAAAGATGAAAAAGAAAGAGTTCTTCGTTTAGTGTTGTTTGGCTTAGAGGTAGAGGAAAATTGCAAAGCTTAATTGCCTTGTTTCTTTTATATCTGTGTATAATCGTAATATTAGCTGTGTTAACTTATTATTAGGCCAATTATGAACGGCTGTGCATAAATTGAAATTACAACACCAATTAAATGAACAAGAATTTAAATGAAGCTTTTATGTTTGACTTCCCGTAGTGTTCTCCCCCCTGTTGTCTGTTGATATGGAACTATGCATAATTGAGGGTTTGCTTGTCCATATATTTACAGACCGGAAGTTTTAGTACAAGATTTTCCTTGTCGTCATTTGTTAAGCGGGTGGAGAAACTCACCGATGATCAAAGAACTGCGATTAAGAAAGTTGGTTTTGGCAATTTGCTTTCAATACCTAACCAGATGCTGAGCAAGAGTTTGCTGGTAGAATTGATGGAGAGATGGAACTCCGAGGAATGTGGTTTTCTGCTGCTTCCTGGTATTCTCAAAATTACTCATATGGATGCTGCTTTAATTTTGGGGATTCGTGTGGTTGGTGAACCTATACTGCTTAGGGAGGATCAAGCCTTTTCTGATCTTGAAACATATTATGGAGCTGCTTTATGGAAGAGGAAGATCACGGTTGCATCACTTGAAAGTAGACTCGATTCCCTTGGAAAAGTAGTTAACGAAGACTTTGTTAGGACATTCATACTCTTCATATTTGGCACTATTCTTTTTCCTAATGCAAATGGAAAAGTGGATTCTCGTTATCTTGAATTTCTGAAAAATGTGGATGATATTGGTCGCTTTGCATGGGGTGCAGCTGTTCTAGAGGACTTGTTTATGTGGTTGAACAAAAGAAAAGAGTCAAATGTGCAATATGTTGGAGGTTGTCTTATACTTCTTCAAGTAAGTTGAGATTACTTAAGAGGCTGATAAGTCGTAAACATGTAGTTTTTGTTTAAATTCTTGATTCTTAAAGTAGCCACTCGATTCAAACTCCCTTTCCCTCCCATTTCTTCCTTGATTTAAAGGGAAAACAATATAGGGTTTGGGACTAGTTCTAGACGTGAGATCATTATGGATTTCACCTCATGTAAGCTACCCTTGATTTATACTATCTTTGTCATGTTATTGTGAAAGGTATGGTGTTATGAGCACATTGACCTGGCCCGACCAGACTTGATAGGGTGCCGGTCGATGTTTCCCCGTGCGTGCCGATGGGAAAATAGCAAGTCCCATCAGAGACAATGGTTCGCTGCAAAATTTAGGGAACTGCAGGATTTTCAGGTGCAAACGTTAATCATGAATCATTTCAAGTGTTTTCTAGGATTTTTATGGTAATTTTAAATTTGTATAACAGATAACATGGCATCTTCAACCAACTGCTGAGGAGTTACAGTTTGATGTTATCAATGAGTTATTGGAGGTTGAGAGTTCCAGTATAGACAACTCCTCAGACCGCGGTTCAATTATTGGTGTGAGTTTCTTGCTTAATTATTTGTTTTCTGAAATCCTCAATTTTCAAGTTCTAATATTTTTGTTACTGTTAAAGGTTAGTGGACTTGATGTAGAATCAGTCGAGCATAATTCCTGTGAGTTACAAGAGGGTAAAGGGATTAATTGGAAGAAGTCAACAGTGTCACAAAATAAACCTGGAGAGCAAGCAATGGGGTTTCCATCAACTTCAGGTGCTTCGGTTCTACACAAGGACTCTGTGAAGATATCACCAGAGTGCCAGAACTCAGAGAAATTGACTACTAGCAAGGTGAGTTTTACCTCTTTCTCTATATAGTGCAGTTCACTTGTTGGTGTGAGTTTCTTGCTTAATCGTGCGTCAACACTTGAACAATTAGTTGATCGTGTAGTTATTTACTGTTGAAGGTTGTTGGTCTTCTTCACCTAGAATCAGATGTGTCTAATACCAGTGAAGTACAACCACAAAAGGGACAAGAGATCCATTTGAAACAATCAACTCCATCTGAACATATACCAGAAGTGGAAACAGAGACCACAGAGTTTCCATCAATTGCAGGTGTTTCAGAGTTATCTAAAGTGAGTGAGTTGTTATCTCCTTTCTTAGTTGTGCTCTTCAACAGTTACTTAATAGAAGTGATTACGTGTTAAAGGTTGTTGGACTTCATCTAGAATCAGGGGAGAGTAGTATTTGTACCAGTAAAGTAGAAGTACAAAATGGACATGAGGCTAATTTGAATCAGTCAACACGACAACATTTACCAGAAGTGCGAGGAGATCGGGCCGTGGCTTTTCCATCAATGCCATGCGTTTCCGTATTACCTACGGAATGCGTGGAGCCACCATCACAGTGCCACAACTCGGATAAATTTGCAAGTGGCAATGTAAGTTTTCCAGCAATATGCAACTTTAATATATATTTTTGTTCGGAATTACTTTAAATGACATGGATATATAATGTATTCGACAGGAAGTTGAATCGATAAAGAGAAATCAGAGATTGGAAGTTGAAAATACAGAATTGAGGAAAGAAAATACGGAATTGAGGAAAGAAATAGAGGCTTTAAGATTGGAAAACAGAGAAATGAGAATGCAGATTTATTCGGCAAATGATTTGGTGAGTCGACTAGAGGGGCTTGTAATGGATGAGTCATACTAATCACTGTTTAGATAGGAAATATTTATGTAATGCTTTTATTCTTCTTTAAAATGTAATAGTAGTGACTGCTATAACTCCGCTGCATATCTGAAACTGTGATTGTTTTGATTAAAAATAAAATAAAACAAATAGTTTGGGATGAGGGAAAAGATTACAAATATTGGGATTTGAACTTTGAAGCTGTTGAATAGAGTAACTGAATGAAGTTTTGAATTTGTCAGAAAGTCATTAAATGATTTTAAATTACAATAATTCCATTTATGAATAAAGAGAAAATCTGTTAAGGGCATTACAAGTTAACAACTAAGAAATATTCCCTCCGTTTTCTATAATTTGTCTCTGGTTAATTTTTTTTGCGTAGTTTAAAAAAAAAAAGTTTGTTTAAGAGATGTGATCTAAAATAATAAAAATGACAGTTTTATCTCTGAAAAAGTTAAATTTTATTTTTGTTGAAAAACTAAGAAAAGATAGGAAGAAAAATGTACCTTGTAAAAGTTGTTAATTTTTCTAATAAGACATTTAAGTGGGATAATTTTAAAACAGAAAAGAGACAAACCTAGTGGTATGGAAGGAGTAACTCTAAACTATATGATCATGATGAAGGATAGAGAAGTGAAAAACATGACTCCCCACTATAGCTCCATGCCAATTTGGTCATATCATCCGCTATTCTATTATCTTCACAGAGTACATGATTCACAAATTTCGATGTAATATCGCTATGATATATTGTAAGATCGTCAATGGACTCGCTCATAATGACTTTTGTTGTAATTGTTGCACTATTTTCATATTATCGAATTTCACAATAATACGTTTACCCAATCTCCACACATGACAAAGACCCTCGTAAATCCCCATAGTTCAGTTTTAAGTGCCGAACAAATCCTAATACACAAGTATCCATGGCCCATTAGCTTCAAGTGCCCACGTTCAATCTTTGCTTTTTTGTAAAAATATTTCTTCTTCTTGTTCTTCTTCTATTTTTACTAATTTAAAAAAGTTTCCATTTTTTAAAATAAGAATTTTAATTATTCAAGATAGTTAAATCATCATCTTCAATTAATTTAATCGTTTGTTGAACTTATTGAATGGACTGAACAAAAAAAACTTATTGATTGAATTGAATTAATTTAATTCAACCTTTTGGGTCAGTCTTTTCAAATACTTTTACACTTTAAAAGAAAAGCAATAACCAGTTATACCGGGATATTAAAAGAAAAATGGTTGACGCGGAATTCAAATTATAAATCTTCTAAAATTACATGTCATTTTTAAAAATTAAATAATTATACAAAACAATTAAAATAATTTTTCCTATTCAAATGAATTTGATGTTATACTGACTCGTGCACCTGGATTCATCCTGGAACCAAAAATGATTCCCCTTCTGTTTTAGGACATCCTATAAGAGAGATCTTCAGCCCATAACTGTTGACGCTGTGAGATTATTGATGGCTCAGCTTTAACCGAATGATTAATAATATTTATATTGTTTTTATTTTGTACGAATTCATAATTTTTTTATTTATTAAAAAATTGTTTAGGGTTAATCAGGATTGTTTAAGTTTTGGGCTGCTATTCAAAACAAAATGTTTTGGGCTTAGTGGGCAATGGGTGTAAGATGTAGCTGGGTTTTCTAAAAATGAGTTGTGAGAAGGGTTATTGTGTTGTCAGGTTTGTACCGGGCCCAATAAACTGGCCGGATGAAACCATGTGTACATAAAGGGTGTTTTCAAAATTATAGTTAAAACTTTAAAGGGTAAACTTATAACACTTTTTTTTGTGTGTCCGTCATTCACATTAAAATGAATGACGGATAAAACGTTATAACCCTAATTTAAACTTTAATATTAAAAGTCATTCGTTGTTTTAAGATTTTAAGATAGAAGAATTTACATGTGACTTCTTTTCCCCACAATGTGACATACATGTTAAGCTTATATCTTAATCTTGATTATTAGGGATGTAAAAACAAGTCAGAACTTGGAAACCCGACTGAAACCTGCTCGAGTCAGAACCTGATTTGACCCGAGGTTTTGATGACCCGAACCCAATCTGTAACTGACTGTTGTTGATCCGAACCCGAATTTGACCTGTTACTGTAGTAACCGAACCCGATCTGCATCCGACTAAAAACGACCCAACCCGAATTGGACCTGTTAATGTGGACCTGAAACCCGACCTGCGTCCGACTGAAACAAACCCGAACCCGACCTGGCAAATAACCGAATTTACCCGACTGAATTGACCTGATATCCGATTTTACCCGACCTGAAATGGACCCGACCTGAAACGGACCCGACCTGAAAATGGACCCGACCTGAAATGGACCCGACCTGTTTTGAACCCGACCTGCTTTAAACCCGACCTGTTAAGTGACCGACCTGTTGTTGACCTGAACTGAAATTAACCCGAAATCTATGACATGATGAATTAAAAACTTTTAGAAGTTGATATATCATATACATATATAATGTATATACATATACACCTACATATATTGATGTACATGATGTATATGCGCGCATATATATATATATATATATATATATATTAAGTACTAAAATTGAAAAAAAATAAGTAATTGATAATTTATGAACTACAAAAATTTAATGAAGAGTTGTTTTTAATTTTTAAGTTTTCTCATTAACTTGAATAAAATTGTAGACTTACAAATTATAAAAAAAATAAATAACAGTTGTATAAGTCTTTACCGTTAATTTATGAACTACAAAAATTTACTAAAGTTGTATATGCATTTGTAGTTCATAAAATTTACTTTATAAAAAAATTTGTAAGTCTACAATTTTATTTTTTTATACTTAAGTAATAAAAGATTCAAGTTATAAAATTTACTAAAGTTATAAAAAAAATTGTAAGTCTACAAATTTTATGAACTACAAATGTTATACATAAGTAATAACATATTCAAGTTCATAAAATTTACTAAAATTATAGACTTAAGTAAACTAACGTTATAAAAAAGTAAATTTTTGTAGTTCATAAATTTTCGTATAAGCCTTATTACAATTTTTGTAGTTCAAAAATTTACTAAAATTGTATAAGTCTTGGGATATAGTCATGTAGACAATCCACTCTTTTTTATATTTCTTCTCCTTCCTTTTGTGTAATAAGAATCCATACGCAAACATTTGAAATAACCAATAACATAACAATATCGGATATTGTTTTTTTACACCTCAATATATCCATCCAATTATACAGTGTTCTGTATCAAGCATGATCCAGAAAATAATCTGAGATACGAGCAAAGTTTTGTAGTACTATATGGAGTACAAACTAACAGAGAGAATGAAGAAAAAGAAACAGAAACATTTCCTTTCATCTCTCAAGGTTGGAACAGATTATATTTGTGTTTGCAGGGGAAGATCCTTGTGGCTGTAAACAACCCCTTTGTCACCATTCACCACTTGCCCACTCCCTCTCAAAACCCTACATTTTTATTCAGTGAAAGAATAGATTATTATTGTTGACCTTTTTTCCTCGCAACTGCAAGCTCTTTCTTTATTTCACCTGAATGGCAGAAAACATGATATAAGACGAAGGTAATTCCCGAGTTCGCCCAAAATTATATAATTGAATGATTTTAATGAACTAGAAGAATGGTAGCAAAAACTAATTAAATGGTTTAACATTAAATTTTGTACTTAAGTTACGCTGGTATGCAATTTTACCAGGTGCGCAACATGACATTTCATTAATCAAATATGAAAACCTAAAGCCTTTCCAAACCTCAAAACGGTAAAACATGAATAGGGAAAGAGAGAGCATGGAAGGGATTTTGAATCTATTTCACTTTAGACAAGATTTTACTGACCGTCATTCGGCTCTAAGTCCAATGCCTTTTTAAAACTTTCGACTGCGCCATCAATGTCATTAAGTGCCATGTATGCCTGACATCAGTTAAAAACAAAAGCAATTAAAGAAAAAAAATACTAGCAGATAAAATTGCAATTAGCCATTTAATAGTTTGAACTATTCACATTTCAGTTAAAACTAGTGCATCCAGTTTATTTTGTTATAAACATGCGAGGTTCCACCCTCAAATTAACTAGAAATAAAAAAACAAACTACAATATAGTTAAGCTTGAAAAAGCACCAATAATAGTCGAAAAAAAAGTATAACTACAACCAAAATTAGAAACAGACCAGCAAAAAAATGGACCAAGCAAGATAAACAGTGTCAAGGAAGCAATAAACTAGGCTTTGAATTACAAATACTAAGCACAGACCTGGCCTTAGCGGAAGAAAGCTTTCACGTTATCTTCTCCGTCACGAATTGCAAAGTCTGCATCCAACAATGCTCCTTTTAGGTCACTTAATTTCAACTTGCAGGCCTAAATCAGACAACACATAAAGCAATCATAAGAAAGGGAAACAAACATCAAAAACCGAAAAAAGAATAGAAGTGATAACAGATGCTAACATGAGGAATGCTTTACAGAGCAGATGCAATGAATGAGGACTTAACATGTGAGAAAGCAGATCACAGAATGAACTTGTCAAACAAAAATTGAGGAAAATGATTAATGGAGGCATAAGCAACTTATATTTGACAAGCAGTTCAGCTTAGTCAGGCAATGAGCATGGGTTCAGGCAGACGTAAGGAACATTCCATGACTTAAGCTTGTGTTTATCAGTCACATGGCACAAGCGAAGATTATTAGCATTACAATTTATTACCTGTAGTACACTTTGTGTCCGTAAAATCAATAAAAAATGAAAACAATAGAAAATCAAGATTATTAGCATTACAATTTGTTACCTGTAGTACACCTAGCCATCGTATCTTGGCCACATCAACTCCATATGCCAGATTATTACGCCCATGAAAATACCCACCTATAAGCATATTTCAAAAATTAAAAGCCACATCTCCTAGCAGTATTAGTTAGACCTAAATATCGTGCATTTTATTCTCTTTTTCCTTCAAAACCATCAAGTATGCAACAAATCAATATGTTGGATCAACTTAACAACCAAAAGATAAATGAACAATCTCCACAAAACAGACTAGAAGTTCTTCATTCAATATATTCCAGAATAACATGAGTTGTGGGTCACTCATGTCTAGGCTATAGACTTGTCAGAAGTTAATAAAACTTGAAGAAAACAAAAGGTGAAAGTGGCAATCTTGTAGAAACAAGTACTATGAGGAAGGGCTTCATTCGGCGCTTCTGTTAAGGCAAGTTGCGTCTGACCAAAAGAATGGTCTCTGTACTCCACCTGCAATTGTTTTGCAGAAAATATTATAGAAGTATTAACATTTTAGAGTCCGACGATAAATGATAAGGAAAAGAAAGCGAAGATGGGGAAGAGAAGGGCAAAAGCGATTCGAAGTAACATGAAGCGAAGACCCTTGTTACCATTATCGGGGAGTTCTTGAGAATTCATACACTCGAAATTAGAAATCAAAAGAAGTTACATGTCGGTCACCGGGACCATTTATCCGGTGATCGGAGACTTTTGTAGAGTCAGAGTAGAGAATAAAGGAGACCACACTGCTATTATCAGAAACTCCCCGAGAACAAACCGAACGAGGAGCACCGAAACACTAAAGAAAGGAAAATGAGGAAAAGAATAAAGAAAGAAAAGGCAGGGGAGGGGAGGCCAGCCATCGGAGGGAAGAGAAAAAGAAAAACATTTTAGGGCAAAAAAATCTTTTTAATTGAAGCATCGAACAATTTGGATTTGGTGGGAAAGTGTCCGCCATTTTTTTAGTTTAGGGAAAATCATTTCTATAGTCCTCCTATGCTTTGGTACTTTACGTTTAGGTCCTAATTTTGACCTTTAGGTTTCAATTTAACTCATTATAACTTTAAATTATTAGTGAATAGTGATTGTAAAATTTTGGGTTGAAATTAAGGAATTAGTCCTGCACTCTAATTATAAGTAAATAGTAGTTGTAAGATTTAGGGATTTGTGTTTGGGGTTCATGGGTAAATGTGTCAAGTGGAGTGTTTGGGGTTATATGATTAGTTATGGAGTTGTGGATTAGGCTTGCACACTAATCATTAGTGAGTAATAATTGAAAGACTTAGGGGTTCATGTTTAGGTTTTAGGGGTAAATGTGTTTAGTGGAGTGTTTAGGGTAATGAGATTAGTTTAGGGTTTAGTAGTGAAAATTTTGTTTTGTTTTTTATTTAGTCTATATTTGATTTAAAATTAGGTTTGAGGTTTAGTGTTTGGGGTTTATGAGATTATTTTCGGGATTAGGGGTTTAATGGTTAAGGTTTGAGGTTTATGGGTATAGTTTACGGGTATACATACATACATACATACATACATACATACATACATACATACATACATACATACATACATACATACATACATACATACATACATACATACATACATACATACATACATACATACATACATACATACATACATACATACATACATACATACATACATACATACATACATACATACATACATACATACATACATACATACATACATACATACATACATACATACATACATACATACATACATACATACATACATACATACATACATACATACATACATACATACATACATACATACATACATACATACATACATACATACATACATACATACATACATACATACATACATACATACATACATACATACATACATACATACATACATACATACATACATACATACATACATACATACATACATACATACATACATACATACATACATACATACATACATACATACATACATACATACATACATACATACATACATACATACATACATACATACATACATACATACATACATACATACATACATACATACATACATACATACATACATACATACATACATACATACATACATACATACATACATACATACATACATACATACATACATACATACATACATACATACATACATACATACATACATACATACATACATACATACATACATACATACATACATACATACATACATACATACATACATACATACATACATACATACATACATACATACATACATACATACATACATACATACATACATACATACATACATACATACATACATACATACATACATACATACATACATACATACATACATACATACATACATACATACATACATACATACATACATACATACATACATACATACATACATACATACATACATACATACATACATACATACATACATACATACATACATACATACATACATACATACATACATACATACATACATACATACATACATACATACATACATACATACATACATACATACATACATACATACATACATACATACATACATACATACATACATACATACATACATACATACATACATACATACATACATACATACATACATACATACATACATACATACATACATACATACATACATACATACATACATACATACATACATACATACATACATACATACATACATACATACATACATACATACATACATACATACATACATACATACATACATACATACATACATACATACATACATACATACATACATACATACATACATACATACATACATACATACATACATACATACATACATACATACATACATACATACATACATACATACATACATACATACATACATACATACATACATACATACATACATACATACATACATACATACATACATACATACATACATACATACATACATACATACATACATACATACATACATACATACATACATACATACATACATACATACATACATACATACATACATACATACATACATACATACATACATACATACATACATACATACATACATACATACATACATACATACATACATACATACATACATACATACATACATACATACATACATACATACATACATACATACATACATACATACATACATACATACATACATACATACATACATACATACATACATACATACATACATACATACATACATACATACATACATACATACATACATACATACATACATACATACATACATACATACATACATACATACATACATACATACATACATACATACATACATACATACATACATACATACATACATACATACATACATACATACATACATACATACATACATACATACATACATACATACATACATACATACATACATACATACATACATACATACATACATACATACATACATACATACATACATACATACATACATACATACATACATACATACATACATACATACATACATACATACATACATACATACATACATACATACATACATACATACATACATACATACATACATACATACATACATACATACATACATACATACATACATACATACATACATACATACATACATACATACATACATACATACATACATACATACATACATACATACATACATACATACATACATACATACATACATACATACATACATACATACATACATACATACATACATACATACATACATACATACATACATACATACATACATACATACATACATACATACATACATACATACATACATACATACATACATACATACATACATACATACATACATACATACATACATACATACATACATACATACATACATACATACATACATACATACATACATACATACATACATACATACATACATACATACATACATACATACATACATACATACATACATACATACATACATACATACATACATACATACATACATACATACATACATACATACATACATACATACATACATACATACATACATACATACATACATACATACATACATACATACATACATACATACATACATACATACATACATACATACATACATACATACATACATACATACATACATACATACATACATACATACATACATACATACATACATACATACATACATACATACATACATACATACATACATACATACATACATACATACATACATACATACATACATACATACATACATACATACATACATACATACATACATACATACATACATACATACATACATACATACATACATACATACATACATACATACATACATACATACATACATACATACATACATACATACATACATACATACATACATACATACATACATACATACATACATACATACATACATACATACATACATACATACATACATACATACATACATACATACATACATACATACATACATACATACATACATACATACATACATACATACATACATACATACATACATACATACATACATACATACATACATACATACATACATACATACATACATACATACATACATACATACATACATACATACATACATACATACATACATACATACATACATACATACATACATACATACATACATACATACATACATACATACATACATACATACATACATACATACATACATACATACATACATACATACATACATACATACATACATACATACATACATACATACATACATACATACATACATACATACATACATACATACATACATACATACATACATACATACATACATACATACATACATACATACATACATACATACATACTTGAAGCAATTCATAAAGATATGCCAGCTATTTCAGCAACCTAGAGTATTAGAGGATACTGTGAAGCTGAAATTATTCACTTTTTACTTGAGAGATAGAGCCAAGACTTGGCTCAATTCTTTGCCACCTAGTTCAGTCACCTCATGGGGGGCCTATGGCAGAAGTTTCTGACGCGTTTCCAGCCGCCAACATTCAGTGCCAAGCTACGTGGTGAGATTATTACATTTAGGCAGACTAAGGATGAAACCTTATATGATGCTTGGGAAAGATTTAAAGACCTGTTGAGAAGGTTTCCCTAGCATAGATTTCCAAATTAGACCCAAATACAAACTTTCTACAACATATTAAATGCACAAACGAGGACTGTTGTTGATACTTCGACAGTCGATTCATTGCTTGACAAGAACTATACGAAGGCTGTGGGTATCCTTGAGAGAATTTCAGTTAATGATTTTGAGTACCCCGTTGCTAGGTTAGGTACCAGAAGTAAAACCAGTGGGAAATTGAAGGTTGATGAACTAAAGTTTATTCATGCTGAGATTTCTAACCTCACTAGTACGGTGAGAACATTGCAAAAGAAAAATGAGCCTCAAGAAGTGAAGACATTAAAACCATTCTGCACCATCTATGAAGAGAGCCACCATGTGGATGATTGCCCTGCCAACCCTGAGTCGGTAAATTATGTTGGCAACATAAATTGCAATTTTAATCCTAACTCAAATAATTATAATGCAGGATAGAGGCAACACACGAACTTAACTTGGGGAAATCAAGGATCTAACCAATAAAATTCCCAACAACAAAACAACAATGCCATGCTAGGAGTCAATCAGAATGATGTGCAGCGGGAACAAAATAACTTTCATGCAAGGCAAAGGAACAACTAGAGGACTTTGACAGAATACATGAAGAGGAATGGTGCTAATGTCCAGAGTTTGGAAGCTTCGATGCGAAACTTGGAGGTCTAGATTGGGTAGATTGCCAATGCACTCAGCAACACACCCTAGGGAGCTTTGCCAAGTGACACAAAAGACGCTAGGCAGAGAAACAATGAACAACACAAAGCTGTAACACTTCGGAGTGGTAAGCAATGCAAGGCTGAGAAATTCAACAACCAGCTAGTTCAATGTCAAAAGGAAGAGAAAAGACCATTAGATGAACCACGAGAGCTAGATAATAAAGAAGAGGATGGAAGCATTGCCAACCATCAGACTAATGTCAATAAACAGACTGATACTAGCGAGTAGAATGATGCCATACAATAGTCTAATGCCATCAAACTATTGACAAAGCCAGCAAAACTCGCATATGCTTATCCACCTCCACCCTTTCCGCAAAGGTTACATAAGCATAGGTAGGATCAACAATTTAAGTGTTTCTTAGAAGTGCTAAAGCAATTGTAGATTAATCTTCCATTAGTGGAAGCACTCGAGTAGATGCCCAATTACGTGAAATTCATGAAAGATGTCTTGTCCAAAACAAAAAAGAAAACTGGGAGACTTTGAGACTATAGCTCTTACTGAAGGATGCAACGTCAAAATACTCAATCGATTGCCACCAAAATTGAATGATCCAGGGCGTTTCACTATCCCGTGCACCATTGACAATAGATTCATGGATATGGCATTGTGTGACCTGAGGGCTAGCATTAACTTGATGCCGATGTCGGTGTTCAGGAAGCTTGGCATTGAATCAAGGCTCACTACGTGACACTGCAGTTGGCGGATCAATCTTTCACACGTCCTAAGGTAAGATTGAGGATGTGTTGGTAAAGGTAGATAAATTCATATTTCTAGTTGACTTTATTATTTTAGATTATGAAGTTGATGCTAATATCGCAATTATATTGGGAAGACCTTTTCTTGCTACTAGTAGAGCTTTGATTGATGTACATAAAGAAGAATTAACAATGCACATGAATGAGCAGCAAGTTACATTTAATGTGTTTCAAGCTTTGAAATGTGTAGATGAATCAAAAGAATGCCAAGCAGAAGATAGGATCGAGTCCATATTCAAGATGGACATGGCACAATTATGCTAAGAAATTGATGATGATGCCAACGAGACCGATAGTGAAGAAGAAATTTTTGAAGCTGAAGCAGTGAGCTATTTTGAGCCACTAGAGTTGGCTGATAGAGAGATGAAGACACCTAAGCCATCAATGGAGAAACCACCATAATTGGAGTTGAAACCATTGCCAGACCACCTCAAATATGCTATCTAGGTAAGCACTCAACTTTGGCAGTAATCATTGCTACTGATCTAACCAATGATCAGGTGGAAAGACTGTTGGAAGTTTTAAGTAAACACAAGCAAGCGTTGGGTTAGACCTTGGCAGACATCCAAGATATTAGCTCAACCATATGCATGCACAAGATAAACCTAGAGGAATATCATGGCAAAACCATTGAAGGCCAAAGAAGACTGAATCCAAGCATGAAAGAAGTAGTCAAGAAGGAGATTATCAAGTGGTTGGATGCTGGAATAATCTATGCCATATTTGATAGCTCGTAGGCTAGCCCGGTACAATGCGTGCCAAAGAAAGGTGGCATGACCATGGTTCAAAACAACAAGAACGAGTTAATCCCTTCCATAACTATCACCAGATGGAGTGTGTGCATGGATTACAGGAAACTGAACAATGCCACCAAAAAGGACCACTTCCCGTTGCCCTTCATTGACCAAATGTTTGACAGATTGGCAAGTAAAGCTTTCTATTGCTTCTTAGATGGTTATTCAGGATATAATCAAATTGCCATAGCTCTAGAGGACCAAGAAAATACCATATTCTTCTATCCATATGGGACATTCGCCTTTAGGAGGATTCTATTCGGTTTGTGCAATGCACCGACAACATTGCAGCGTTGCATGGTGTCTATTTTTTCAAACATGATTGAGCAAAACTTGGAAGTCTTTGTGGATGACTTCTCGGTCTTTGGTAAGACATTTGATGAGTGTTTACAGAGTCTAGATCTTGTTTTGAAAAGATGCATAGAGACCAACTTGATCTTGAACTTGGAAAAAATGCCACTTCATGGCGAAAAAAACGAATAGTTCTAGGTCATAAAGTGACCGAGCGAGGCTTGGAAGTTGACAAGGCAAAAGTGGAGGAAATTAAACAATTGCCACCACCTGCAAGTGTCAAAGGTATAAGAAGTTTTCTAGGTCATGCAGGTTTTTATCACTGATTTATTAAAAACTTTTCTAAAATTTCTAAACCTTTGTGCTCACTATTAGAACATAATGCCACTTTTATGTTTGATGATGCTTGTTTGAGAGCTTTTCAGGAACTTAAGGAGAGACTGATCAACGCCCCTATAGTTGTAGCACCAGATTGGAGTAAGTCGTTTGAACTCATGTGTGATGCCAACGACTATGTCGTTGGAGCAGTACTGGGACAACGGCATGACAAGGTTTTTTCATGCCATCTACTATGCCAGCCGAACTTTGAGTGAAGCACAACTCAATTACACCACAATAGAGAGAGAATTTCTAGTTGTTGTATTTACTTTTGACAAATTTAGATCTTATCTGGTTGGTAATAAGGTTGTTGTGTATACAGATCACTCGGCACTAAAGTACCTTGAGATCTGAGATAAGAAAGGTAGTGGGAATTTAGTTGCTGATCACTTATCACACCTAGTGCATCACATTGACGATGGTAAGACCGTTTCCATAAGAGATGAATTCCCAAACGAGTTTCAATGTCATGCCATGGTACGCTGACATGGTTAAATATTTGGTAAGCAACATTCTACCACTAGACTTGTCATACAATGCCAAGAAAAGATTTCTTCGAGAAGTTAGGCATTACTAATGGGACGAGCCGATTCTATCCAAACAATGTGCTAACCAAGTTATAAGGCGATGTGTTCCAGAAGAGGAGCATTATAACATCTTGCATTTATGGCACGCTGCTCCCTGTGGAGGACATTTGGCCGGAATGAAAATTGTTGAAAAGTGCTATAGTCCGGATTCTTTTGGCCCACACTATACAAAAACGCTAGAACTATGCCAAGGCATGTGACTGGTGACAATGGATGGGGAACATCTCTGGCAGACTTCAACTGTCGCTCTAAAAGATTATGCCCGTGGATTTATTTGATGTATGAGGGATAGACTTTATGAGTCCATTTCCCCCATTATTTGGTAACCTGTATATTCTTGTAGATGTGGATTACGTATCTAAATGGGTTGAGTCCGTGGCATTACCAACAAGCAATGCCAAGGCTGTTGCCAAATTTTTGCACAAACACATTTTTAATCAATTTTGTTCATCTAGAATGATTATTCATGATGAGGGTACCCATTTTCAGTGTAAACCAATCTCCGGAGCTTTGTGCAGATACGAAATTCAGCAAAGGATTGCCACGACATACCATCTTCAAACAAACGAGCAACCCGAGATTTCCAACAAGGTAATCAAGAACATCCTTGAAAAAACTGTGAGTCCATCAAGGAAGGACTAGTCTTTGAGACTAGATGAATCCTTGTGGGCTTACATAACATCATTTAAAACTCCCTTGGGCACTTCTCTATTTAAACTTGTGTTTGAAAAAGCAGGCCATCTTCCGGTAGAGATAGATCATTATGCATATTGGGCTATTAAAACACTTTATATGGCATTGAGAGCTTCTGGAGAAAAGAGGTTACTAGACCTAAACAAGTTGGAGGAATTCAGATTACAAGCCTATGAGAAAGATAAAATATACAAGGTAAGAACAAAACGCTGGCATGACAAGAGAATCATGCAAAGAAAATTTGAAGTAGGCCAACGTGTTTTGTTGTTTAACTCGAGTGTAACACCCGAGTTTGGGGGTCGGATGAATTAAAATGATAAAATATTATTATGGGCCTCGTGTTTTCAAAACAAATAATTTTATATTGGACTTATTTCAAAACAAGCCCAAATAGCCATGGATATCTCTTTTTTGTAAATGCCTTAATTCATTAAGGGTAAATGGGTCTTTTGGTATTTAAAATTAAAACAAAACAAAAGAAGGAGACTATTGCTCATCTTCTTCCTCTTTCAACTTCAAAAAAACTCACGACACTTATCCCCCTTTCAAGTTCACTATTCCATCACCCCTCTTGCTTATTGTTGGAGATTTTTCAAAGGTAAACCTATTTTTGACCTGTCCTTATCATTCTCTTCAAGCTCATACCTTTATTTTTCATAAAGCTCATGGTTTTTGTATTTTGGAGTTTTGAGATTTTTGATTAAAAATGTCATCTTTATTATCTTTAACTTAAGCTTTTGATTTATTAATGTTATATGAGTTGTTTAAAATCTAAAAGGTCCAATATACTTGATTTTTACAAGGTTTTATGGTGTTTCCCGAAATTGGGTTTTGGGGAGGTTGTTGAAGGGTTTTAGGTTGAGTTTTGGAGGTGTTTAATGTGGAAATTTGTTGGCTGATGGTTAGGATATATGTAAGGGTTGTTTTGGAGGCTTTTGGGAGTAATATAAGTGTTGAAATCATTGGTTTTAGGCTGTGCTTAGGTGCTGCTTAGGAATGTGGAATTTAGGGTTGTCTTTAGTTTGAAATCATGTGTTTTGTGCTTCGTTTGTGTTTCGGGTTGACTACATTGAATTGTGGACTAATTTGTGGTTATTTTGATTGTGTTGGGGTGATTAGAAGCAAGGAATTTTGTTGGTGAAGCCTCGAGAATGAATCCGGAGAATTTGGAGACTTGAGCTTGGTTTTCGGCTTTCATTTGGGTAGCAACGTTGAGTAGAAATGTCAAACTTTGTTTTTCTTTCGAAATAGGACTCTTGGGGCTTTGGGTGGGACCTAGAGGGTTCACCTAAACCCGAGTGTAAGTTACTACTCCTACCTTTTTGCTATGTGTTGATGAGTGGCTATATGTTGTGGTATCATGTGCATCTTGAGTTGTTTACACCGTTGTTGTTGTGTAGTCGTGTTGAAGTCGAGCCTCACGTGATGGTTGTCATAACTACGGTGATGAGTGGTCCCACCAGTAGTGACTAGTAGTAGAGTAAGGTGATGAGTGGTCCCATCGGAAAACTACTAGTCGAACGGTGATGTGTGGTCCCACTGTGTGTATGTTGGTTGTGCATGCGCAAACCACGTGTAGTCTTGTTGTGATATCATTCGAGCATCCATTGATTTATTTGCCAATTATGAAAAGTGTTTTGAAAACTGCATGCTTGTTGAGTTTTAGAGCTTCACTCACTAAGCTAGTTAGCTTACGCTCTCCTTTATTTCCAACATGCAGATCGTTAGAGTTCGGGAGACAAGTGGGCAAGGGAAGAGCTTTTGGTGTTCTCAAGTAGCTCAAGTATGATTTACGTATTTGTAATAATGCCGAGACGATGGGGGTGTAGACTTGTTGGAGTTGGGGTCAAACTCCTTGGTGTGGTTTTGTGTTTGGATGAGCATGTTAAATTGTTGATTTTATGTTGGCCATGTTTATGCCTTTTTGTCGTGGATTGTAGACCATGTTTACTTGATGCATATTTGCCTTGTGTTTGAGGACTTATACCCTTCCCATGAGTGCTATGTGTGTTTGTCTAAAGCATGAAACCTTATAAATGCAATGTATGTCTCTTGATGGTAAATGTATGATTCCTTTGATCGTATACTCGTTCGTTTTGAATGACTCGTATGCTATTCCATGGATGTTGGATGTTGTATGTATGTTCGTGTGTGGCTAGGTGAGTCTTAATTTGCATCTAGGGTCGAGTCTTGTTGCGTTTTGCTGCAAATTTGAGTGTTGCAGTGCAGGGCGTATCGGTACGCCCAAGGGCCGTATCGATACGATCCTACACTTTGGGACTCAAGTTTGGCCTAGCGTACCGGTACACGGGGGTGTACCGATACGCCAAAGCCTCTCTGGAAATCTGAAATTTTGACGAGATTTTGGCGTATCGGTACGGGTCTAGTGTGTATCGGTACGGTCTTGTATCGGTGACCGTGAGAAGTTGACCAGTGAGGGCGTATCAGTACGGTCAACCAGTGTACCGATACGATCTCCCTATGTTGGCTATTGGTTGTTGTCCTAGTCAAGGCGTATCGATACCCTCTTCAAGAGTATCGATACGGCCTGCTGTATAAACTAAAATGGACTCTTTTAAATTGTTTGCTTGATTGTTCGCATCGCTTGTTGTCTTTCCGCTGTCGTGTCACACATAGGATGTATGAATGCCTTTAAACAAGATAATAATTAAAAGAAATTTTCTAGGGTTGCTAACCAAGGTGGGGCCCTAACGGGTTTCATTTCGGTTTCCCCGTGTTGCCTACTCGGACCGGTCAGTCGTCTAGACCGGGACGAGGGGGTTACATTTGGTGGTATCAGAGCCTGAGGTTTCCGAGACCTCGGGTAGGTAAGTGAGGTAAGTTTGGGTTGTTATGTGTTGCTATGCCTCGATGAGTGTTTTTACCATGTATTGCATGAAGTTTGCTTGCTAGTACGGTGTTTGAAAGCATGTTTTAGTGGCTTTTTTCTGGTTGGGTTAAGGGCTAGTCAAATGTCCCCATTGTTAGGTGTTGTTGTCAAAAAGGAAAATTGTTTTGGTTTAACGAGCTTGAGAACTGGATTCCTTGCCCTTTTGCTAACCTAACGTTTTTATTTTTTTGTTGTGTGTTGCTATTTTAGATCTTATTTTGCTATGGTGAGACCAAGGGGGCGACCTAGAGCGGGTGACCAGGCACCCAGAGGTGAGCCTCCTGCTCCTCCTGCTCCCGGTGGTAATGGAGTGGGTGGTGAAGGTGATGTGCCTCAGGCTGGTGCGCAAGTCGGAGGTGATGGTAATGGGCCTCAGACCGGTGCTAATGTTGGAGGTGTTGGGGCTCAGGCGGGTCAGGGTCCAGCGGGTGCGGACATGACCCATCTAATTTAGACTATAGCTGAGGTTTTTCAGACAGCTTTGGCCGGTGCACAAGCTACAGCACCACCTCAGGGTGCGGGGACAGGATTACCCCTAGAGAGGCTTCGTAACTTGGGAGCAGTTGAGTTTCGTGGGTTGACTCTCGAGGGTTCGGAGGGGTGGCTTGAGAGTACTACTCACACCTTGGGTTAGATGGAGTGTTCAGACGCCCGTAAGTTGAGTTGCATTGTTTTCTTGCTTCAGGGGGACACTTATACTTGGTGGACCACTGTTACTTCGGGGATGGCTGAAGCGGATATCACGTGGGAGTTCTTCAGAAATGCATTCAAGAGGAAGTATCTTGGAGTTCGATACTTGGATGAAAAGAAAAGGTAGTTTATGACCTTGGTTCAGGGTAACAGGACCGTGACTGAGTACGAGGTCCAGTTTGTGAGATTGAGCCATTATGCTCCTGAGTTGGTCCCTAATGAGAGGGAGCGGTGTGAGCGCTTTCGGTATGGGTTGACTAGAGATGTGAAGACCTACATGTTTGCCTCTGACTACACTGAGTTTGATGTTTTGGTCTCTAGGGCCAAGAATATTGAGCAGAACTTAGGCTCTATTGCACGTGCTAGTGGGTCCGATTTCGGAAAGAGACATGCGAATTGGGATAGAGATCATGCCAAGAGGTATAGGGATATAAGGTACCAGCCCGATTCGAGACATAGGGGTGGTAACTATGGTCAGGACCATCAGGTCCAAGGAGCTGTTATGCACACACCAGAGTGCAATAAGTGTGGGAGACGCCATCAGGGTGAGTGTGCGGGTACCTTTGGGCCGTGTTGGAACTGTGGATCCCGAGACCACATGAGGCGTAACTGTCCGCACCTGGCTAGGGGCAGACCGACTCCAGCTAGGGTTTTTGAGCATCAGAGAGGCTGTGGGCACGGTTGTGGAAACTTTCAGCCAAGGAATGAGGGTCAGAGGAACTTGGCTCATGTAGTAGCAGTCCAGCCCGAGGGAGGAGGACCGGCTAGGGTGTATGCTCAGCGAGAGGCTGGGAATGACACATATGTCATTGCAGGTAATTTCTCATTAAAGTCTTTGAGTTTGCTTTCTTTGATAGATTCGGGGTCGACACATTCGTATATTTTGGGTGAGCACACAAGGTCATTAGGGTTACCATGTGAATGGCTAGAGATAGGTGTAAATGTTACTAGCTCTTTTGGTGATACGGTGGTAGTTAGGAAAGTGTATAGGAGGTGTCCCTTGATGGTTCAGGGCCACGTATTTCCGGTCGATATGATGGAGTTACCCTTCTACAGTTTTGACGTGATTTTGGGCATGGATTGACTTGTAGAGCATAGAGCTAGGGTTGACTTCGAGACCAAGAGAGTCTCATTGAGGTTTATTGATGAATTTGAGGTTGTGGTAGTGGGTGAGAACGTTAGGTTCTTGTCCAATGTGGTTTCGGCTTTAGAAGCTCAGAAGTTGTTGAGTTCGGGGTGTCAGGCTTACTTGGCTTATGTAATGAATCCGAATATGAGTGAGGTGAGACCTCAAGACATCAGAGCAGTATGTGATTTTCCGAGTGTTTTTCCAGAAGAGTTACCGGGTTTGCCTTCAGAAAGAGCAGTTGAATTTGCTATCGAGACGTATTCTAATTCTGCACCAGTGTTGATTGCTCCATATAGAATGGCACCGAAGGAGTTGAAAGAGTTGAAGACACATCTTCAGGAGTTGACCGATAGAGGGTTCATTAGGCCTAGTATTTCTCCGTGGGGTGCTCCGGTCTTGTCTGTGAAGAAGAAAGATGATAGCATGAGGATGTGCATAGATTATAGGCAGTTGAATAAGGTGACAGTGAAGAACAAATACCCTTTGCCTAGGATAGATGATTTGCTAGAGCAGTTGAGAGGGGCTTATGTGTTTTCGAAGATTGACTTGAGGTCCGGGTACTACCACTTGAAGGTAAAGGATGTGGACATACCGAAGATGGCCTTTCGTACACGTTATGGGCATTATAAGATTTTGGTGATGCCTTTTGGGTTAACCAACGCTCCAGCGGCTTTCATGGATATGATGAACCGTGTGTTTCATGAGTTCTTGGACCAGTTTGTGGTGGTGCTCATAGATGACATCTTAGTATACTCTAGGACCGAAGAGGAGCATGATGAGCATTTGCGGTTAGTACTTCAGACCCTACTAGAGAATCATTTGTATGCCAAGCTAAGCAAATGTGAGTTTTGGATTAGGGAGGTAGTATTCCTAGGTCACGTGATCTCGGCTAATGGGATTAGTGTGGATCCCAAGAAGATAGAAGCTATAGTGAATTGGAAACAACCAAAGTCAGTGACAGAAATCCGCAGTTTCCTAGGTTTGGCGGGATACTATAGAAGGTTTGTTGAGGGGTTTTCTAGAATAGCGGCTCCTTTGACTAAGTTGCTACAGAAAAATGTTCCGTATGAGTGGTCAGATGCAAGGCAAGAAGCTTTTGAGAAATTGAAGAAAGCTTTGACCGAAGCTCCTATCTTAATTCAACCTGAACCGGGGAGAGAATTTGTGATTTATAGTGATGCATCCTACGTAGGGTTAGGTTGCGTGCTTATGCAAGAGGGTAAGGTGGTAGCATATGCTTCGCGACAGTTGAAAGTTCATGAGAAGAATTATCCCACCCATGACATAGAGCTAGCCGCAGTGGTGTTCGCATTGAAGATTTTGAGACACCATCTTTATGGCGAGAAGTGTATCGTGTATACCGACCACAAGAGTTTGAAGTATTTGATGTCTTAGAGGGAGTTGAACCTCAGGCAACATAGGTGGTTAGAGCTTCTTAAGGATTATGACCTCACGATAGAGTACCATCCGGGTAAGGCAAATGTAGTGGCCGGTGCCTTGAGTAGAAAAGTGGCCGTTGAGTTACGAGCTATGTTTGCGAGATTGAGCGTGTCCAATGATGGTGGATTGATAGCCGAGCTTCAAGTTAAGCCTTCGTTAGTTCAGTTAATTCGAGAAAAGCAGTTGTGAGATGAGTCTTTGGCACCTCACGTGCAAGACATAGCCGAAGATAGGCCTATCGAGTATTGTTTTGGTGAGAATGGGATCCTATGTTACAAGGATAGGATAGTGGTTCCGGAGGATGCCGAGTTGAGGCGTACGATCTTGAATGAAGCTCATTACAGTCCTTTTGCTATGCATCCGAGTAGCACGAAGATGTATCGAGGGTTAAAAGAAGAGTACTATTTGGTTGGTTTGAAGAAGGACGTGGCCGAGTTTGTCAGTATGTGTATGGTTTGTCAGAGGGTCAAGGCTGAGCATCAGTTTCCCTCAAGATTGTTACAACCGTTGAAGATTCCGGAATAGAAGTGGGAACGTATTACCATGGACTTTGTGTCAAGGCTACCGTTGACTCCTTCGAGGAAGAATTCAGTGTGGGTGATAGTGGATAGGTTTACTAAGTGTGCCCTATTCATACCAGTTCATACCACCTATACCTTAGACAAGTTGGCCGAACTATATATCTGTGAGATAGTGAGACTGCATGGGGTACTGAGGTCGATTGTGTCAAACCGAGATCCGAGATTTACAGCTAGATTTTGGGAGTGTTTGCATCGGGCCTTGGGTACTTGGTTGAACTTCAGCACTTCGTATCATCCGCAGTCAGATGGTCAATCTGAGAGAGTGATTCAGGTGTTGGAAGATATGTTGAGATGTTGTATCATTGATTTTTAGGGGTAGTGGGAGAAACATCTACCGTTAGTAGAGTTTGCGTATAACAACAGTTTTCAGTCGAGTATTCAGATGGCTCCATATGAGGCCTTATATGGTAGGAAGTGTAGAACTCCGATTTGTTGGGCCGAAGCCGGACAGAAGCTTGTACCGATGCCTGATTTGCTTAAGGGCACCACCGAGAAGGTAAAGTTGATATGTGATCGTTTGAAGGCACTTCAGATCGACAGAAGTCCTATGCCAACTTAAAGAGGAAAGAGGTAGAGTATTCCGTGGGAGATAAAGTGTTTTTGAAAGTCTCACCTTGAAAGAAGGTGATGCGGTTTGGGAGGAAGGGCAAGTTAAGCTCAAGATTCATTGGACCTTATGAGGTAGTTGAGCGGATTGGGCCAGTAGCTTACCGTTTGAGATTGCCTTCCGAGTTAGAGAATATCCATAATGTCTTTCATGTGTCGATGCTTAGGAGGTATAGATCGGATCCGTCCCATGTAATGCCCGTAGAAGAGATTGATTTGAACCCGGACTTGTCTTACAATGAAGAACCAGTAGAGATACTTGCTTTTGATAGCAAGGTGTTGCGTGGCAAGACCATAGAGTTGGTCAAGGTGTTATGGAGACATAGGGGAGTGGAAGAGGCCACGTGGGAAAGGAAAGTTGATATGCTTGAGCAGTTTCCGTACTTGTTTCCGTCAGGTAATTTCGGGGACGAAATTCCTTAAGTGAGGGAGAGTTGTAACACTCGGGTTTGGGGGTCGGATGAATTAAAATGATAAAATATTATTGTGGGCCTCGTGTTTTCAAAACAAATAATTTTATATTAGACTTATTTCAAAACAATCCCAAATAGCCATGGATATCTCTTTTTTGTAAATGCCTTAATTCATTAAGGGTAAATGGGTTTTTTGGTATTTAAAATTAAAACAAAACAAATGAAGGAGACTATTGCTCATCTTCTTCCTCTTTCAACTTCAACAAAAATCACGACACTTATCCCCCCTTTCAAGTTCACTATTCCATCACCCCTCTTGATTATTGTTGGAGATTTTTCAAAGGTAAACCCATTTTTGACATGTCCTTATCATTCTCTTCAAGCTCATACCTTTATTTTTCATAAAGCTCATGGTTTTTGTATTTTGGAGTTTTGAGATTTTTGATTAAAAATGTCATCATTATTATATTTAACTTAAGCTTTTGATTTATTAATTTTATATGAGTTGTTTACAATCTAAAATGTCCAATATACTTGATTTTTTACAAGGTTTTATGGTGTTTCCCGAAACTGGGTTTTGGGGAGGTTGTTGAAGGGTTTTAGGTTGAGTTTTGGGGTGTTTAATGTGGAAATTTGTTGGCTGATGGTTAGGCTATATGTAAGGGTTGTTTTAGAGGCTTTTGGGAGTAATATAAGTGTTGAAATCATTGGTTTTAGGCTGTATCTTAGGGGCTGCTCGGGAATGAGGAATTTGGGGTTGTCTTTAGTTTAAAATCATGTGTTTTGTGCTTGGTTTGTGTTCCGGTTTGACTACATTGAATTGTGGACTGATTTGTGGTTATTTTGATTGTGTTGGGATGATTAGAAGCAAGGAATTTTGTTGGTGAAGCCTCGGGAACGGATCCGGAGAATTTGGAGACTTGAGCTTGGTTTTCGGCTTTCATTTGGGTAGCAACGGTGATTAGAAATGTCAAACTTTGTTTTGCTTTCGAAATGGGACTCTTGGGGCTTTGGGTGGGACCTAGAGGGTTCACCTAAACCCGAGTGTAAGTTAGTACTTCTACCTTTTTGCTATGTGTTGATGAGTGGCTATATGTTGTGGTATCATGTGCATCTTCAGTTGTTTACACCGTTGTTGTTGTGTAGTCGTGTTGAAGTCGAGCCTCACGTGATGGTTGTCATAACTACGGTGATAAGTGGTCCCACCGGTAGTGACTAGTAGTAGAGTAAGGTGATGAGTGGTCGCATCAAAAAACTACTAGTCGAACGGTGATGTGTGGTCCCACCGTGTGTATGTTGGTTGTGCATAGGGGTGATAACGAGCCGAGCTGAGCCCGAGCCTGGCCTGGCCCGGCTCGGCTTGGCTCAGAAACAGTGTAATTGGGCTCGGCTCGGGCTCGAGGCTCGCCGAGCTCGGCTCGAAAACAATTCTATTGGGCTCGGCTCGGGCTCGAAGCTCGTTAGGCTCGGCTCGGGCTCGTCGGGCTCGGCTCGGCTCGAAATGGAAAATTTTGCTATAGTTTTTTTATATAAAATATTCGTTAAAAATCCCTTTCATAACCAACACTAAAACGAAATTAGATTAATCCAAATAATCAATAAATATTCTTATAATACAAACACATAATTAAAGAAAATACAAAATCAAACAACAATCAACTAATGAAAGAAAATACAAACACATAATTTATTTTAGTGCATATGTAGATTTCGAGCCTGTTCACGAGCTTTTCGAGCCGAGCATGGGTAAGCTCGGCTCGGCTTGTTAAGGTTTCGAGCCGAGCCCGAGCCCGAGTCGAGCTCACTCGAGCCGAGCCCGAGTAGCTCGCGAGCCGGTCAGGCTCATTATCACCCCTAGTTGTGCATGTGCAAACCAAGTGTAGTCTTGTTGTGATATCATTCGTGCATCCATTGATTTATTTTTCAATTAGGAAAAGTGTTTTGAAAACTGCATGCTTGTTGAATTTAGAGCTTCACTCACTAAGCTAGTTAGCTTACGCTCTCCTTTATTTCCAATATGCAGATCATTAGAGTTCGGGAGGCAAGTGGGAAAGGGAGGAGCTTTTGGTGTTCTCAAGTAGCTCAAGTATGATTTACGTATTTGTAATAATGCCTAGACGATGGAGGTGTAGACTTGTTGGAGTTGGGGTCAAACTCCTTGGTTTGGTTTTGTGTTTGGATGAGCATGTTAAATTGTTGATTTTATGTTGACCATGTTTATGCCTTTTTGTCATGTTCGTATGCTTCCTTTGATCGTATGCTCCTTGTTCGTTTTGAATGACTTGTATGCTGTTCCATGGATGTTGGATGTTGTATGTTTGTTTGCGTGTGGCTAGGTGAGTCTTAATTTGCATCTAGGGTCGAGTCTTGTTGCGTTTTGCTGCAAATTTGAGTGTTGCAGTGCAGGGCGTATCGGTACGCCCAAGGGCCGTATCGATACGGTCCTACACTTTGGGACTCAAGTTTGGCCTAATGTACCGGTACGCGGGGGTGTATGATACGCCAAAGCCTCTCTGGAAATCTGAGATTTTGACGAGATTTTGGCGTATCGGTACTGGTCTAGTGTGTATCGGTACGGTCTTGTATCGTTGACCGCGAGAAGTTGACCAGTGAGAGCGTATCGGTACGGTCAACCAGTGTACCGATACGGTCTCCCTATGTTGGCTATGGGTTGTTGACTTAGTCAAGGCGTATCGATACCCTCTTCAAGAGTATCGATACAACTTGCTGTATAAACTAAAATGGACTCTTTTAAATTGTTTGCTTGATTGTTCGCATCGCTTGTTGTCTTTCCGCTGTCGTGTCACGCATAGGATGTATGAATGCCTTTAGACAAGATAATAATTAAAATAAATTTTCTAGGGTTGCTAACTGAGGTGGGGCCCTAATGAGTTTCATTTCGGTTTCCCTCGTGTAGCCTACTCGGACCGGTCAGTCGTCCAGACTGGGACGAGGGGGTTACATCGTGGCTTAAATTATTTCTAGGTAAGCTTAAGTCAATATGGTCAGGCCCATTTGAAGTTGTAAAGCCAAATGTTCATGGAGCGGTGGACATAAAAAATCTGAAGACGTGAGAAATTTTCAAGGTGAACGGTCAACGTCTAAAGCATTATTGGGAAGACAATCAGTAGAATGCCAAGGAGGTTATCCTCTTGGAAGATATACCGTAACATCATCATGGTTTAGTTCTTTTTGTAAATATTAGGATTAGAGAGTTTTCTTTTTCAGCATTTTCTTTATTTGTTTATTTTTCTTTTAGTTTTGATTTTTCTTTTACTACTTTGAAAGGTTTTCATTGCGTGTGTTCAAATTTAGGAATTATACCAAAGTAAAAGAGAGCATGATACGAGTGTGAGTTAAGATAGTTCTGTGTGCCAGCAGTGCTGCCAACGCCCAACTTGGCATACAGCGGAAGTAATTTGGGAAGAAGTAATTTACCCTAGCTTGCTCGCTAAGTAAGAGAGTGAAACCATAGCCGTCAAATTGACCAGATAAGTTGAGTTTAAACTCAACTTAAACCCTTATCACTTTTCATCCTTATCTCTCTTACCCTTTCCTATCACGTATCACCTTATCAAATTACCTTTTTATCTTCCCCAAACACGCTACTTACCATCATTACCCTCTTTAATTCAAACACTCATTAAACCCTATTACACACTCAACCTTCACTTCATCTACCCTAGCCGTTCATCACCCATTCACTTTCTTCTTTCTTTAGCCAAGCAAGAAAACAAAGAAACACAATCTTCCATCTCTTTCATTTTCAATAGTCGAACAAATCTCTTCAAGCTTTCATGGCTTCTTCATACACCCATGCCAGGGATGTAGCCATCAAAGAGGCTCTTGTAACCTTGTCTCCAAGAGTCATGCTCGTGTTCCTTGCCTTCATGAAAGAGCTCTTTACCGGTGACAATGGCATGCCAGCCAGTCCAATCCATAGCCCAGTTCACAGTCCAGTCCATAGCCCTATTCACAGTCTCGTACCGTTTGATTGCCCGAACTTGGTTCCCCTGTTCAAGTTGAATCCGCCAAGACCGACACTACCATGAAATTTGTTGAGGATGTCCAGAATAAATCTTATGCCCCTGCTGAGTCTACCGCCACTCCTACCATATCGGAGTCGGTGCAGATTGTTAAGGAAACCCCTGCATCCACTGCCGCCTAGAAGCCAGCCATGACGAGAGTGAAATGCAAAACTCCTAATCGTGGAAGCTTTGTTAAGAGGAAGACTCATGTCACACGAGAGGAAGCGTCCGAGGGGGAGTCCTCTTCTTCCTTAACTCCTTTTCATTACATTACATTTTTATGTTCTTGCATTTTATTTTTCTATTTTTAATTGTATATATGTGTTGTTTTCATGCATTGAGGACAATGGGCATCTTGGGTTTGGAGGTGCGCATTTCCACACATTTATGCCATGTCACGCATTTCATTTTTTCAATTCTATTTTCATGCCATGAATGCCATATAGTTTAGCTTTGCATGTCGAACCATAAAAAAAGAAAAAGAAAATTTTACCTTGGTTTACTTTTGAAGAATGTTAACACTTTGTTTGGCAAGCTTAATTTGATCTAGACGTCTGTCCAATGAAGAAATTAATCTTTAAGTCACCTATGTCAGCAAAATAGAAATGCTAAGTAGCTTGTCAATTGATCTCTAGTTTAGGGAATTGAACTTTCACCTAACACGTAGTGTGCATCTAGTTCACGAGCAAACTTAGAATTTATTAAACTAAGCTCAGAGTAAAAAAAGAAAAAAAAGTTGATGCCAGGGTAAAAAGAAACAAATAACACAACAATGTTCTGCCAAGCAAGAAAAAAATTGAACTCTCCACTACCTTAGGGATAAAAAGTTACTTGGGGCTTCATGGTATGCTTCCTCTTATTTCTCACGCCAAATAATGTCACGAAGCAAGCTTAAATTAATACCAACAAAAACCCTTCACAAGAATAAAAGAAAAAAAAAGAAAATCTAAGTTTAGGTAGTAAAATTGAATAAGGGAGTAAAAGGATACTTGATTCATATTTCCCACACTCATGCACTCATCATGCCCTTAGACTAGAGTTATATTGTTGCACTTGAATTTCCTATCTGCTTGGCATTATTTCACTGGGATACTTGAGGACAGAAATGGAGCCAACTTCTGCTTTCTAGCACTTGTTGGCATTCCAGCCAAAATTTTAACGAGGTACTATTTTCAAAATTTTTTGTTTTTACTAGTTTATTTGCATTACTTGAGGACAAGCAATGATTTAGGTTTGGAGGAGTGTTACCTCCTCAAAACTACTGATTTTTATGCCTATTTTACGGTATCTTTGCTTGTTTTTTAGTACATTTAGATGCATTTAGTTGTTAATTGCATGCATTTGCATAAGGAGTTTTGAATCTGGCTATGCCAGTGTGAAGAGTGGTTTGTTGGCATGATTGCAGGCACAATAGAGCAGATTAGCGCAGGAAGGGAACGATGAGAATACCACTAGCTGTTGGCAGCGAAGGACCAAAAATTGCCGAAGCACCGGTTGCCAGAGAAGAGATGTTTGATGCCAGGTCGAGCGAACGATGAACCAATGATGACATCAACCTTAGGATTCAAACGAGGGATAAGATGAACACATCCCTTATCCTCGAGCATTCAAATTCAAATTCAAAGCTTATCATAGGTCATTTCTGTGCGCCTATTTAAAGGAACTCAATCAAATTTAGGAGGCTACATCAAGGAGATGTTTGACCAAGCTTGACCAAGAACCTAGATTCTGAAGGGCTGCATTGAGAGACCCCCTTCTCACCCATTCTCTTCGTTTAAGTTATTTTTATTTTTATTTAAGATGGTGATGTTGAGATACGATTATGTTTTCTTGGTTAGAAACCCTCACCATGAACTAATTTAATAGTTGGTGAGGGATGTTTTCGTTGAATGCTATTTTGTATGTTTAGCTTTTAATAATTGGAAATGCGATGACATTGTTTTTCCTATCTCGCATGATCTTAATTGTTTTCACAAATACGATGCCAAGCAAGAGCTGGTTTTGTTGGCTTATTGAACCTTAATATCTTAACCGACTTAGGGAACAACGAACAAATGCTATATTCTAAGGCAATATGCTTCGAGAGAAGATGTTCAAGTAGATGACTTACTTCAGGAGTGAAATCTACCCCTTATGAGCAAAAGATTGGGACTTAATCAAATAAATTTATGAAAAATTTGTTTTATAGAGATATTTTTTGCATAGTTAATTCAGGGCCTTGCCATCGAGAGAGGCAATGCCACCTTCGAATCTGCTCGGCAAACAATGCCAAGACAAGATTTATTAAAAGCTGGCATGACATGAATAGCATGAAAACCATGCATCCCTTTCCAACACTCATCATTCATTTTAAAACTCTCATTGCCAACGTTGTTGTCTTTTATTTCCTTCTTTTCAACTTGCTTTCAAAACCAACTTCAAAACAAACAAACTTTTCTTTGACAAGTAAAACGAGTAAGCAATTAAACTCTTGACCAATCCTTGTGGTATTGATAACCCAGCTTGCTATTGTATTACTTGGAAGACCGTATATACTTGCACGCAAAAGACTCTTCTTGGTACTGTTTATTCATTACCAACGCACTTTCACCCCTTTTGCCAAGCTCTCTCATGAATCCAACAATAGCCCTTAGTCTTTAGCTATCAGAGAACCACCGAAGACGAAGTTCTAGAGGAGTCTCCACACGACGAGAATCATTGAGGGAGGCTTGAGGAGTGCAGGACCTATAGCACAGTTAGAGAGCTTAGAGGAGAACGTCAAGGACGCTTGATTCTTTCTTTTCCCTTGTTTGATAAACTGTCATGTTCTTTTATATATTTATTGTGGATGTTTTAGGCTCAGACATGAGCTAAATGCTTTTATTGGGTTTATTGTTTTAGGATTTTATGTTTTATTTTCTTGAATAATGTTATAGTCTTTCCTTTATCAATTTTGTTTGGCAGAATGTCAAGTACAACAAGGAAATACAATATGTTGGCACATTTAACACATAAAAAGGGTTAAGCTTGCTTACTAACTTCCAATCAACTCTCAACTGATGATGCAAAGATGTAGATTAACCACAACTCTCATTGTTCGTCAAAACTGCAACTCCTTGAGCAAGTGGATCAACTCTCGTTGTATCCTCATTCAACCCTCGTTGTAATCGCTTGTTAACTTGACTTGTCACCATATCTCTCAATGTCAATGATGATGTTTAACACTCTCATGCAAACAAAGATTAGATCTAACAATCGAAAAATGAAAAGAGATAGTAAAAATATATTGAACAGAAAAACAAAGTTAAACAAGTTCATACAAAGCTTAAAAGGGTTGGACCAACGTCATTAACACACAAAATATAATAAACCTCTAATAAATGTCTATCTCTATAAAAGTTTAAAGAAGATAACTTATATTTCTTCTTGATCTAGCACTTGAATCCTCATCTCTTCGGATATTTCTGCCTTGCTTCGCCTCAGATCTCCAAAAATGGAGTTTAAGCCGCCATGGAAGGGAAAGCTCGGTAGGTTGAAAAAGATAATGAATATCATGTGACCCTCTCTCTATTCCCGAATTCATCCTTTTATAGGCTGCTAAAGAAAGGAAACATGTCCTTTAGGTGTTTTGCGTGACTCCAAGCCGTACCAATTCTGTTATAATAAATAATACAACTATTAGGGTCGTCCTTATCTTTTAGCAAACTGGACAACTAGCTTCTACAGTGCCGAGTTGGCTGTAGTGGTGAAACTTCCTCTGTAGGGGCAGTAGAAATACAACGAGAACATAGAAAAGAGGCAGAAATATGTGAAATAAGAGTAACTGAAAGTGAGTTAGACAAAATGCAGAAAATAGACATGAAAATGCATGAATGGATACAATAAACACTGATGTGAGGACAATTAGATCTATAAATCTAGAGGAAATACATGCGCTTTAAAGAGATATCAAAGAGCTATCGAGAGAGGCCTTTTAACTATTGATTTGTGGCTTAATATCGAGAGAGTTAGGTTATACAAACATGAATAGTGGAGCTTAAGTTGTTAACTTAGGTTCTAATCCGGCTTAGACATAAGTTTAGGATTTCAACGAATAATAAGGAGAACTTGAATAAACAATAAGTTTTTAAGGTTCACGCAGACATGTATTACCATAGCTTTCTTGTTGTTAACTTCTAGGTATCGAGAGAGTCTAGGAGTTTATTAGAAACCTTGTCAAATAGATAAGTGAATAATTCGTTTACACATATATGTATTTCTAACTGCTATAACATTTGAATGATAATTAGCGTTGTTCTTAGGCAATAAACCCAACATCCATAACCATTAGAATCATTGCTACAACATCTATTTGTCCTTTGATCATTGCTTCATCTTTACTTTTTATTATCACATATAGTTTATAATCCTTATCACCACATATTATTATTTCACTAACTCTTAAGTGTGATTGCTTTGAGTTTATCACTCCAATCCCTATCAGTTTGAAAATCAACTTATCACTTTATTATTTGAGCGACGAGTATACTTGCTCTAAACTGCATATCTATTTCGCAATCATCAACAATGCCTTGGTTTTGTCTTCACTTATGAAGTGGACCACTACAATTTTATATTATAGTAAAAAAGTAGATGGAAGTGGACCAATATAATATTAAATTACAGTAAACATAGATGAACTGGACCACTGCAATATTGATTTATTCATATTGGTTTTTGTATTGAATAGAAAACACAATGGTTGGTGGATTGCGCTACCAATGTATTTATGGTGCAATTAGTCACGACCATTTATTGTCTTTATCATCAAATGTTATTAGTATATATTGTATAGGGTAAATGTAAAGGGCCCACAAGTCCTATATTTCATGTACTTTCCAACTCTTATTATTACTGTTTTAAGCTCATTTTAGGCATAAATAGGTTCATGCATGGCATTTTACAGTATTTCTTTGTCTTACCTTGATTTTATAAATTATCATTTATTTGGTAAACATGAGATATTGTTTTAGTGTATTTTTTGTATTTAGCTACTAAAGGCTGAAAGAGGGAACCGAGGAACTAAGGACACAAGGCTGAGGAGCAAACCTAGGAGTTGTACTGATGTAGTTCCAGCAGAAGACAATTGCTGCCGAGTAGCTACCGAGAAGAGTTGCCGCCGACCTTGCTGCCCACGGCAGCTGACTATGGAAGTTGGAGAACCGGAGCGCGATCTGTAGAGCTAAAAACCCTGATTATATCGTCGGCATCCATTTGATTTTTTCGACGTCTATAGCAGCAGCCAGAGCCGCCGAAGCAAAAATCTCAAGGTTACTTGCGGGCTAAGGCAAACTAGAGAAAGTCCATATTCCACGCAAAGAAGTCAGAGTTTAAAGTCATATTAAAGATGGAAAGCTACTTTCAAGGACTTCTAATTTAAGGAGGACTTAACCTAGTTATTAGTCTATAAATACTCATTGTACTCCTAGTTCAAATCATCTTAGGTTTTCTATAGACTTTGCTAGTGTTCTTTGCCGCCGCCATGTTCTAAACTCCACTTGGGTTAGGGTTATGTTGTAAATTAGTTGTGAAATGGTTGTTTTAGGATTTGAGTTATGTTCTTTAATAAAATATTCCAAGTTTGCTTAATCTATGCACTTCATTCTTTCAATTACTCTACACCAGTCAGTTGAGAGAATCCAATTGTCAGGCACGAAAGTGTAAGGCTCACGAAAGGGTTAAACACGATCACAACATGCTGGGGCGTGACTAACTTGGTTCCTAACCAGTTCACAAGTTTCAGCGGCTAAAAGGGATCACCAACCGAGTTGACTAGCCTGTGTTAGGTTTACGTTGAGGTTGCTATGTATTGCCTACGTCACGTTAGCTCTCGAGCATCCTTGCCTTGAAATAGGAAGGATCACTGTCGACTATCCCGTCGAACTTGGAGTATCTGCCAGATCTGCCGCCGAGACTTATTCCATTCCACTTGACGAGACAACGAAAGTTGCAGGGGTAGTGACCCGTTGCGGCCGCGTGACAGGGTTGTAGCCTGCCGCCCGCCATACCCACCGAGGCAGCATATCATGGCAGCACGAAACAACTCAGACCTTTTACAATGCAGTTTTCACACTAAGGAGCAGCATAACCCTGCCTGCTCTATCAACCTGATTCACCTCCTTTATTTGTGTTTTCAATTACTTTTCATCTCAACAACCAATTCACTTGTGTTTTTATTTTACCATTGTGCAGGGACTACAAAACGAACCGAGCTGTCCACTCCTCGTGTGATTCGACATCTTTTATACTATAACTTGGCAGGAGTGTGCACTTGCACTCTCACTAAAAGGGAACACCTACACGCCTTACAAGTTTTTGGAGCCGTTGCCGGGATTGGTAACAACAAATTTCGTTTTTCAATTCCTGCACTTTTCAATTACTTTTTATTTTATCTTTATTTTTAATAAAAAATATTACCTCCCTTTGCTAGTGCATGACCAGGGCAAACCCTAAAGGAAATCTTATCATTTACGACGATCTCGAGCGTGAAACAAGAAGGATTAAGAGGGGGCTTAGGGAAGTCCTAAAGAGAAACAAAGAAGACAAGGGAAAAGCAAAGGAAGAAACAATGGTAAACGAGGACCCACCAAATGATGCCGCAAACGGCGGGGGCAGGCAGCAGGACTTGCCGCCCAGAGGTTCGCAAGATCTACCACGGCAGGACCACCTAATCTGCCCAGGAAACCCCATCCCACTCGAACTACCAAAGAATATCTCGAGCACAACTTCCGAGGGTTCAACCTAATAGTGACAGAACCTGGCATAGGGACAGACCATTTCGAATTAAAGCCCGTCATGTTCAACATGATAAACACATTAGGACACTTTGGAGGGACTGCCATAGAGGATGCTAGGCAGCATTTACGAGGATTTTTGGACATTGGCCGAGCATTCAAGATACATGGGGTCCACCGGGATGTACTAAGGCTGAGGATATTTCCCTATTCACTGAGGGATAGGGCTAAACAATGGTTGAATAACCAGCCAGCCGGATCTTTTAATACATGGACGGAGCTCTGCAAAGATTTTCTAGACCGTTTCAGCCCTTCCAACGTTACTGATAGGATGCGGAATGAGATCACATCCTTTAGACAAGGGGATGACGAGCCAATATATGAGGCATGGGAGCGGTGCCAATAGATGTTGAATAACTGTCCGCTATATGGTCTACCGACTTGGACTCGGGTATCTATATTCTATAACAGGGTTAACTACCCAACTCAGATGATGATAGATGCCTCAGTCAATGTGATCATTCTAGACAGACCTCCAAAGGAAGCACTGTGGCTGCTGAACATAGCCGCTAAAAATGATTACAAGTACCCGACAGCCCGTCGAGGCGGCATAAGGCGGCCAACCACTGCAAATAAGGTAGAAGCCTCAGAATTTGTTAACGCCCGCCTAGACACACTAACAGAGCTGGTAATGAAGATTGTGCAACCCCATAAGAAGGTATATGAAGTAAAAGTTGTAGAGCCATTATGTGGCGAATGTGGGGGCAACCACGATTCTTCTGCCTGTACTACATCTGCAAATTACATGGGAGGATACGAGAGGAATAGCAGGCCTGCCTAGAACACCTATAATCCTGGATGGAGAAACCATCCCAACTTCTCCTAGAGCAACCCGAAGACAGCTGCAAACCCACAACAGCTAGAGGAATGCTACCAGCAGAACCAGTCCTGACAGCAGACTCAACAGCCACAACACAATAATTCACTAGAAGCAACTCTACAAACTTTTATGATTAGAACAAGTGGATTTATTGTTCATACAAATAAATTTATCGAAAAAACTGAGTCTTTTATGGACAGGACATAGATGAAGATGAACAAGTAGGAGGCTTCCATTAAGAACCTAGAGACCCAATTTGGGCAGTTCACTGAAATCTACAATAGCCGGACAATGGGTGCTTCATCCAGCAACTCACAAGCAGCAGCCAAACCCACTTATGAACATTGCAAGGCTATATCTATAAGAAGTGGGAAGCAGCTGGATGAACCCAAGATGGTGGAACAGTCAGGAACTCAGCCGGACCAGACCAATAAGCATGCCACATTAGCACCAACGCTAGCCGCCCCAGTGGTAGAACACGACAGCAGTCCTGAAACGGACGATCCTCCCCAGACTAATCCCCCAAGCAAGGAGCACATAGAGGACATCCGTCTGCTAGCCCCATTCCCCTAAAAGCTCAAGCAACAATAACAAGAGCACCATTTTAGAAAGTTCTTGGATATTCTAAAGTAGGTGCATATCAATATACCTCTGATAGAAGCCATTCAAAGTATGCCAAACTATGCCAAACGTCTCAGGGACATGGTTTCTAAGAAGAAGAGGATTGGGGAATTCGAGACAGTGGCTGTCACTAAAGAGTGCATGGCTATGCTGCATAACAAGCTGTCGCCTAAGCAAACAGATCCGGACAGCTTTGTCATCCCATGCAAGATAGGAAGCAAACATGAGACCAGAGCCTTGTGTGACTTGGGAGCCAGCATCAACCTGATGTCAAAGGCCGTCTTCGATAAACTAGGTATTGGGCTTGCCAAACCTACCTCCGTCATACTTAAACTTGCTGACCACTCATTTGTACAACCGGAGGGAAAGATCGAAGACATCTTGGTAAAGGTGGGCAACTTGATTCTCCCCGCCGACTTCCTCATCTTGGATTGTGAGGTCGACGAAAAAGCCCCTATCATCCTTGGGCGACCATTCTTGGCCACGGGCAGAATGCTTATAGATGTGGAACCCGGGGAGCTGACAATGAGGGTAGTGGACAAGAGCATCAAGATGAACGTACTACAGCCCTCAGAGGAAGGAAAAGGAAGCCCAGATGCAAGAGCTGTCAAAATCAGCATAGAAACAGGCTAGGGCAGCAGCTGCCGCAACAAGCCTAGAGGCAGACTTAAGGACCCAGTAACGCAGCATCTGAAGAAACATGAGGACCCCCCAAGAGGGAAGAAAAAGTCAAACCACCTCATGAAGTGGTTGTGTCTGGGAGATTCACCCAAATGCACTCCCAACATAACTTAATTTTTTTACTTTATTATTTTAGTTTTATTTTTATGCATTAGGATTAGAATTTATTTTATTTTAGGATTATATTAGCTTTCATATTTTTTTGGAAATTATTTAATTATTTTTATTGCTATTTCAATTTATTTCATTTTAGGTTTAGGAACACAAGAGCAAGATTAAGAAGGGCCCAGCAAGAAGCTCGCCCACCATCCTGTCGAGATAGCAGTCAGCGCAGCAATGCGTAACGGCTAGTAGCCAACGTTTTCGAAAATAATGGGCAGAAAAATCCGTAACGTTCGCAAGAAAATAGGACCGTTGGGCATTTAATGCCGCCCCGGCACCTCTCGGCAGCTCATATATATACCCCACTCACTCACTCACTCCATTTTACTTTACTTTCATCTTCTTGCTATCTTCTTTCTAATTCCCCTGCTCTCTCATTATTTCCCTTTCTAGTTTCAGCTACATACAACCGTTCACGTGGCATCATCATCGAAACAAAAACCCACTTACCAGAGATTTTGCTACAAGGAGGACGAGGAGAGATACAGAAACAAGTTCTCTAAGCAGGCAGTATGGGAGAAGCAAGGCTTCCATTACACACGACAAACGGGAGACCGTGGTCTAGAGCCCTCCCTGTTCCGAACCATTCACAACAAGGTATGGGAGACCTTCGCTCAGCAACCAGAGATAGCGAACATCACCATAATCAGGGAATTCTACTCCCATCAGCCCTGCCTAGAGAAGCCATTTGTCTATCTCCGCGGGGAGTCGGTCAAACTAAATGATGTTGTCATCAACATGTACTATGGTCTTGATATGGACGACAACCCTCACGGGGAGTGGAGGCAGTCACTGACGGCTGTTGATTATGAGAAAATCAAGGCCAAACTCTGCAAGCCCAACACGACATGGCTTGAAGGCAAACATGTGGGATCTGTCCAGCGCTGCCATCTGCTGCCCGAAGCCATGTTATGGAACACGTTTGTCAAAAGGCGTCTGCTGCCCACATCCCACAACTCAAATGTTGATCGACCGTGCCTTGCACTAATTCACAGTATCCTGATGAATCGGCCGATAAACGTAGGGGAAATTATTTGCACAGAAACACACAACTGCTTCAAAAAGAAAAAAGGCAGGCTGCACTTCCCGTCCCTCATCATAGGTCTCTACACCAACTTCGGTGTCCCGGTAGAGCCCACAGATGAGCTAACGACTGCCAAAGAGGGCTGGACTAAGAAGGTCCGCATTCAGATGATGCAGGATGTAGAGAAAGAGCCAGCAACGCCCAGCCAGCCTTCAGCCACACAACCTGAAACTCCAGCCGCCCCCGATAGTACTGAAGCTGCCCCGAAGTCCTCCCACTGCTACACACATTTCTAAACAGTACAAAGCATATCGAGCAGTATCATTTGGCCTTCATGACCTATGTGGGGAGGACCAATAAGCCCTTGTGGCTTATTTTCTGCACAAATTCCTCGGTGATGTGCCCACCATGCCGCCATACCCTGTGGAGCTTGCAGCAGCAGCCCAAGCACAAAGAACTCCACCAGCCGCCGCTGCCCGCCAAACTGACCGCCAGGTGCCCTCTCCTACACATTATCCGACTTACTCAGCCACCACCCCATCCAACACAGTGGCAAACTCGCTTGAGAGGCACTAGCAGCATCTCTCCCCTGCTTGCACAGCAAACACAATGGCAGACACCTCCTCATCAGATGAGATTGAGCAGCTGCCGTCGGAGCTAGAAACAGCAGTGGTAGCAGCAACAGCCGCCATCCCAATGGCATTCATCCCACCGGCAGCACCCATGGAGGAAGGAACCAGGAAGAGAAAGTGGCACATAATAGCCGAAGAACATGTGGACTTTGAGACGGAGTCAGAAGAGTGCGATGCATCTCTAGCCGTTTCTCCTGCCAAACCGAAAGAAGAGCCACAACATATGACAAAAAGAGTCTAGTCTCCGCGGAAAACAAAAACCTCACCTGCCAAGACTGCGACCAAGGCATCTGCTGGCCGCCGCTTTGTCATCCAAACATCTTCCTCCTTCTCAGCTGGCAAGAATCCAGCCTCCTCTCAACCTTCAACAAACTTTTAGTTTATTTTCTTTTCTTTCTCTTTCTCTTTTCCTTTATTTTTTTATGTTTTCTTTTATTTTTATTTTTTATCTTGTATATTTTGTCTTTTATTTGTTTATCTTTTTTGTTTTGTGCATTGAGGGAAATGTCCATCTCGAGTTTGGAGGGGTTAGCTCTCACATCATTTATCTAAGCATCATTAGTTGCATTTTTAGGTTGCATTGTACTTGCCTTAGTAATAATCGAAACATAAAAATTTGTTACAACTTGTGCCTATGATAGAATAGACGATTAATTTATTTTTGCACCTAACTAAAAATGAACTTAATCTTGGGGAAAAGCATGAAATATGACTTAGAAATTTTTTTCTTTTTTCCTAAAAATGTTAAACACCTATGTTACTTACTGATTGTGTTAGAATATTTGATGAGCATGGCCTGTTTGTTTTTAGAATTCTTTGCAAAATTCTAACGATTATTGCAGGTAGCCGCCGAGGCAGGAAAAAGAAATAGAAAAATGCAGTACTGCCACAACATCAAAAGAAAAAACAAGGAACAATGTTGTCTTGCCCTAGAGGTGCCCACAACAGGCTCTAGGAAGAATCATGTGCGAGGACACTCTGCTGCTATGAAAGTCTATGAATCTGAAAGCCTTTAAGTGACAGACAAATGAGCATGAGTGAATGAAAGTCTTCACGGGATGACACTACTCCAAGGGTTCGGGGTTTTGTAGTTTGCTCTTATCTCAACTTCAGACCTAGAAGAGTAGTTGTGATAAGTTGAAGCCCTCACCGCCATGATTAAAAACATTGTGCTTAACTGTGCTCCCTCGACAACAACCTTTAAATCACATCAGCATCTTTATTTAACTATTTATTCTGCTCTGTTTACAAATATGCACACACCACACTGGCATGAGAAATTTAATTTTGAGTTATTTTCTTGCTTTTTTCCCTTCACTAATTTAATATAGGTGCCACGACCTTGAGGCATAAAATCAAGTTTAGAATAAGTTTTTCCTTCTGATTATTATTAGAGCAAGTATTTTAGGTTGCATTGCTTCAGGATAAGCAATAGTTCGAGTTTGGTGTGTGTAAAGTGCCTACAAGTCCTATATTTCATGCACTTTCCAACTCTTATTATTACTGTTTTAAGCTCATTTTAGGCATAAGTAGGTTCATGCATGGCATTTTACAGTATTTCTTTGTCTTACCTTGCTTTTATAAATTATCATTTATTTGGTAAACAAGAGATACTGTTTTAGTGTATTTTTATATTTAGGTACTAAAGGATGAAAGAGGGAACCGAGGAACTGAGGACACAAGGCTGAGTAACAAACCTAGGAGCCGCACTGATACAGTTCCAGCAGAAGACGATTGATGCCGAGTAGCTGCCGAGAAGAGTTGTCGCCGACCTTGTTGCCCACGACAGCTGACTATGGAAGTTGGAGAACCAAAGCCCGATCTGTAGAGCTAAAAACCCTGATTCTATAGCCGGCATCCATTTGATTTTTTTGACGTCTGTAGCAGCAACCAGAGCCGCCAAAGGAAAAATCTCAAGGTTACTTGCGGGCTAAGGCAAACGAGATAAAGTCCATATTCCACGTAAAGAAGTCAGAGTTTAAAGTCATATTAAAGATGGAAAGCTACTTTCAAGGACTTCTACTTTAAAAAGGACTTAACCTATTTATTAGTCTATAAATACTCATTGTACTCTTAGTTCAAATCATCTTAGGTTTTCTATAGACTTTGCTAGTGTTCTTTGCTGCCGCCATGTTCTAAACTCCACTTGGGTTAGGGTTATGTTGTAAATTAGTTGTGAAACAATTGTTTTAGGATTTGAGTTGTTTTCTTTAATAAAATATTCCAAGTTTGCTTAATCTTTGCACTTCATTCTTTTAATTAGTCTACACTAGTCAGTTGAGAGATTCCATTTGTCGGGCACGAAAGTGTAAGGCTCGCGAAAGGGTTAAGCACGGTCACAACATGCTGGGGTGTGACTAACTTGGTTCCTAACCAGTTCACAAGTTTCAGCGGCTAAAAGGGATCACCAACTGAGTTGACTAGTCTGTGTTAGGTTTACGCTGAGATTGCTAGGTATTGCCTACGTCACGTTAGCACTCGAGCATCCTTGCCTAGAAATAGGAAGGATCACTGTCGACTATCCCGTCGAACTTAGAGTATCTGCTAGATCTGCCGCCGAGACTTATTTCCATTCCACCTGCCGAACTTGGCAGGAGTGTGCACTTGCGCTCTCACAAAAAGGGAACACCTACACGCCATACAGTAAACTACATAAATGGTCCCCTGACTATGCTTCAATTATCTTTTGCGTCTCCCAACTATCTGAAGTTACAAACTGGTTCCCTGACTTAAAAAAGTAACAATGCCGTTAAAAATTTAACGACTGATGATGTGGCAGTTAATATCAATTGATATAATTACATGCTTAACCCTCAAGTTCTACACTTATTTTAGTTTGACCCTAATTCTAAAAAATTAATCCACATAATTTTAATAATCTATCAATTTAGTCTCATTTCACCCAACCCCATCTTCTTTTTACTTTTTCTCCATTTATATAACCCCATGAAACCACACAGCTCAAACCCCCATGACTGTGCTGAAAGAATCTCAAAATGCCCGACCACACATCTCCCAATAAGCCGTATAAACATGATTAAAGCTCATATATCGATCAAGCGAGTCCTTGCATCATGACTTTTTCATATGCACCTCTCAATGGGAGGGCCAAATGCCAAATGGCGAGCCCTTGTGTGATAATTGATCTTTTAGATCTGAATTATTTCATATTCGATTATTGCTCTGTTAAGTTGGATTGAGAATATTTCATGTAAAATGGTATTATAATTGATGCTAACTTAGCTTTAAAATTTTATTTTTTTTTAATCTTGGTTCTCGGATTCATCTTGATCAGCTTCTAGTGTTTTCTTTTTGGAAAAGTTTTGCTCTTATATTTATCCATGTATGTATGATCTGCTACAATCATGCAAAATTGTTTCAAAGAACTATACAAGTATGCTTCGGTCTATACAATTTATTTAATTCCCCATGCTATACAAGTTTATGTTGGTTTTTAGCATCTTTCAATACAATCATCACCATTTCCTTTAGTTTTCCAATCAGCTCTTACTCAGTTCTCTGCTTGTTGCTAAATTCCCTTTTATTTCTCTCCCTCTATCTAACCGACAACTATAAAATAATGGTAACAAGAGCGTTCCCTATTAGTTTTGTAATTGCCCAATTCAACTCCTGCTACCATGAGGAAAGGTGCCTTTGCAAAGAGGATAATTGCACGATAATTATTAATTATTTTTATAATTTTGATTTATACTTGTGGTTTGATTCTATTCAATGCAAATATCTTTACAGCCCAAGACATGGCGTTACTGCAGATCGAAGTGAAGTAGCAAAAGGAAGTGTAGAGATTTTCTTCTGAAAAGTGAAGTTCTGGAAAGGGGAGGCACTCCGGATCGACATATGAACTTTAATCATGTTTATACGGCTTATTAGGAGAAGGGTGGTCGGGCATTTTGAAATTCTTTCTACACAGTCATGGGGGTTTTTGAGCTGTGTGGTTTCACGGGGTTATATAAATGGAGAAAAAGTTAAGAAGAAAACGGGGGTTAGGTGAAATGGGACTAAATTGATAGATTATTAAAATTATGTAGGTTAATTTTTTAGAATTAGGGTCAAACTAAAATAAGTGTAGAACTTGAGGGCTAATTATGTAATTATATCAATTTATATTAACTGCCACATCATCGATCGTTAAATTTTTAACGGCGTTGGACCAACTTGTTACTTTTTTAAGTCATGAGACCCGTTTGTAACTTTTGATAGTCAGAGGACGCAAAAGATAATTAGAGCATAGTTAGGGGACCATTTATATAGTTTACCCTATTGTATATTAATATGAACTTGAATGCTATTTTAGGCACCAAGTCTCAATTACTTACTGTAGTTATACATGATGGTGAAAAATTTCTCAATTCACGCATATTGAAATATAATAGTAATTTGGTAGATTATTTTGATTTTTGTGATGTTATCAAGTGTTTATGTTTGAACTAATTCACATGATTGAGACTTTAAGAATTACTATAACATTGAAAACAATTAGAGCGGTGTCAGAAGTGTCATTAAAGTCTTGCCTTTGAGAAGTGACACCGATGTTATAAACATGGTAGCTGAATTACATAAGAATCATCACATACATATTTATCTGGTTAAATCTAAACAACCTTTGAAACCTCAACCACAAGCTAAAATTGAAATTAAATTTGAGGAACCAAACCCTTACAGTGAAATTAAACTTAAACCACAACCTGAAACCAAATCCCAACTTGATATTGAACTTCAAGTTGAACCAAAAATTGAAAGTGAGCCTAATTTTGAGTACCATAATTCTAATAGTGAATTTATAATTGATTATGAAGAAAGTGATTATTTTATTGAAGAGGTTGTTGAACTTATATTTACTGATAATACTTTTAGAAATCAGTTTAGAGTTTATTTTGAGGAAAAATGATAGAAAGTAAGAGAAAGGTAGAGAGTGAGTGAAAGGTAGATAATGGTAAAGAAAATGAATATTCTGTTTTATTACACAGTGTAGATGAGTCTGATTCAGATGATGGTGTTAGTAGGAAAAATGATTTTTTAAATTTAATTCTGAGGCTGTCATAAAGAACCCTGAATTAAGAGTGGATATGATTTTTATTAATAGAAAAGTATTAAAAGAGATTGTGATGAATTATGGTTTGTTCTGAAGTTAAAAAAGTGTAAAAGTTATTTGTAAGCTTATATGTTCATAGGTATTTTGGGAATCAAGACAAAAATTTAAAGACCCTCAAGACACAACTTTACAATTTGTGACAATAAAAAAAGAACATTGTGGTACTAAGGAATTCAAGAAAGAATGATGTCATCCAAGTTTATTGCTAAGAAGTGCTTGCATTCTTTTTCCTGATTGGCAGAATTTTTTCTACAATTTTCCTACACGAAGCTGTGAAGAAAGACTGTTCATCCTATGACCCACTCCAAGTTATACATGACAAAGGACATTTCGATTGAATTTTTTTAGGTCAAACACAAAGAACAATATAATATGCTATATTATTATCTAGGGGAACATAGGTTTGACCAATCTTTAAACCACCACTATCTGTTAGTTAGATGAGACTTTTTTTAAGAGTGTATCATGCAAAGATGATTTAGAGCTGGTTACATACCTATTATTTACCTTGATGGTTGTCGCTTAAACGAATATCATAAAGGCCATTTAATATATGTTGTTGGGATTGATGCAAATAACTATATCTATTACATAGCTTTTGTAGCTGTTGAAATTGAGAACCACGCATCATGGTGCTGGTTTCTTGATTTTTTTAGGGTCAAAATTTAAAGTTGCACAACTCACACAATATCTCTCATGACAGATAAATAAAAGGTAAAAATCATTAACTGGTTACACTTAATTTGTACTTTATTTCATGCATTTTATGATTTAAATTTAAGCTTTCTATTTATTCTTCTCTTGTATGTACGATTGATTAAGGCATTGACAAAATACTCCCCAAATGATGTGCATAAAACATGTGTGAGACATTTTTTTATCAATTTAAAAAAAAAATCATACTAAAAAAGAATTAAAGGATTGTTTGTGAAAAGCTACCATGAAAACTTATAAGAGAGAGATCATAAAGATGCGATGTCTAAAATGAAAGCTTTATTACCAATTGCTCATACATGATTGTTAGGGAAGAACCTTAAAAACTAGAGCAAGCCACATTTTCAACTAGAAAGAAAATGTGACATGTTGCTTAATAACTTATACGAATATTCTAATAAGGTATTAAGTAAATCAATACTGTGAATCTTTGTCAAACTTTACTTATATTTGACCTTTTATATTTTGTTTTTCCGTTTATACTTTAAACAAGAACAAATCTCATCATAACTATAACACCCTATATCCGGTCTAGTTGGAAACCAAATTCGAGATGTTACAAATGATTAACGAAAATTTTAAACCTTCAAAGAAAACAAACAATTTCAAACAATGTTATACAATCATCCAACAACCACGCTTTTCTCTTTAGAACTCAAATCGACATCGATTAACCATGTTTATTCTTTTTTAAAACTCTTTAATGAACTTTTTGAAAACCTTTACAAAGTTTGTGGTTCAATTTGTAACTAATCAAAAGTTGGATGGCTAAACTAAAAATCACAAATTTATTAAAGTTTCTCTTATTACTAAACAAATTAGTATTATGCAATATGAATTATCTTTATTCTCATTTCAGAAATTACTTCAATATTTCTTGCATACATGAGAATTCAATACATACTTTCTAGAATGTTTAGGGACCTATAGATAATGTTATTAGAAGTTGATCAATCCATACACCAGATATCCATATAGTTCATCTCACTTGTCCTACACACCATACAATTCAATTTACTTTACTTTATTTTAAAGGCCAATTACTCATTATGGACTAATAATTTTATCATTCAAGATTATCGCTAAATTAGAAACTTATATCTATGTCATTTAAATATATGATTACATACTATTTAGCAATAAAACTTGTGCATGCATACTTAAAAAGTAAAGGATTAATTTAGGCTAGACATTATCGACTATAAATTATATGCCACCAACCTTAAGAGACGATAAAAGAAAATTTTACATATTGAGTAAACTTCTGATTTGGTTTCGATGCGATCTCTACCCAAGGAACTTTATAACCTGCAAATGCAATTAAAACATGCATACAAAGAATGAGCCGTCACGAGCTCAGTGATATATGACCTGCAAATGCAATTAAAACACACAAAGAATGAGCTCAATGAGGTATCGGAATCACAAACATAGAAATGAATTTACAACGCATTACAAGGAATTATTAATGTCAATATCCATCATCATAATAAAGCATTAATCTTTCCATTAAATACAATATAACATGTAACATATAATCACTTTTTATGTCCAAGAATGATAATCAATTAGCCTTGTTTTATGCCATTTAGCTATCAATTTAGGATATCAAATTTGAACATATTTAGCCCATGATTTCTTAGTAACCCTATGGACACACAAATCATCCACCTGCACATCCAATGATTCGAAAGCCCAACCCTCACATCCCGAAATGGCACCAAGTGCCTCCAACCCACACATCTTGATATCGCATCAAAAAGCATGCATCGTAGTCCAACCCGTACATGCGCTAATGACTCAATGACATGCCAACTATGTTTGACACATTACTAAGACACCCAGGGCTCGGAATTCAACTTTCACGTATATCTTATTCTTTCACATGAACATATATTATGTCATTATTTCACATATTTATTTCACTTATTCTCACTAACTGTTGCTTATCAATATTGTTATTCATTATCTTCTAACATTAACCATATGAAACAAATATAGGATATCTGTCTTTACAATTGATGTTTAAAACTCTTAAAACAATAATTTTAGACACAAGAAGTACGGGTCATAAGCTTTTTGATGCGCGACGCTCTCAACTCTCTAGAAAATGCTCTCATCTCCCTTCCCTCCCAAACGTTTCCTTCTCTTCTCCCCCTTCCTCTTTCTCCTAGTTTTCAATCTCGACGGTGCTACAGTGAGATTGAGAACAATTGGTCGCCGTTTAGCGTATGGTTTCAGCAGTTTTTAGCAGCATGGTTATGAATGATATTTCCCTGGGAGATCATATTTTAGTGGGATCATTTCTATATCCCCATTAATATACATGAACCTTTGTGGTTCATTGTTCTTAAGATCTTTGATCTTTGGTTTGGATGTAAGTTGCCGCTCCGGTACTATATGGAGGAGGATAGGGCCTATTCTGGTGGCGCATTGCTAGTCACAGCCGACTGTGATGACAACTGAACTTGGGCTCTACGCTGCTGCTTTTGGTCCAAGCTCCCAGTTTGTTTTTCCTTTTGTGCAGTTTGCAGCATAGTATTAAATTGCGTCTGCAACGCAGTGTAACGGCCGCAACGTAACGTTTTTCAAGGTCACTGCGATACATTATAAGCGCAACGCAATGAAGAAACTGTATCATGATTTTTACGATCCGTAACCGTTACGTACCTCCGCAACATGTCATATATTGCGTCGCAACGCCGCATCACCACAATAAACATCGAAAAATGATCCGAAATGTAACTCTACATAAATAAAATACTCTAATGTACTTAAATTTAATAAATCAACTACACTGGTATCATACCGATTGATAATTAGCCTCATTTTCTAACTTTGCAGGATGCATGATAACTTGAAGTTTTTATTATAAAAGTTTTTCATATTTTGGGGAATTAAATTTGCAAGAGGTGAAAATTATTGTTGTAGTAGTATTTCATCATTCAAGGAATAAAAGAAAATGGTGTGCAAGTAAAGTGTTAAAGTTAAGTTGTATATTTTGTTTTTTAGTGTTCAATATATATATATATATAAGTGAAATAAAAAAGATGATTATGTATAATATTTTTATGTGTATTTTTTCTTTTATAAAACTTCAAATCAACTGAAAAGTTAAGGAATCCTATTCCTTTGGAATCTCCTTTTAACCTATCTCACTCACCAGCTTCAACATTTTGGCATTTTGCTTTCTCAGTCTCACCGGCCATTGTAGCAGAGGCTGGTCATTGTTCTTTCTCTCTCAATTGCAAGTGCATCAATTTTAGCCTCATGGTTGAACATTCTCATCAATTTTAGCCTCCAGGTTGCTCCATGGTAATTTTCTCACGAGTGTAGTCAAGTGACTGCTCCACTGTCAGGTAATTTTTATTTTATTTCTTAGTTTAAAAACATATTTATCTTATTTTTTTTTTACATTTGTGTTGTTTTGTTTCATGTATTTTGGAGGCTCAGGTAACAAATATCAAAATTTTCAGCATGTCTATTAAGATTAAATGTCATTGTTGACTTGCTGAGAGTTTGAGAAGTTCATAGAGCCTAAAGTGTTAGAATCAAATCATAAATTAATATGAAATCTAAAACCCAAGATCTATCATGTCAAATCATCAAGAATAGTAAACCAAATAAACTGAATGCGGAAGCGTACCTGAATTAATCGATAGATTCAAAACATTGAATCTTCATGTTGAAATCCGAAATCGTTGGTATTGATCTTCCAAGAAGATAGGTTAGCCCTTGCCATAAAAAAAAACTCTGTGACGGGACAAGAGTAATACAAGTTAACCTATTTCTTGGGGACCACTACCTCTTTATATAGTTGATTATTAAATCAACTATTAAATATTTATAACTCTGCCCCTCATTGAATTATAAATATATCTTATGGTATCTACACTTTTATTATCATGACACTTTAATACCTATGACACGCCTAACATAATTGGTCACTTGATTTTGTGTCATACTTTATAATAGCAACATACATTTTACATATGTGCCCACAATTGCGGATTTTAATCCAACAATCTCCCACTTGGGCAACATATGTTTCCTGATAAATGTACAACCTTATGAGCTCAAAAATTTGCTATTATATAATAGGTATTCTATAACAATCTCGTCCATCAACTATATCCATATAGGATCAAAGCGGTCTTCGTCATATCAATCATGACTGGACCCATCAATGGTCATGTATACATACATAGTCAAATGACATAGATCAATCATGGATGCGTAGCATGAAAAGTTACATGAAATGTGAACCAACTGATCCTCCTAAACCTTAGTGAGATCAACTTTACTGAATTCAGAGTGTGCATAAACCAAAATAACTTTATTTCTGCAGAAAATAATCTTAAAATATCCTTAAACTGAAGTAACCAAAATTATGTCTAAAACGAATGAGCATTTTTCAAAATTACAAACTCCCACTAAAACTGAATTTCCTTAAATAACATCACACCCACATGAGTAGTGTGCTCATGAAAGACCTGGGGTGATAGTTTCTTAATATGCGCGCAATTATGGAGTTTGCACCAACATGCTCTATAGACACACAACCACTCTGAATTTTCTTTAACAACTAGGAACTTAATATTTATGTGCTTCTAATTTGAAGTGTTCCTATTGTTTATAAAATAAATGAATGCATATTTATTGTCACAAAATAACTGAAGTGGTCTTTCTATTCAATCTACAATTAACAGGTCAAGTGACAAAATTCTTTTGCATCAATATTCTATTAGAATCGAAGTCTGTAAACCTGATGATCTCTAACTTACCAGAACTCAGATATGTGAGCATGTAATTTTTGTTCTCTAAAAAATATCTCATAACCTATTAGCTGTTATCCAATGGTTCGTACTATAATTGCTTAAATATTTGTCTAACATTCCAACAATGTACGCAATATTCGAACGCATACATACTTGAGCATAAATTAGATTCTCAAAAGCTTATGCATATGGAATCTTCTGTATTTTTTCTAAATTTCAAGGTTATTTTTAGGGCATTGAGTAAGACAATATTTGTCTTCTTTAGTAATATGAGTATCACTTGGTTTACTCCCACTGAACTTGTAGTACATACAATTGTCAACTAAATTTATCTCAAAACCGAATGAGATAATCAACATGAAATTTATAATTTCATTAATGAGAGTCCTACTTAAGCTCATAGATAGATTTCTTTAATTTACATATCATTGATATTGTATTATAAGACACAACTTTATGATTGTACCATATAAACAGTTTCTTCAATGTCGCCATTGAAAAAAACAAGCTTAACTAGAGATGGGCACAGGTCGAGTAGGGTCGGATTTTCGGCCCACCCGAACCCGACGCGAAATTTTACACCCGCCACCCGACCCGACCCGAGGTGAAAGAATATATCACCCGACCCGGTTTTAAGCCTCAAAACCCGACCCGAATTAATTTTATTCAACTATTTTGACTCGTACAAATGAGATTAAGTGAGCATTATATGATTATTTTTTACTTTTTTTCTGGAATATTAAGAAATGCAAACAATGTTTTTGATTTATTCAGGAATCCAAGAAACGAAAAAATAAAAGCAAGTTTCTATTCTGGTGTTTTCTTCCCAGACATGCCAATTGCCATGGCACTGCTTGAAAAACAAATCAAAACATTCCAAAAGCATTGAAATTTGTTTGCAGCGATAGGCATAGCAAAACGTTTTGCTTTGGGTTCATCAATCACAAGATTTCTACTAGAAATTAAACTCCATAAAATACCACATATTCATAACTCAGATGCAAAGTTTCAACCATATTGAAAAGCACAGACAAAGACAAAATAGAAACTGAAGGGAGGAGAGGAGTAAGAAACTTAGTCGGTGTACAAAAGATGTGTGATTTTCTCAAATAGAAATAGTGCGATCTGCCGTCTGCGATGAGAGATTTACTGATTTAAGGAAAGGGAAAATTAGGGTTGTGAGTTTCAGTTTCAGACAGGATTTATAAACCAGAGGAATTGGGGAAAATGAAAAGAAAGGGGAAATCGTAAAATACTAAAGGATAAAATATAATATAAATAAAAAAATATTATTTAAGTACCCGGGTCGGGTCGGGTAGGGTGTTTTTCACCCTAAACCCGACTCCGACCCGAAACCGAACTTTTCACACACTCCACCCGACCCGAACCCGAAATTTTTTAAAAAAAATCCTACCCTATCGGATCGGGTCGGATCGGAACCCGTCGGATTCGGGTTCCGTGCCCATCCCTAAGCTTAACATCTATCTAATGTAGCTTAAGACTAAAACAAGAAACAAGTGTAATAATTATCTTGAAAGAGTCTTTCAATAAAACTTGAGAGAAAGTCTCTGCAAAATCAATGTATTCTTTTAGAGTATATCCTTTAGATACAAGACGTGCTTTATACTTATCCACATTATCATTTGCATCCCTCTTGGTTTTAAATATCCATTTACAACCAATTGGTTTGCACCTTCAGGTAATAAGACAAGTTCATAAACTTTATTGTCTTGCATAAAATTATACTTTTCTTGAATGACATCAATCCACTTTTGAGAGTTAAAATTTTTATGGTCTGATAAAAGAAATGATTGATCATTTTCTATCATTCCATTGTTACCTTATTTTCTTAAAGAAATACAATATAATAATCCGGAATAGTATTTCATCTTTGTAACACCCCAAAATTTCCCCAAATCAAAATTTCCTAATTTTAAAATCCCTAATTCGAAACCCTAGAATTTGGGAATTCCTAGTTTAAATCCCTAATTTGATTAAGGGGTTAAATTAAACAAAATCAGAATTTTGTAGCTTAATTTAGAAATTTGGGGTCGTTTTGAAATGTTGTTAAAATTATGTTTCTGTTTTGCAAACCCTAAAAGTGTAAAGTGACCATATATGTGATTTGCCCTTTTAATAGGGTATTTATACTCAATTATAGCTCACATCAGATTTTAATTTTTGGGGCAGCCGCACCCTTTCTTTTCCTTTCCCTCTCTCTCGATATCACTTCCCTTACCCTCTCCCTTTATTTTTTCCGGCGAAGCTCCGATAAGCCTCTCTCGTCGTCCGACCGCCGATCTAAGACCACCGGGTTGCTCGTCTTCTCTTCGCGACCAAAGCCAGGCCTCGGTTCCCCCGTCATCGGCCGTCGTGTGTCAATAACGGTAGAAAAACCGTTCGTTTTCCCCCTACTCCGTCTGCCTCTGCCATCTGCACCACCATCGTCGGAATCATTTTTGGGTCGCAAGCAAACCCCAACCTTCGAGTTCTCGTTGCGCCACCGTCTCTCCCCGTTGCCCGTTTCAGTTTCGATTTGGGTAAGTGGTTGGGTAAGCTTTTGGGTTGAGTTTTAATGTTTCCTTTCTTTGGGTTGTTTTAATCTGTTACTTATGCTCTTTCTTGCCGGAAATGACAATTTTGGCGTCATCGAAGGTATTTCCGGCGAGCCACTACCGCCTTGCTTTGTCGAGTCGTCGCCTCTACCGTCATCTTTTCTTCGCCGCCGCCGTCAAAGTTTTGGAAACCCTAGTTCTGGATCTGATGAGAGGGGATTAAGGATTTTGGGCTGAGTGTTGTTGGTTGAGCCCAACCGTGGGGCTTGATGGTAAACCCAACGGGTTTGTGTGTGTGGGTTGTGTGAGTGTGGGTGAATAGAGTTGGGTGTTGTGGCCCGTGTGTGTGATTGTTTGTGAGCCTAACTTGTGGGTGTTATGAACCGAAACAATTAGTGGTACTTGACCCGTGTGAACCGGCTGAACCGAACCAATGAACTGGACCAGTGAAATAAACCGAGTTGTGCAACCGAACCAGTTTGACCGTTTGGACCATTGACCGGTTTTGACCGAACCGTTGACCGTGTTTGACTAAGTTGACCTGTTGACTTTGACCTTGGATCATTGACCAGTTGCCCTGTTTGACCGAATTTGACCAATTAACTTTGACCAGTCAAGTCTATGTTGACCGTTGACCTTGAATAGTTGACTTTGACCGTCAGAGTTGACTTTGACCAGCGATGACCAAGAGTTGATTTTTTCAAAAAACGTTCATCTTAACTGTTGAGTGGATCGCAAGATCGAAATTGACCAAGAGGGGGGTGAATTGGAAATTTAAAGTTTTGTGGTGGAAATTGGCAAATAAAAAATTGAAGGACAAGAGATTTAGAGTGGTTCAAGTTCCAAATGAACTCTACATCCACTACCTTAGCTTCACTAAGGATTTGCAACAATTCCACTAAATCGTTCTTCCCCTTTTCTAGGACAAGGAGGCAACCCTTTACAATTTCGGTTGATTTTTCTACCCAAAAATCAACTCAACCCTCACACAAGAGAACAAAGAAATTTGTAGGCTAATAAGGTATCTCTCAATACAAATGATAGCCCCAATACAAGCACTCAACCCAATTTGACAAAGTATGAATGAAGATTACAAATTGGGATTTCTACACAAAGTGGGATTTTTGCACAATTGCTTGAATTTGATGTTTGGATGTTTGTTTTAGGATCAATAGTTATTGCTGATGCTTTTGGATGTCTCTTTTATACATTCTCATTGAATTCTAGCCGTTTGGGTGGTTGGGAACATAAATGGAGCCGTTGGAACCCTCTCTTGCCACCATAAATGCAGTCTGCACCAACCCGTTTCGGAACACGGGGTACCTGTTTCGGAACGGACTAAAATAGAAAGAGCCGTTGGGGTGCATTTAAGAGCCCGTTTCGAAACGCCTTAGGGCCGTTTCGGAATGATTTTTCCACTGTCAAGGGTCGTTTCGGAACGGTCTTACCCCGTTTCGAAACGCCTTAACTACTTTCAAAAAACCAGTTAAAAACTCATAACGGTCATATTTTCAAATTAAACCTAGCACCTATTTCGAAACGATTTGGATCCGTTTCGAAACGGATTTGCTACTGTCAAGGGTCGTTTCGGAACGGGCTTGATCCGTTTCGAAACACCCTTTTAATCTTTATTAAACTCAGCAAATATTTGAACCGTTGGTCCTTTTCAAATCAAATATGAAGAACAGTTTCGAAACGAGTGATACCGTTTCGAAACGAGTTAAAGTGTTTCGATACACGTTTCGGAACGATGGTCGACAGTGATGAAAACGTTTCGAAACGCATGAGGGCCGTTTCGAAACAGGACTCTGAAAATCACTGTTTTTAGCTTGAAACACTTAGAAAAGAATATTTGAAAACATGTTTTTAACTTAGGCATAATCTTAAACTTATATAGGGATATTTTGAGGACTTAAAATTCGTTTTGACTTTTTCAATTTAGTCCTTAGGTTTTTAGTTATATCAAAATTAAAATATTTGTTTCACATTAACCTTTCTCGATGTCCTGAGTCCGTATCCGCTGCCCGTTTTATCAAATTAGATCCCGAAAGCTCTGTTTTGCTCATTTTAAGTAATTGTTATTGGAATTTGATAAGTTATAGATTTCAGAATCTAATTCGGAATATTCTCGTGTTCAAGTGCCGACCTTGAGACCGTTGGGTTACCTCCAGTTGTATAGACCAATCGTGCACGTTCTTTGAGTTCTTCACGTGAGTATATCTTCAATTCAGTTTTCAGTGTTTTAGTCGGTGGCTTAGTGTTAGTAAAAAATGCTAATATAGTATTCATAGCTTCGTAGGTCCTGATTCAGCTAGATTTGAGCGTGAGATGTGCTTTTCTCGGCATTAGAGCTTCTATTGCTTAAAGGTGTGTCTCTTCCTGATTTATAAACTTGTGTGTTTCTTTCTGTGCTATAAATTTTATGTGCTTTTCTGGTATTAATATAAGTAAATGTTTTTGTACATTTTGTGTGCATACTCTTTTGTGATTGGGTGAATGTTTTCAAACATCATGCATAACATGTCATACTGTGATTTAAATGAAATATCAGATTTTCGGAATCGTAAAACATCGGATTTACAATATTGTGCAACTTGAATTTTCATAATTCAAGTTTCAGATGAGACTCGGATTTTAAAATCTGCATCATATCATTGTGGGTATATGGTTTGAGATTTGTTCGGGGAAGTTCAATGGTTTCACCCTTCGGGCTGAATTCCGCTTCGGGTCAGTGGTTCCACCCTTCGGGCTGAGTTCCACTTCGGATGGTGACGTTGGAGAAAGTAGGTTTTGGGGAACCTTACTTTTCGGTGTATCGGAGATGGGTACTATGATTCATATGCATCAGACAGCATATCATCATGATTCGGTTTCGTTGTGTTTTCAGAAAAGTCTTTATCAGAAAAATAAAATATTGTTTTGATTTGTTTTGTTTTGTTTTCGTTTGCACTTTAGAGACACACTAAGCTCTTTAGCTTACACACCTTAGTTTTTACTTTTTTCAGATATCTCAGACTCTTTTAGGCGACTCGGTACTAGGAGCTTCTAGCATTTTACTCGGATACTTTTATAATTCAGTATGAACTCTCTTTTAATTACTTCAGACAACTGTTTTGAAATATTTTGGAACATTTATGTAATTTGGACATTGGGACTGTTTACTGTTTTTAATTTGGGTTTTATTAAATGCATGCATTTATAAGGTTATTTTCAGAAATTTAACCGATTATCGGAATAATGTTTAAACGACTACGTTTTATAATAAGGGAATCTAATTGAGATTATTTTCTTTTAATCAAAATTTTGTTTTTAAGTGAGTAAACTTAAAAGGTGTTTCTTGAGGGACAAGTTTCCAAACACAACTTCCTAGATTCGACCCATTTCTTCTAGGCCGGGTTTAGGGGTTACATTTAGTGGTATCAGAGCCTAGGTTCAACCCTCGGACTGTGGGGCTAACAAAAGTTGTTTTCAAATGTTTTTGACTTTTGCATGCATTTAAAATATTTTGGGACGGATGAGAATTTCCTAAAAAAATACTTTGGTATTCTGTGATGTTGACTTCAACGTTTTCCAATGTGTTTTAAATCTGAGACTCTAGTACCGATTCTGACTCTAGGTTATTACCTTTTGGTATATAGTTTTTTATGCCAACGCGTAGGAGTTTTAATCTATCGTTTGTTCGAGGTCGTGACCGAGGCCGTACTACTGCTTCTGGTAGTGATCACTCGCTTTCTGTTGGGCAAGCAGAAATTCAGAAAAGTTACATGTTGATGAGAACCATTGGTTAGGAGGATATCAGATCGGAAGTGATAACTCACTTGATATTGAGAACATTGATCGAAATGTGTGAGCCGAGCTCTTTGCAAAGTGTTAAGATTACTTTATTAATTTAAAATAGAATAACAAGTCAGTAAATGATTATGATATAGATTTTCGGAGGTTGGTCAAGTATGCTCCTGAGTTAGTTGTGACTGAGAAAGATAAGTGTGATTTTTTTAAGGAACTCCGACTACCGATTCAGAGAGATGTTGCAATACACCATGATAAAGTGTTCAGTGTGATGGTTGATCGAGCTAAAATTGCAAAGATGATTCTTGCACTATTGAAAAATAGGGAACTTCAGAATTCTGACCAAGTCGTGAAACAACCAGACATACTTGCTCAACCTAGTTTTGTCAACTCGTCTGGAAAGAGGCCTAGGGATGAGTCTGTTCCTCATGGTTATCAGAATGTTAGACCTGCAGTATCGATAGTTCCGTCTGGCAGCCAGGGTAGTTCAAAAGTTCGTCAGCCTATTTTTGTATATAGTTTTTGCAACAAAAAGCATAACGGAGAGTGCAGATTGATGAACAAAACGTGTTTCAGATGTGGTTCTCAGGATCGCTACTTAAAGAATTGTTCACGTCCAGCTAGTGGTTCATCCGTTCAGATTCAGAGTCATGCATCAGTTCAGGCACCTCACCGAGGTAGAGGGCAGTTTAGATTAGTTGCTTCTAGTACTGCTGGTAGAGGTAGACCTGCTCAGAGTGATAGGTCAGCTGGATATGAGATTAGACGACCGAGTTCAGTATATTCGATCGGAGTTCACATTGGATGTGATGATATGCAAAATGACGTAACAGCTACATTTATGATGTTTTCAGTTCTATTTTTTTGGTCATGATAGATCACGAATTCAGAATGGGAAAGTGTATGCGTGTTTTAGCTAGTTAAGAGATCTATTGTTAAGTCTGAAAATTTCGAGGACGAAATTTCTTTAAGGGAGGGAGAGTTGTAACACCCTAAAATTTCCCCAAATCAAAATTTCCTAATTTTAAAATCCCTAATTCGAAACCTTAGAATTTAGGAATTCCTAGTTTAAAACCCTAATTTGATTAAGGGGTTAAATTAAACAAAATCAGAATTTTGTAGCTTAATTCAGAAATTTGGGGTCGTTTTGAAATGTTGTTAAAATTATGTTTCTGTTTTGCAAACCCTAAAAGTGTAAAGTGACCATATATGTGATTTGCCCTTTTAATAGGGTATTTATACCCAATTATAGCTCATATCAGATTTTAATTTTTGGGGCAGCCGCACCCTTTCTTTTCTTTTCCATCTCTCTCGATATCGCTTCCCTTACCCTCTCCCTTTATTTTTTCCGGCGAAGCTCCGATAAGCCTCTCTCGTCGTCCGACCGCCGATCTAAGACAACCGGGTTGCTCGTCTTCTCTTCGCGACCAAAGCCCAGGCCTCGGTTCCCCCATCATCGGCCGTCGTGTGTCAGTAACGGTAGAAAAACCGTTCGTTTCCCCCCCTGCTCCGTCCGCCTCTGCCATCCGCACCACCATCGTCGGAATTGTTTTTGGGTCGCAAGCAAAACCCAACCTTCAAGTTCTCGTTGCGCCACCGTCTCTCCTCGTTGCCCGTTTCAGTTTCGATTTGGGTAAGTGGTTGGGTAAGCTTTTGGGTTGAGTTTTAATGTTTCCTTGCTTTGGGTTGTTTTAATCTGTTGCTTATGCTCTTTCTTGCCGGAAATGACAATTTTGGCGTTATCAGAGGTATTTCCAGCGAGCCACTACCACCTTGCTTTGTCGAGTCGCCGCCTCTACCGTCATCTTTTCTTCGCCGCCGCCGTCAAAGTTTTGGAAACCCTAGTTCTGGATTTGATGAGAGGGGATTAAGGATTTTGGGCTGAGTGTTGTTGGTTGAGCCAACACCGTGGGGCTTGATGGTAAACCCAACGGGTTTGTGTGTGTGGGTTGTGTGAGTGTGGGTGAATAGAGTTGGGTGTTGTGGCCCGTATGTGTGATTGTTTGTGAGCCCAACTTGTGGGTGTTATGAACCGAAACAATTAGTGGTACTTGACCCGTGTGAACCGGCTGAACCGAACCGGCTAAACTGGACCACTGAAATGAACCGAGTTGTGCAACCGAACCAGTTTGACCGTTTGGACCATTGACCGGTTTTGACCGAACCGTTGACCGTGTTTGACTAAGTTGACCTGTTGACTTTGACCTTGGATCATTGACCAGTTGCCCTGTTTGACCGAATTTGACCAATTGACTTTGACCAGTCAAGTCAATGTTGACCGTTGACCTTGAATAGTTGACTTTGACCGTCAGAGTAGACTTTGATTTTGACCAGCGTTGACCAAGAGTTGACTTTTTCAGAAAACGTTCATCTTGACCTTTCTCGACGTCCTGAATCCGTATCCGCTGCCCGTTTTGTCAAATTAGATCCCGAAAGCTCTGTTTTGCTCATTTTAAGTAATTGTTATTAGAATTTGATAAGTTATAGATTTCAGAATCTAATTCGGAATATTCTCGTGTTCAGGTGCCGACCTTGAGACCGTTGGGTTACCTCCAGTTGTATAGACCGACCGTGCATGTTCTTCGAGATCTCCATGTGAGTATATCTTCAGTTCAGTTTTTAGTGTTTTAGTCAGTGGCTTAGTGTTAGTAATAAATGCTAATATAGTATTCATACCTTCGTAGGTCCTGATTCAGCTAGATCTGAGCGTGAGATGTGCTTTTCTCGGCCTTAGAGCTTCTGTTGCTTAAAGGTGTGTCTCTTCCTGATTTATAAACTTGTGTGTTTCTTTCTGTGCTATAAATTTTATGTACTTTTCTGGTATTAATATAAGTAAATGTTTTGTACATTTTGTGTGCATACTCTGTTGTGATTGGGTGAATGTTTTCAAACATCATGCATAACAAGTCATATTGTGATTTAAGTGAAATATCAGATTTTTAGAATCGTAAAACATCGGATTTACAATATTGTGCAACTTGAATTTTAATAATTCAAGTTTCAGATGAGACTCGGATTTTAAAATCTGCATCATATCATTGTGGGTATATGGTGTGAGATTTGTTCGGGGAAGTTCAGTGGTTTCACCCTTCGGGCTGAATTCCGCTTCGGATCAGTGGTTTCACCCTTCGGGCTGAGTTCCACTTCGGATGGTGACATTGGAGAAAGTAGGTTCTGGGGAAACTTACTCTTCGGTGTATCGGAGATGGGTACTATGATTCATGTGCATCAGACATCATATCATCATGATTCGGCTTCATTGTGTTTTCAGAAAAGTGTTTATCATAAAAATAAAATATTGTTTTGATTTGTTTTGTTTTCGTTTGCACTTTAGAGACACACTAAGCTCTTTAGCTTACACACCTTAGTTTTTACTTTTTCAGATATCTCAGACTCTTTTAGGCGACTCGGTACTAGGAGCTTCTCGCATTTTACTCGGATACTTTTATAATTCAGTATGAACTCTCTTTTAATTACTTCAGACTACTGTTTTGAAATATTTTGGAACATTTATGTAATTTGGACATTGGGATTGTTTACTGTTTTTAATTTGGGTATTATTAAATGCATGCATTTATAAGGTTATTTTCAGAAATTTGACCGATTATCGGAATAATGTTTAAACGACTACGTTTTATAATAAGGGAATCTAATTGAGATTATTTTCTTTTAATAAAAATTTTGTTTTTAAGTGAGTAAACTTAAAAGGTGTTTCTTGAGGGACAAGTTTCCAAACACAACTTCCTAGATTCGGCCCATTTCTTCTAGGTCGGGTTTGGGGGGTTACAATCTTCCTCTCGTGGACCTCCTTAATGACATTTGTTTTTTTAAGGTTGTTGAGTTTGTTCTTTTGAAACAATTACCTTATCTTGAATGAGAGTTTTTCAACATTATTTTACTGAGGTACTTGATTCACTTCTTGATTAATGATAGGTGTGAAAACCTAAACATCATCAAAAGTGATAGTATGAATTAAATTATAATTCAATTCCTCCTCAATAACAATGCATCTAACCTTATTTCTCCCTCCAAACTCAACATCCTTAAAACTTTATAAATCTCTTCTCAAAATAATCTTCATTGTGGGATCATAAAATTTACAGCTCATGGATCACTCAAAATAACTGAAGTAGTTGTTCAATTTTGAAGTTTAATTACTTCACATATGTCCTAACTTATACAAAAGAATCAACACTTTGTAACTTATTGTCATTTCTTTTGGGTAGGACCCTTAGCAACTTTATTCTAATATTTTCTTTTATTGCCCTTATTCTTAGAGAAACTAACTAAATGAGCACTAATTAACTTAATACTTTTACACTTATAATGCTTCAACTTTTCTTCCTCTTGAACACAGAGAAATGAGCCCAAATAGAGTATATTATCCCTTTTGATAATTGTAACTTGAATTAGTTAAACTGTATAGGAAGCGGTGCCAAAAAAATAAGAACAAACAATTGTTAGAGAGTTTGATCTTATGAGCCTTAGATTTTGAAGCAACATTAAACATTTTCACAATGTACTCCCCACATTTCCTTGACCCTTATACTTGATAGACATCAAAGAAGGTATAAGTGATGTCATCTTAACCTTAATGTTTTGGGTAAAACATTTCTTAATTTCGTCAAGGAAACACTTAGTATGAGTAATCACTTTAGATTTGTGTTCCTAAAGACATCTAGAATGTTGTGTTTTATGATCATTAGACTCATGCGATTCGAACGATCTCACCTCTCAAAATACCTTTTATGGGTGCTTGCCGTTGTGAGAGGTGCAAGTTGTTCTTTCCTTAGTGCAAAGTCTATGTTCATACAACCAAATACTATATGTAAGTGTCTTTTTTATTCCTTGAAATTAGTTTCACTAAACATGAGTGTGGAATGCATTTAACAGATATTGTGATAACAAAAATAAATTATCTAAATATAGAACAAAAATAAAATAAAATAAAACAAGCTCACATAAATATTCATAAGTAAACAAATAAATTCAAAATAATGGCTAGTTCCCCTCAAGATACCAAGCACAACATTAATATCAAGTCTTTAGACAGTAATATTAACTATAAGCGGTACTCTTGTTGTAGCAATCAAACATTGACAACAAATTATGTCAAACAATAGGCTAATCTTTGGACTAACGTATTGCTCACATAAAATAACTTATAATTGTCACACATTTATCGTCACAGTTGCCGTTGTAATTCTGCCAAATATTAACTTTCCTTTGGGCCAATTAATAAACTCATGAATTAAAAAAACTCATAATTATCTTAATATTTTAAATAAACTAATCTACACAAAAGCGGTCACTTTGGTGACATTATGTTTCAACTAATCTATTAAAATATTAGATGTCCGAAGCCAAAATATGAATTTATTTATTTCAAAAAAAATCCTTATTTTTTTATCTTTCAATTAAATTAAAAGATACCAAAATAATAATAAATTTGAATAAAGGTAAACCTCATATTAAGATATCGAACACTCCATTAAAATTTCATCGTTGGACAAAACATTAACTTGCAAGTGATATCTTGGTATAATAATCAAACATTGATAATAAGAACATGTCAAACAGAAATCTTCCTTTGGGCCGATTTATTGCTCACATATAAAACTGAATAATTATCACATATTTATTACCACAGTTGCACATGTAATAATGTTAATTATTAACCTTCCTTAGGGTCGATTAATACTAACATAATTCGACTTACATGCACAAAACCTTCTATATTTTAAAATAAAATAATTTTCACAATAGAGGTCACTTTGGTGACTTAATGTTTCAATTAAATTATTTTAAAATATATACAATAAATATACCGATATCCAAATTTAAAATTTTATAACAGTAAAAACTGAAATTTCTGATAACACTTGAGTTTTCCGAAATAACCTAAAATAAGGTTGTCTGAATAGGGCTATCAGAAATCTAAAAAAGTCCTAAATCCTTGACTGTTTCTTTAAAAATTCCTTAAGCATGCATTTTCCGAAATTAAAGTAGAATTCCAAACAATCAAACTTTGACTAAAAGTCAAAATAGAAGTATTATACAAATGAGTAATTCATATAATGATCACATAAGACCTTAAAAATATCCATAATAACATAATGATCAAAATTGAAATTTTAATCAAACTGAAATGAATATACACCAATACCAAACTTTAGGGGCAAGTAACTTGCTATATATTATCCTTATCGAATATAATATTCTATAATCCAATAATAATAATGACATGTGATCATAATTAAATACTAAATAAAGATTCAAACCCAAAAGCTACATACAGTAGTTGTACAATACTTTAAAAGTAGCATGCTGAAACTAATCAATCCTGATTTAATAATCAAAATCACGATTATAATAATCAAAACCTTACTGTAATTTTATGTCATTATACCAACTTAAAACTTTAATATCCATCATTAAAACAACTGGAAAATTTTGATTACGATTATAATAATCGAAGATAAAATGGATTAAAACCTTATACCAGTGCAATTTACAGACTAAAAAAAACTTTAATATTAACCCGTAACATTGAAAAATATGAGTATAAACTTTCTGTTCGCCAAATTAAGCATGATATTAACGCTTGAATGATTATAAATATTGAATTAAGATTTTGTGCATTAATAATATATACCCATAAATTTTCTTAACGCAATAATGCATCAAAACCAAACATATAAATTGCATTAACGACGTTTACCATAAGCGTTTTTTTTCTTCTACTTTATGTCACCGAATCAAATTGACGCAATGATCCAAAACCCTAAAACCTTATTAACGAATCAAATAAACGCAAAAACCTAAAATCTTATTCACGGGTTAATACGAAATTATATAAATTAGTTCTCAATGATTCAACATGACGAGGCTCTGATGCCACTTGTTAGAACCAAATCATAAATTAATATGAAATCTAAAACCCAAGATCTATCATGTCAAATTATCAAGAATAATAAACCAAATAAACTGAATGCGGAAGCGTGACTGAATTAATCGATAGATTGAAAACCTTGAATCTTTCATGTTGAAATCCGAAATCGTTGGTATTGATCTTCCAAGAAGATAGGTTAGCCCTTGCCGTAAAAAAAAACTCTCTGACGAGGACAAGAGTAATACAAGTTAACCTATTTCTTGGGGACCACTACCTCTTTATATAGTTGATTATTAAATCAACTATTAAATATTTATAACTCTGCCCCTTATTGAATTATAAATATATCTTATGGTATCTACACTTTTATTTCTATGACACTTTAATACCTATGACACGCCTAACATAATTGGTCACTTGATTTTGTGTCATACTTTATAATAGCAACATACATTTTACATATGTGCCCACAATTACGGATTTTAATCCAACATAAAGAACCCACGCATTGTTGATTTTGGTCTGGGCAGTAGTGACCGAAGAGGTTTCTGGATTTGGAGTAAATATAAGTATCAATTTTTTTTTTGTTTGCTAGAGCTTTATGTCTTTGTTAAAATTTAGCGGTAGAGGTTTGTATTACTTTTGTTCACTGTTGTGTATACTTAATTTAGGTCCTGACCTTAATTTTATATCAATAAAAAATCAATTAGGAGAATTTAATTTTTTATAATTCGTAGTGTTATCGAATATGTTGTTTTTGTAGTCTTAATTAGACGATAGTTGAGTTTGTAATTTTATGATTTTTTTGGATTTGTTTCACCCACTCAACTAAGGTCTAAACTTAATTATTATTATTTTTTTCTTTCTTTTGAACATTTGACTAATTGGTTTTAACTTCTGCAATGAATAATAATAATAATAATAATAATAATAATAATAATAATAATAATAATAATAATAATAATTTATATGTAGGTAAGAAAAAATGCTTCGTTCAAAAAGTAAAGAAGGTGCAACCCGTAGTGATGACTATGGATGGAAGTGGGGGAAAGTTGTTGAAAGTTCTCGTAATAATGTCAAATGTAAATTCCGTGGAAGAATTATCATAGGAGGAATAACACGGTTGAAAGAACATTTGGTTGGAAAAAAGGGAAATGTATTATCTTGTCCAAGTGTCTCAGAAGATGTCAGAAAAACATTGTTGAACAACTTAAAGAATATCAAAAAGAAAAAGCTACGAGGCAGAGGAGAAAAGAAGAATTAAAGGAAAGAATAAGATTAGGAGATCGTGAAGATTATGGTGATAGTGACAATGAAGATGAAGAGCTAACTTTTGTAATGCGGGAGAGTATAAGATCCAAAAATGAATGGGAAGAACGACAACGTCGAAGAACAAGAACTGGTCAAGATTTAGTTTACGAACCCGGAGGAGGCAGTAATTCTGGAACTCAACCATTTAGAAGATCATTCAATGTCTACAATCTTGAAAGAAGTAAGATGGGACACCATTGGACAAATTTTGACTCTCATAGAGCTGCATTATCAAATATGGATCCGGTTCTTGAACGATAAAATTTTGAAACAACCAAAATTCGCTACAAGTTTTTTTAAAAATGTGAAAGCAAATTTGGGGAAAGCAATGTCAAAGTTGATATTGCATGAAGCTTTACCGACAAGATTTGCAAAGTCACCATTTCTACATCCAGTTCTTCAAGTTGCAGCTGAAATGGAAAATCGGTTAGAGGTCCTTCAGCTTATGAGGTGACATGAGTGTATTTGGAAGAATACAAGGAACTACAAAAATAGGTGAATGGCTTAAAGCCTATTTAGAAAGAAAGAGGTGTGACCATTATGTGTGATGGGTGGAAAGGAACTAGAAATCAGCATATAATCAAATTTTTGGTTTATAGTCCTAGAGGTACTATTTTTAAAAAATCAATTGATACTAGCCGTGTTACATCTCGCACCGCTGGGTATTATTTTAGCATGATGGATGAAATGGTGGATGAAATTGATGAAGAATATATTGTGCAAGTTGTTACAGATAATGAAGCAGCAATCAAAGCCGGTGGTCATATGTTGATGCAAAAGAGAAAGCACTTGTATTGGTCGGCATGTTCTGCTCATTGCTTGGATCTCATTTTGGAAGAAATTGGTAACAAAGCAAGTGTGAAAAAAGTTTTAGATCAAGAAAAGCAAATATCTTCTTTCATATACAATTATACATGGACGATTGATTATATAAAAAGATATACCAATGGTGCAGAACTATTACGACCTGGAATTACTAGATTTGCTACCAATTTTATTTCTTTGGAGAGCATTGCCAGAAACAAACAAGCACTAAAAGATATGGTGACTTCTTTAGAATGCAAAAGGTTCGTATATGCAAGAAAATCAGATGGACTAGACATGATGGAAGTCATTAACTCTAATCCATTTTGAAAAAAGGTTGTTGAAGTCCTAAAGGTTCAAGAACCATTGGTTAAAGTGTTAAGGATGTGTGACAGTGATGAAAAACCGACCATGAGCTTTATTTATGAAGCTATGAACATAGCAACGTTGGCAATTCAAAGAGATTGTTGCTATTACCAAAAGTATTGGGATATAATTGATCGGAGATGGAGTAGGCAACTTCATAATGATTTGCATTATGCTGGTACTTCATAAAATTTTTAAATTATAAAATTTTTGTGTAGATATTTATTATATTATTTTTTATAGGATATTTTTTCAATCCATAATTTTTATATTGAGCCAATTCGTCGGATGAAGTACTTCATGAAACCATGAATGAGACTAGAAAAGTTATACAAAGAATAGAGCCTATCATGAATGACCAAATTTGGCAATGAACCAGGTATGCATTTATATACTTAAATTCTTAAATAAACTTATAAATTATCATGTTATAACTAATAATGTATTTATATTTAGTTGTTGTTATATCGAGATAAAGTTGATTCTTTTGGAACACCATTAGCTCAAGCTGCAATTCTGAAAACTAATCTTGGTAAAAATAAAATTATCTTTATAATTTCATACATATACATATACATATACATATACATATACATATACATATACATATACATATACATATACTTTACGAATGGTATCTTATTATTTGTAGCTGAATTGTGGATTAATTATGGATGTTATGCACCTCAACTTCAACGAATTACTATTAAAGTGTTGAGCCAACCAACTTCCTCTTCAAATTGTGAGCGCAATTGGAGTACATTTAGTTTGATTCATACAAAGAAGAGAAACATGCTCAAGCATAAAAAGATTCAAAAATTAGTTTATGTTCATTATAATATGAGATTGAAGCTAAGACATATGAGAAGAAAAAGTGCACAAAAATCAGAAATGAGTGAGCTTTAATCCGATCAATCTTTGTAACCCTCTAAACCCGGCATAGAAGAAAATACCGAATTTAGGAAGTCACGTTTAAAAACTTAACCCTCAAGAAAACCAATTTTGAAAATTATACTTTAATTCAAATTAAATATATATAATGATAATTTAATAAATATCCTATAATAAATAGAAAAAGATAATAAATATTCGAATGCATACATAAAATCTTTGAAATAAAACCATAGTAAAAGAATACTAAAATCATCCAAAAATCATAAATAGTCCCCAAGTATAAAATTACATCAATGCCCCGAAATATTAAATAATAATCTGACTAACTAAAAATAGTTCATTCTGAATAATAAAATAACCGGATAAATGTGAGATTCTCCAAGTACCAAGTCAACTAATAAGTCTAGGAATCTGAAAGAAGAAACTATAGGGGTGTAAGCTAAGGAGCTTAGTGTGTCTCTAAAGTGCAAGCAACACAAAAACAAAACAAGATGATGTTTCCCTCGCCAAATCATAATGATATGATGTCCGATGCATGGCTCAATACCCGACTATCCGATATCATACAGAGTGGAGGATGCCATCGCCAGAGTGGAGGTTTCCCTCGCTTTTTCCGAACATAGTTCCAATCCCATGACACAATGATATGATTTGAAAAACATAAATCCGAACTCTTCCGAGAGTTAAATTTTTCGAGAATCCGATGCTTGATTTAAAAACATAATTTAGTATGCCATTATGATGTTTTAAAAATTATTCTCAATCACAATAAATCAAATAATAAATCAAGCATAGTATAAAACATAAGTACATAAAATATATAGCATGGTAAGAAACACACCTCACAACAATAAAGCTCTAACGATGAACAAAGGGCGGTTGCGGTTTCGATGTAAGGCGATTGCAGCGTCAATCCAAGAGGAATTCATAAAGCATAGGAACAACTAAGAGCGACAACACTTTAAAAGTTAAGGCTTGGCTTATTTCTGTACCGTAATAACTATGGCTATATATATATAGTTTAGTGGTGGTAATCTAAACAAATTAGGTTTAGAATATAATAATAATAATAATAATAATAATAATAATTTAAGTTGAAAAAGGAAAGTCAATTTAACCTTGAGAAAAAAAGAATTATAATTCATTTTGAAATTAAAGGGTTATATATATATATATATATATAAAAGACGGAAGGAAGAAACAAAAATAAATTAAAATTCAATTTGATAAAGAGTTATTTATGGAGTCAGTCCTTAAACTTTCAAAAAAATTATATAGACTTCAAAGTTTGATAAAAATTCTTATTTAGTCCCTTATAAAATTTAGTGTTCTGAATTAAAAATTCTCAATTGTTAGGATTTTCAACCAAGGATTTCAGAACTAGGTTTCTAAATTAAATTCCCAAATCATTAGGGTTTTTAAGAATTAGGGATTTTAGATTACAATTTGGGCGTAATTTTTGGGGTGTTACAACTCTCCCACCCTAAAAGAAATTTCGTCCTCGAAATTTTCAAACTTAGCGATAGATCCTTAAAAATACACTTATTTTGGTAAAAACTTCTTAAATCATTTCAGATCGAGTATGAATGACATAAGAGGACTTGAAAACACACTTTTGATCTTAGATTCATAAGGACGTTTATGATCACGACCGGTCGCTATTTTAGAGCTCCTACGAGGTGGCATAGTAGTCTATATAAAAAAAGAATTAACCTAGATTTAGAGTTGGTACTTAGAGTTTCTATTCAAAACATATACTGTATTTAATTCTTTCAAATAATAAATTTATCAAAAAATCTCTTTTTGCCCAAAACATTTAATATGCATGCAAAAATCATTTTTGGCTTAAAATTTTACGTGAGTCTCACAGTCCGATGGTTGAACTTAACTCTGATACCACTAAATGTAACATCCTAAACTCGACCTAGAAGAAAAGACTAAATTTAGGAAGTCGCATTTAAAAATTTAACTGTAACCCCCTAAACTCGACCCAGAAGAAATGGGCCGAATCTAGAAAGTAGCGATTGAAAACTTGTCCCTCAAGATACAATTTATGTTAAAATATTTTATAATTCAAAAGAATTGATTAAATAAATAAAACTCAATAAATACTCCGATTAAAGTAAAACTCAATCTTTTAAATGATGTTCCGATAATTAATTAAAATCTCTGAAAATAAATTCGTAAATGCATGCATCCAATAATCCCAAATTATAGACAGTCCCAATGTCCATATTACACAAATATCCCAAACAATGTTACAACATAAATCCAAGGTAGTCAAAAGAGTTCATACTGAATGATAATTTATCTGAATAAATAAGAGATGTTCCAAGTACTGAGTCGCCTAATAAGTCTGAGATATCTGAAAAGTAAAAAGTAAGGGGTGTAAGCTAAAGAGCTTAGTGTGTCTCTAAAGTGCAAAGGAAAACAAAACAATATTTTATTTTCTGATAAAGACTTTTCTGAAAACACAACAAAACCGAATCATGATGATATGATGTCTAATGCACATGAATTATAGTACTCATCTCCGATACACCGAAAAGTAAGGTTCCCCAGAACCTACTTTCTCCATCGTCACCATCCGAAGTGGAACTCAGCCCGAAGGGTGGAACCACTGATCCGAAGCAGAATTCAGCCCGAAGGGTGAAACCACTAAACTTCCCCGAACAAATTCCAAACCATATACCCACAATGATATGATGTAGATTTTAAAATCAGAGTCTCATCCGAAACTTGAATTATGAAAATTCAAGTTGCACAATACTACAAATTCGATGTTTTACAATTCTGAAAATCTGATATTTCACAATTTGGTAAATCTAATTTTTAGTTAAAACATAGTCTGATATGCTATGCATGATATCCAAAATCTCACAAATCACAACACATAATAAATCACACAATTTATAGCATAAAAGAAACACAGAAGTTTATAACACGAGAGGAGACACACCTTTAGCAACAGTAGCTCTAATGCCGAGAAAAGCGCGTCTCACGCTCAGATCTAGCTGAATGAGGACCTACGAGGTATGAATTCTATATTAACATTTATTACTAACACTAAGCCACCGACTAAAACACTGAAAACCGAACTAAGATATACTCACTTGAAGATATCGAAGAACGTGCACGATCGGTCTAAACAACTGGAGGTAACCCAACGGTCTCAAGGTCGGCACCTGAACACGAGAATATTCCGAATTAGATCTGAAACCATAACTTATCAGATTCCAATAACAATACTTAAAATGAGCAAAATTGAGCTTTCGGAAACTAATTAGGCAAAACAGGCAGCGAATACGGACTCAAGACGTCGAGAAAGATCAAGGTGAACAATTCTATTACAGGTTGGGTTCGATTTAGATTAGGGTCACGACTTTAGGTCTTAAATTCAGGTTAGACAAATCATAACTCGAGTTGATGGAAAGAATAAATTTCACTTAACAAAACCGTATAACAATAAAAACAAACAAAACAATAACATGACTTTTGTACATATTATAAAACAATATAAGTTCGGTTCGCACATGATAAATAAGATATATTTTGTATATGTAATAGGAACCATTATTATAATATAATGATAACTCCATTAACATATATTTATATATTCTACGACAACAACACTTATATATATATATATATATATAATAAATCTTAACTACAAAATGATATTACAAATATAATTAGAATTAATATCATGTACACTGGCGGTAGAAATTTTTTGTTTCCACAAGCGCCTCAATTATGGGGTTTAGGGTTAGGGTTTAGGGTTTAGAGTTTAGGGGTTTTAGTGTAAAGGTTTAGAATTTAGGGTTCATGTTTAGAATTTAGGATTTATGGTTAGAATTTAGGGTTTAGGGTTAGGGTTTAGTTTTAAGGTATTATGGGTGGGATTTAGGTTTTAACCTATAAACCCTAAATTTTAACCCTAAACCCAAAATTCTATCAACAATCCCTAAATTCAAAATTATTACACTTATACCCTTAAATTTTAAACCCTAAACGGAGTCCCTAACCCCTAAAATTAAGACGCTTGTGTAAAAAAATTTCCACAAGCCCTTGTGTATAGAACAATTATATAATTATATAGAGAATAGTGGTCTGCTAAAGATAATAGTATATAATGGTAGTGCACGTGGGTATAAGAACACGGAAATAATGATGAGATTGGTTTTCGAGCAGGGACGTTGGTTTCATACCACATTTTACTTGATGGCATGAATCGATTAGTTGTTCGACTGAGCAAAGGCACATCACAGAGGCGTTGGATATAAACAAGCGAGGCGGCAGTGACACCACTCGATTGGCGCAGCTTGCCGACGACTCCAACAATGTCCAACATGGTCATTCCGGCCAAAACCAAAAAGGAAAACAAAATTAACAGCAACCCGATCACTATACGAAAGTATGAAAAAGACTCAAAGAGGCTTACCCAACGCTGAATTGAGAGATAAGAGGTGGAGAGTGGCGGCGCCCATAGAAATTGAACGGTTTCTTTCCGATATTTCACTAACAGTGGCCAACACGGATAATCTGATGGTTGGGTTGGATTCGCGATAGGGAGATGAACAAGATGCGTGATACGCAGTGGCGGAAGATAATGGGGGCATGTGGGTGCCATGGCCCCCCAAAAATTGAAAAATTATAATTTAAACCCTTAGAATTTTTAAAAAAATTAATTTAGCCCCACAAAATTTTTAAAAATTCAGATTAAACTTCAAAGTTTTTGAATTTTTTAATTAAATCCCTTTCATATTTTTTAAAAGTTCTCATCAAGCCTCTCAAATTTTTAAAAATTTTAGTTAAACCCCAAATTTTTTGAAAAAAAATGTAAATTGATCTCTTCAAAATTTTTAAAATTTTTAATTTTAATTTTAATTTTTAAAAATTTTAAGTTGGCCCCCTCAAATTCTACCACCAAGTTCCGCCACTGGTGATATGAACGGTGGCAAGGTGGTCATTGGAGTTTCGCTGATGAATAATCAAGCGGATGAGGGAGAGATATCGAGAGAGAGATGGAGACTAAGGTAGGGAGAGCGGATGCTAACGCAAAATGGAATCTGAAAAAAAGGTGACTAGGGCTGATAAAAGGAGTTAAATACCTTGATCATAGGGTAAATCGCATAATAGAGGCACAAACTTTATCCATATATTAGAATGGTTACCAAAGTTTCTATTTTTACAATTTGATCACTAAGACGATAACTGAAATTCAATTAAATTCTCAATTCTCAATTAGGGTTTCAAATTTAATATCCCCAAATGTTAGGGTTTTGAATATATGGATTTTAGAATTGTAGATTTCAATTTGGGGCAAAATTTGGGGTGTTACATTAACCCTCAAGAAAACCAATTTTAAAAATTATACTTTAATTCAAATTAAATATATATAATGATAATTTAATAAATATCCTATAATATATAAAAAGGGTAATAAATATTCGAATGCTTACATAAAATCTTTGAAATAAAACCATAGTAAAAGAATACTAAAATCATCCAAAAATCATAAATAGTCCTCAAGTATAAAATTACATCAATGCCCCGAAATATTAAATAATAATATAAATAACTAAAAATAGTTCATACTGAATAATAAAATAACCGGATAAATGTGAGATTCTCCAAGTACCGAGTCAACTAATAAGTCTTGGAATCTGAAAGAAGAAACTATAAGGGTGTAAGCTAAAGAGCTTAACGTGTCTCTAAAGTACAAGCAGCATAAAAAACAAAACAATATTTAATTTTTAGATAAAGTCTTTTGAAAACACAGTAAATCTGATATATCCAAATCATAATGATATGATGTCCGATGCATGACTCAATATCCGACTATCCAATATCATACATAGTGAAGGTTTCCCTCGCCAGAGTGGAGGTTTCCCTCACTTTTTCCAAACATAGTTCCAATCCCATGACACAATGATATGATTTGAAAAACATAAATCTGAACTCTTACGAGAGTTAAATTTTTCGAGAATCCGATGCTTGATGTAAAAACATAATTTAGTATGCCATTATGATGTTTTCAAAATTATTCTCAATCACAATGAATCAAATAATAAATCAAGCAGAGTATAAGACATAAGTACTCAAATATATAGCACAATAAGAAACACACCTCGCAACAATAAAGCTCTAACGACGAACAAAGGGCGGTTGTGGTTTCGATGTAAGGTGATGGCAGCGTCAATCCGAGAGGAATTCATAAAGCATGGGAACAACTAAGTTCGACAAAACTTTAAAAATTAAGGCTTATGTTTATTTTTGTACGTAATAACTATGGCTATATATATATATATAGTTGAGTGGTGGTAATCTAAACAAATTAGGTTTAGAATATAATAATAATAATAATAATAATAATAATAATAATAATAATAATAATAATAATAATAATGGGTTATTTTGGCAGATAATCCAAAATGGATTGTTAATTAGGGATATAGGGGACTTTGGGGGATATTTTGGCATCTAGGCCAAAATCTACAGGACCACGCCACCTCCTTATGGTGTGGTCTACTTTTTGTCCAACCTCGCCACCTCCTTATGGCGAGGTGCTTGGTGGCTCCCTTATGGCCGGCTGCTCGGCTCGAGTGGTGGCTGGTGGCTGGAGGGAAGGGTGACCTCGCCATAAGGAGGTGGCGAGGTCACATGGGCCATGCATCCTACGTAAATTACATGTTATCCATGCATGGTTAAAATAATTTTGGGGTTACATGGGCCATGCATCCTACGTAAATTACATGCTATCCATGCATGGTTAAAATAATTTCGGGGTTACATGGCCCATGCATCCTACGTAAATTACATGCTATCCATGCATGGTTAAAATAATTTCGGGGTTACATGGGCCATGCATCCTACGTAAATTACATGCTATCCATGCATGGTTAAAATAATTTCGGGGTTACATGGGCCATGCATCCTACGTAAATTACATGCTATCCATGCATGGTTAAAATAATTTCGGGGTTACATGGCCCATGCATCCTACGTAAATTACATGCTATCCATGCATGGTTAAAATAATTTCGGGGTTACATGGACCATGCATCCTACGTAAATTACATGCTATCCATACATGGTTAAAATAATTTCGGGGTTACATGGGCCATGCATCCTACGTAAATTACATGCTATCCATGCATGGTTAAAATAATTTCGGGGTTCGGGGCTCATTTGCGGTTTAGGGTTTAGGATGTACGAAATTTGGCCAATAGATTGGAATGTATATTAACCTAAGTAAATCAAAATAATTTCGACACTGATTATATTATTTCTCAAAGTACAAAATCTTTAAAAAGTATTTAGTTTTATATAAAATTTGATATATATATAAAATTTTCAATGTTAATAATAATATTATATAAATTTTGATATATATATATATATATATACATATATATATATTGATAGAAGATACTTACATATATTTTAATCGTATTTATATTATTTTTATAATATTTATCATATCATATCGTGTCTAAAATTACAATTTAATAGTAGATGTATCAAATTTTAGTAAAATATTTAATGAAAGGTGGAATACAGCTCATCATTTATTGCATTTTACATTTTTGCCCCTATCTAAACTTTAATTCAAATAAAATCTATCTAAACTTTTTACAAATAGAATTATAAGATCATATTATTTAATTTTAGGGGTGAGTATGAGATTGAGTCGAATAAAAAGATTGAGTTAATTGAGTTAGTGAGTCTTATTTTATAAATCAAATTTTATTTAAATTTTTTAGTCGAGTTTATGATATTCGAGTCGGGTGAATTTAAGTCGAGATATTTAAATTTCTGTTTAAATTTAATTGTAAATATTTATAATGTTATAAATTATAATAATATTTTGTTACAATTTAAACGACACTCTATAACTATACATTTTATCCATATATATTTATTCATATTTTTTATATAATATATATATATATATATATAAGATAAAATTGAGTGACTCGATTCGAGACAAATTTTATTCACCCTGCCCAAAATCCAATAATTTCAATATCCAATCACGCCCAAACTCCAATGCTTTCTCTTTTATCTATACGGTCATGTCAACTGTCAAAAGTGGATGAAAATACCAAAATCCAATAGTCTCACAGAAACGTGAATGAAAAAATAATAATTTTCTGATATTTTAAATAATTTTAAATAATCTCATAGACATTTGAATGAAAAAAATAATAATTTAGGGGTTAGGTAAATAATAATTTAGGAGATAAAAAAAGTATTTGCATTAACATAAATTGCAAATTACATTAGTTTGATGGTCCGACATGATAGTTTGAAAAATTGTGTTTGTTCGGACATTTGGTTCTATTGTGACCCGGTGCCCTACAAAGAGTACAATGCTTAACTAGAACTCCCCCCTCTCTATTATTCTCCGCATCATCCATATTCGTATGAATTCGAGTGGACTTCGGTCGACCCTTCAACTTTCTACGAAGCTCTGGATTTGGTAACCATTCTTCGTATATTGGCTCTACCGGCCAATAATCTTTGTTCGGGATCGTGTTAAACTGATTTCTGTAAATATTTGCAATATTCTCTAGCTTATAACATTGATCCGCAAATTCATAAGGGTCGAGACGAAAATGCAAGCATGCGGCGTGTGCGTGAGAGCAGGGGTATCTAAATGCTTGGAATGCACCACAATCACACCATCTCCGAGCAAGGTTTAAAGTGTACATTTTGTGCTCACCTCGGACCTTAGCTTCGACCGTAAATTGATAACCATCTGGGTCGAATGTTCTGACTCTCATAGAGGTAGCTATGGCTTGAAGTTCGAGCATTTTTTTTGTAGGGTTTCAGACCAACTGAACCCGTTGTTTATCCGGGCGTTCACTTCCTGGCCTTTGTCGGCCCACACTTTACCCAATCTGAAATAAGTCTCCCACACAATGCTTGCAATTGGCAGATGGCGTGTTCCTTTAAGCACTGCGTTTATAGCCTCTGCAAGGTTCGTTGTCATATGGCCATAACGTCGACCTTCATCATATGCTTGTGCCCATCTTTCTCTGGGTATGTCGTTTGCAAAATCAAAAACATCCGGACCATACCGCTTCAACCTATTTATCCTCACGACAAATTTTGGTTGAACTAGTTCGTTCCCTATTAAAAAGAAATTAAATAAGTCAGCATGATCAGTTTAAAAGATTTACGTTAACTATTTTTTTTATAAACAACAAATAAGAACTTACCCGCGTTATAAATATCTCTTCGGATTTGATTGTGTCCGAAACGCTGCTTCGCATTTGACATAATATGTCGGATACAATAGGCTGGATATGCATGTGGAGGCTTCCATAAACTGTTATCTCTGTCAATTATTGATAACAACGCAGTCCCCCTATCAGAAATCATGCAAATCCCATCTTTCTTCACTACATGGTTGCGTAGATGCTTAAAAAAGAATTCCCATCCTTCCGCGTCTTCTTTTTCAACAATGGCAAAGGCAATTGGGAATATATTACTGTCTCCATCTTGTGCAACGGCCACGAGTAATATATGACCGTACTTCCCATATAGCCAAGTACCATCCACTTGAATCATCTGTTTACAGAATGGGAACCCTTCGATGCACGCATTGAACGCCCAAAACAACTTACTAAATATTCTTTTACCATGGAGTATTTCTCCTTGTGCGTTGACCGCGACCTTTGTTTCGTATTCCACCTTGGTTCTTGGTATGAATATTTGCATTGCTCGTAAAAGAGTTGGTAGGTCATTATATGATGTATCCCAATTACCATACACTTGCGCCATCGCCTTCTGCTTTGCCATCCACGTCTTGTAGTAAGATGGACTATATCCAAACTGACTCCGAATTGATGCCACTAAGACTGCAATCGAAATTCTTGGGTCCTGTTCCACCAATTCGCTAGTGTAAGCACAAATTAGATCAGAGTTTAAATTAATGTGATCTTGGGATAAAACTCTATTTGAACAGGTGTGCTCATCAATGAACCGTGTCACCACCCAGTTGTCAGTCCTCTTCTTGTATGAAGCTCTTACCCACCAAGGACAGTTGCTCTTCCAATTTATACACTTTACACAATAGGTACTTTGATTGGACTCATTAACAAGACATGATGTATGGCGTTTGACGCAGTACTCTTGAATTGCCAATTGGGCAGCTTTTTTTGTGTCAAATTCAGCTCTCAATGCCAATTCTCCAAACTCGGAATGCGATGAAGAACCAAACACATGAGCTTGATATTCAGCATCGTACATTGCAGAATAGTCGACCTCATACATACGAGCTGCTGGAGCTTTATATGCTGGATAAACTGGTTGCGCTTGTTCGGGCTCCGGTTGAACATAACCCCAAGCTGGTTGGTTATTTCCCAACCCGAGCTTCGCAACATCCGCGGCCCAAACATCATCTTCAACATCAATATCGTTGCCCATTGACACATCTGACATAATAGCCTCAACATCATCTCTGTCGAGTAAATGTAACGCCCCAGTTTTGGGCTTAGAAGTTTTGGGCGTTGACCGGTTTGGTCAAAGTGTTGTTCGAATCTAAAGAGGTGAAATTAGGAAAGCCTAGTTCGGGTTGCATTAAAAATATGGAAAAATGTTCTAAAATCATCTTTTAATATAATTAAGTGAACTGTGAAATCAATTTTGAAAAATGGGTTTTGGAAGAGTGACATTTTGGCTAGTGACCAAAATGTAATTTTTGAAAGTTTTGTGACTGTTTTATAAAGAGTTGAAACTTTGAATCTTTAAGGAGCTATTATTCCAAAAGTAGTTTCTCCAGATTTTTCTAAGATATTTTGAGATTTATTCTGATTTTAAAACATATCAAAAGTGGAGGGAAAGGCCATTTGGCTATTTTCTTAACTAACTTCTCTATTTTCTTTCTCTCATTTTCTCTCAATCCAAACACTTGTTTTCCAGAGAGTTGTTTCTGATTTTCTCACCTAAAATCCTCCTTTCAACATTCTTTTGATTCCTAATCAACATATCTTCAAAACCTCATCATTTGCTAGTTGATTCAACAAGGTTTTTGATTCCAAAAAGTGGAGAAACACAAGTTTGGAGGTAAGAACGTCCTTCTCCTCTAAACTATCAGTTCTTTACTGAAATTCCCAAGTTCTCAACTCTTAATTGAAGTTTTATTAAAGGATTTTAAGTGGTGAAATGGATCTTGGCTTATAATGCAAGATTTGGTGATTTTTGATGATTTTCGTTAGATATGATTAATCTGTGATTTGAGGTGTGTTTTTGATGTTAAATGAATTCTAAATTGATAAGGAAATGAGTTTTGATTAATGCAATCCCGGATAGGTTGTGTTTCCTAAGTTTAGCTTGTGATTCTTGGATGTTTTTGTGGTGATCTTGTGGATCTGATGTTGCTGGAGGTATAAGGATGTTTATAGGTTGTTTTTAGATGTTAATGGATGTTAGGTTTTGCTGGTTTATGGCTGGGCTTTGTTGAGAAGTGGTTTTGATGTCATTTCGGTTGTGTTTGGTGGCCGAAATTGGAGTGTGAATGAGAGCAGCGAGTTTGAGTGCTTTCATTGAAGCTTTTGATGCATGATGATGCATTAAATCTCTGCTTTAATGTGTTTAATCAGGGGAGGCATCTTTGGATCCAAGAGTTGTTGATCCGGAGGCTTGTTTTGGTGCTTTGGCTTGAGGCGAAGTGGAATCGGTGAGTGAAATTGGGTTTTCGGCTTTGAAACCAATGTCTTGGGAGCTTAGTTTAAGTCTAAGCAACTTTGCTAAGCTCTAGTGTAAGTTTCGGAAATTCTCTCTAGTGGTGGCCATGATTTTGTTGTGATGCAATGTGGTTATTTGCATGTTTTGATTACTGTTTTGAAAGCATGATTTAGCATGGTATTTGCTGTTTTGATAAGCCATATGTTAAAGGAAGCTCAAGGTAAGAGTTCCTTGTTTTTGAACATTGATTAAATGTGGTTTGATGCTTTTAGATGCATGATGAATATGGCTTGGTTTAATGCTTTAAAACAGTGGATAAATTGATGATAATGATGTATATTGGCAAGTGATGTTTTGAAAAGGTTAAGGTCACTAAGGTGGTTAAAAGTCCTTGAGTGAGCCTTGTTTACTTAAGAACATCAAGGTGGTTAAAAGTCCTTGGATGGTTCTTGTTACGGACACAAAGGTGGTTAAAAGTCCTTGTGTGGTCCATTCTATGGTGTTTAAAAGTCCATAGGCCAAGGTGTTTAAAAGTCCTTGGGGTTCAAGGTGTTTAAAAGTCCTTGAGGTAATTCAATTCATGGTGTTTAAAAGTCCATGGCCAAGGTGTTTAAAAGTCCTTGGGGTCAAGGTGTTTAAAAGTCCTTGAGGTAATTCAATTCATGGTGTTTAAAAGTCCATGGCCAAGGTGTTTAAAAGTCCTTGGGGTCCAAGGTGTTTAAAAGTCCTTGGGGTGAAAGTTGATGAACTTGTTTTCAAAGAAATGAATTGTATCACTTGTGGCCAATATGACATGTAATGAAATGAAGCATGAGATGCTTGTAAAAGTATGCTTTTGAGCATGTGTAAATGATGTTTGAAGCATGTTTTATAAGTGTTTTATAAATGCATTATTGGATGGTTTTATTGAGCATTCCTCACTAAGCTTTTGCTTACGCTCTCTTCCGTTTTCTTAATTCAATAATGCAGAGCATTAGAGTACTTGAGGGCAGCAAGGAGGGCAGGCATCCAAGTGGAAACAAAGCTCTAAGTATGGAAGGTTTTCTAAATACATTTTAGCTTTTGGTAATTTGGCAATGGGGGACCTATGTATATGTTTTGGGAGATGTTTTGAACTCCCTAAGTATGTTAAATGTTGTTGAGAATGCTGGTTATTGTGGTTGGCCTTTATATGCTTGAATTGGAAGTTTATGCTTGAATGGCTTACTTGTGTAGGAAGCATGCCTATAGATTTGGGGCTTTTCATATATGTGGATGTTTTGATGAATTGTTGATGCAAGTATGTCTCATATATGTTGAATTGCATGTTGGCAAAGTTTGGTGGCATTTGGAGCATGATTGGTTGGTCAATTGCATGTTTAAGTATGCATTTTTGGGCAATCTGTGCAGGGTGTTTCGGAACAGCACCTACCGTTTCGGAACGGGTGCCTTATCTGTGCCCAGGCGTCCGAAACGGGAGGGGCCGTTCCGAAACGGAAAGGCCACTGCCAGACCCCCGTTTCGGTACGCGTTGCGGAACGGCCCCGAGTTTCGAAACGGGATATGCCTGTTTCGGAACGGGTGACCGTTGGGGGCTGACATTGGCAGTTATATGTTTTGGAATGTTTGCGTTTTGGTCCTGAAACTTGTTTGTGCAATTGTATGAGTTTGGGAAGTCCTTTTGAGCTGAAATTTTACAGAGAAGCATGAAACCTGATTAATTTCAAGTTGGTAACTACAATTTGGGTTAAGTCCTTATAATTATCAGAATTTACAATTTGGTCCCTAAAGTTGTATTTTGTTCAATTGAGTCCCTGTTTGATCTCTGATGTTTATGATCTTTGAGTATGCTGTTGTATGATCATATCTAAGGATTAATTTACATCTAGACAAGTTTTAAAAGGAAAAAAAGGGTCGTTAATCAAGGTTGACTTTCGGGTTGACTTTAGTTTTCCCCGTGTGACTTTCTTAATTCGGGTCAACCGTCTAGGCCGGGTTAAGGGGGTTACATTTGGTGGTATCAGAGCTGAGTTCTCGAGTAATTGGGAATGTATGTATGCATGATTGAAGTATGTATGCCTTGTATGCTTGTTGAGTGAAAGCATGTTTAATGGCTTGTGATTTTGATGCAATTGAAGTATGTGCTGTGATGTAGCATGTTGTGGGTACCCATTGCCAAATCAAAGCTAAAGGAAAGATGTTGTTTTGAAATGAAATTGAGCTTGAATACTTGGATTGCTTACCTTGCTGGGCCTGACTTTGTTTTATTTGTGTTGTGATTGCATGGTAAAAGTATGGCACCACGTAGAGAGTTACGAGGTAATGTGCGAGCTACGGCTCCTAATGAGAACGAGAATGAGGAAAACACGGGTAGTGCGGTGTTACCTCCTCCTCCACCTGGTGGTGGTGGTGCTGGGGCTGAGGAAGCTGGAGCTGCAGCTGGCGCTGGAGCTGCTGGACCTGGGGCTGGTCAGGGGCAAGCTATGCCTGATATGACGATGTTAGTGCAAGCTATTGCTGGTGCTTTTCAAGCAGCAGTAGCTGGGGCTCGTGGAGCGGGGCATCAGGAAGATGCTGGTGTCAGACTACCTTTGGAGCGTTTGCGCAGTCTTGGTGGGACTGAGTTCAGGGGTATGTCTGCTGAGAGTTCTGAAGCTTGGCTAGAGAGTACTAAGCGAATATTGGGCCAGATGAGTTGCACTGATGTGCAGAAGCTGGGTTGTGTTGTGTCCTTGCTGCAGAAGGATGCGTATACGTGGTGGACAACCACTATTGCTGGGATGGCAGGAACTGATGTGACTTGGACATTCTTTCAGAATGTGTTCAAGCGGAGATATCTTGGTGTGAGATATCTAGATGAGAAGAAGCGTGAATTCATGTCTCTTACTCAAGGGAGCATGAGTGTGGTTGAGTATGAGGTGCAGTTTGTGCGACTCAGTCAGTATGCACCGGAGCTGGTACCTGATGAGCGGGCAAGGTGCGAGAGGTTCCATTATGGTTTAGAGACAGATGTGAGAATGTATTTGCTGGCCACCGAGTATGATGATTTCGACGTGTTGGTGGGCCGAGCCAAGGATGTTGAGATGAACTTGGGTTTATCTGTGAGAGGTGCTGGAGTAAGTGCTGGGAAGCGATCAGCTGAGTTTAGTTCCGGAGGTGGACGGAACAAGAGGGGACGTGATCAGAAGTATCAGTCTTCAGCTAAGAGAGGTGGTGGTGCACCTGCTAGAGGAGGCAATGCTAGAGCTGATCCGAGTGCTTGTTGGATCTGTGGTTCACGTGGTCACATGAAGCGTGACTGTCCTCGTGCTGAGAGAGTGGTGCAAGCTCCTGTTGCGGCTGCTGGTAACGGGTGCTGGAGTTGTGGTTCTGCAGACCACTTGAGGCGGGATTGTCCTAGGTTGGCTGGTGATCAGGTGCGTGCTCCTGTTGTTGCTGCACCGCAGAGAGGTCGTGGGCGCGGCCGTGGTAATTTCCAGAGGAGAGAGGAAGGTGGTCGTGGAGTGGCCCATGTTGTGGCTATTCAGCCTGAGGGTGGAGGCCAAGCGAGGGTGTATGCTCAGCGAGAGGGCAGGAATGATGCGGATGTGATTGCAGGTACCTTTACTTTGCAGTCCTTGTCATTGCTTTCTTTGATTGATTCTGGATCTACGCATTCATACATTTTGCGTGAGCATGCTGAATTGCTTGGTTTGCCTGTTGAGTCTTTGGATGTTGGTGTTCGAGTCACTAGTTCTTTTGGTGAGACTGTTGTGACTAGGAAGCTTTATAGAAGGTGTCCCTTGGTCGTTCAAGAGCATGTTTTCCATGTTGATCTTATGGAGTTGCCCTTCTATGGTTTCGATGTGATCCTTGGTATGGATTGGCTTGCTGAGCATCGTGCTGTTGTGGATTGTGAGAACAAGCGGGTTTCGCTTAAGCTTGCGGATGATTATGAAGTTGTTGTGGTTGGTGAGAATGTGAAGTTTCTTGCCAATGTGGTGTCTACCTTGGAGGCAAGCAGGATGCTGAGGCAAGGTTGTGAAGCTTATCTAGCTTTTGTGATGAATCCTAGCTCTAAAGAGTTGAGGGTGCAAGATATCAGAGTTGTGAAGGAGTTTCCTGGTGTTTTTCCTGAGGAGTTGCCTGGTTTACCTCCTAACCGCGAGGTGGAGTTTGGAATTGAGCTGTATGAGAATACAACTCCTGTGTCCATTACTCCTTATAGAATGGCACCTAAGGAGCTGAAGGAGCTGAAGACGCAGTTGCAAGAGTTGCTTGATCGTGGGTTCATCCGGCCGAGTGTGTCACCTTGGGGAGCACCGGTCTTGTTTGTGAAGAAGAAGGATGGCACTATGAGAATGTGCATTGATTACCGTCAGCTGAACAAGTTGACTATCAAGAATCGGTATCCTTTGCCGAGGATTGATGATCTTTTTGATCAATTTCGGGGAGCTGCTGTGTTCTCTAAGATTGACTTGAGGTCAGGGTATTATCAGTTGAAGGTGAAGGATGTGGATGTGCCTAAGACAGCTTTCAGGACAAGGTATGGGCATTATGAGTTTCTTGTGATGCCGTTTGGGTTGACAAATGCTCCTGCTGCTTTCATGGACATGATGAATCGTGTGTTTCATGAATACCTGGACAAGTTTGTTGTGGTGTTCATTGATGATATCCTCGTGTACTCGCGTACTGAGGAGGAGCATGAAGAGCATTTGAGGATTGTTTTGCAAGCTTTGTTGGAGAATCAGCTTTATACTAAGCTGAGTAAGTGTGAGTTCTGGTTAAGGGAGGTGGTGTTTCTTGGACATGTGGTTTCAACGGAGGGGATTCGTGTTGATCCTCAGAAGATTGAGGCGGTGATGAATTGGAAAGTTCCTAAGTCTGTTCATGAGGTCCGTAGTTTCCTTGGTTTGGCGGGATACTACCGAAGGTTTGTGGATGGTTTTTCCAAGATTGCTGCTCCTTTGACGAAGCTGTTGCAAAAGGATGTTAAGTATGAGTGGACGGAAGCGAGACAGCAGGCTTTTGAGAAGCTTAAGGCGGCTTTGACGCAAGCTCCTATCTTGATTCAGCCTGAATCAGGGAAAGAGTTTGTGGTTTACAGTGATGCATTCTATGTTGGTTTGGGGTGTGTGCTGATGCAGGAGGGTAAGGTGGTGGCTTATGCATCGCGGCAGTTGAAAGTGCATGAGCGCAATTACCCTACGCATGATATTGAGCTGGCTGCAGTGGTTTTTGCTCTGAAGATCTGGAGGCATTACCTGTATGGTGAGAAGTGTACTGTGTACACAGATCACAAGAGTTTGAGGTATCTGATGTCTCAGAAGGAGTTGAATCTCAGGCAGCGGCGTTGGTTGGAGTTGCTCAAGGATTATGATCTGACGATTGAGTACCATCCTGGAAAAGCTAATGTTGTTGCGGATGCCTTGAGTAGGAAGGTAGCTGTTGAGCTGAGAGCCATGTTTGCTAGCTTGAGCATATCGCAAGATGGTGGTCTCGTTGCTGAGTTGCAAGTGAAACCCTCTTTGGTTCAGTTGATCAAGGATAAGCAGTTGCTGGATGATTCCTTGGTATCTCATGTTCAGGATATCGCGGAGGGTAGACCTTCGGATTTCTATTTCAATGATGATGGTGTGCTGTGTTTTGGGAGTCGGATAGTAGTGCCTGCTGATGCTGAGTTGAGGCGTGCTATTCTGACTGAAGGTCATAGTAGTCCTTTTGCTATGCACCCTGGTAGTACTAAGATGTACCGTGATCTTCGTGATGAGTACTATTGGGTGGGTTTGAAGAAGGATGTTGCGGAGTTTGTTAGCAAGTGTTTGGTGTGTCAGCGAGTTAAGGCTGAGCATCAGTTTCCTTCAGGGTTGTTGCAACCGTTGAAAATCCCTGAGTGGAAGTGGGAGAGGGTTACCATGGATTTTGTATCTGGTTTACCTCTGTCTCCATCGAAGAAGAATTCGGTCTGGGTGATTGTGGATCGCCTGACGAAGTGTGCGCATTTCTTGTATGTGCATACCACGTTTTCTTTGGATAGTTTGGCAGAGCTGTACATTGCTGAGATTGTGCGGCTGCATGGTGTGCCTAAGTCGATTGTGTCGGATAGGGATCCGAGGTTCACATTGCGGTTCTGGCAGTGTTTGCATCAAGCTCTGGGTACAAGGTTGCATTTCAGTACATCCTATCATCCTCAGTCGGATGGTCAGTCTGAGCGAGTTATCCAGATTTTGGAGGATATGTTGAGGTGCTGCGTGATTGAGTTCCAAGGTTCTTGGGAGAAGCATCTGCCCTTGGTTGAGTTTGCTTATAACAACAGTTATCAGGCAAGTATACAGATGGCACCTTATGAGGCTTTGTACGGGAGGAAGTGTAGGACTCCTCTTTGTTGGGCTGAAACTGGTCAAAAGTTGGTTTCGATGCCGGCTTTGTTGAAAGGGACCACAGAGAAGGTAAAGCTCATTTGTGAGCGGTTGAAGGCTGCTTCTGATCGGCAGAAGTCTTACGCGGATTTGAAGCGTAAGGAGATAGAGTATGCGGTGGGTGACCGTGTGTTTTTGAAGGTTTCGCCTTGGAAGAAGGTGATGCGGTTTGGCCGAAAGGGTAAGTTGAGCCCTAGGTACATTGGACCATATGAGGTGGTTGAGCGTGTGGGTCCTGTTGCGTATCGGTTGAGGTTACCTCAGGAGTTGGAGAAGATTCATGATGTGTTCCATGTCTCTATGCTCCGGAGGTATAGATCTGATCCTTCGCATGTGATGCCTGTGGAGGAAGTGGAACTGAATCCGGATTTGACCTATGATGAGGAACCGGTGAAGGTTCTGGATTCGGATAGCAAGGTTCTTCGTGGCAAGACCATTGAGTTGGTGAAGGTGCTGTGGAAGCATCGCGGTGTTGAGGAAGCCACGTGGGAGCGGAAGGAAGACATGCTGAAGAAGTTTCCTTATCTCTTTCCTTCAGGTAAATTTCGAGGACAAAATTTCTTAAGGGGGGGAGAGTTGTAACGCCCCAGTTTTGGGCTTAGAAGTTTTGGGCGTTGACCGGTTTGGTCAAAGTGCTGTTCGAATCTAAAGAGGTGAAATTAGGAAAGCCTAGTTCGGGTTGCATTAAAAATATGGAAAAATGTTCTAAAATCATCTTTTAATATAATTAAGTGAACTGTGAAATCAATTTTGAAAAATGGGTTTTGGAAGAGTGACATTTTGGCTAGTGACCAAAATGTAATTTTTGAAAGTTTTGTGACTGTTTTATAAAGAGTTGAAACTTTGAATCTTTAAGGAGCTATTATTCCAAAAGTAGTTTCTCCAGATTTTTCTAAGATATTTTGAGATTTATTCTGATTTTAAAACATATCAAAAGTGGAGGGAAAGGCCATTTGGCTATTTTCTTAACTAACTTCTCTATTTTCTTTCTCTCATTTTCTCTCAATCCAAACACTTGTTTTCCAGAGAGTTGTTTCTGATTTTCTCACCTAAAATCCCCCTTTCAACATTCTTTTGATTCCTAATCAACATATCTTCAAAACCTCATCATTTGCTAGTTGATTCAACAAGGTTTTTGATTCCAAAAAGTGGAGAAACACAAGTTTGGAGGTAAGAACGTCCTTCTCCTCTAAACTATCAGTTCTTTACTGAAATTCCCAAGTTCTCAACTCTTAATTGAAGTTTTATTAAAGGATTTTAAGTGGTGAAATGGATCTTGGCTTATAATGCAAGATTTGGTGATTTTTGATGATTTTCGTTAGATATGATTAATCTGTGATTTGAGGTGTGTTTTTGATGTTAAATGAATTCTAAATTGATAAGGAAATGAGTTTTGATTAATGCAATCCCGGATAGGTTGTGTTTCCTAAGTTTAGCTTGTGATTCTTGGATGTTTTTGTGGTGATCTTGTGGATCTGATGTTGCTGGAGGTATAAGGATGTTTATAGGTTGTTTTTAGATGTTAAATGTTGTTAATGGATGTTAGGTTTTGCTGGTTTATGGCTGGGCTTTGTTGAGAAGTGGTTTTGATGTCATTTCGGTTGTGTTTGGTGGCCGAAATTGGAGTGTGAATGAGAGCAGCGAGTTTGAGTGCTTTCATTGAAGCTTTTGATGCATGATGATGTATTAAATCTCTGCTTTAATGTGTTTAATCAGGGGAGGCATCTTTGGATCCAAGAGTTGTTGATCCAGAGGCTTGTTTTGGTGCTTTGGCTTGAGGCGAAGTGGAATCGGTGAGTGAAATTGGGTTTTCGGCTTTGAAACCAATGTCTTGGGAGCTTAGTTTAAGTCTAAGCAACTTTTCTAAGCTCTAGTGTAAGTTTTGGAAATTCTCTCTAGTGGTGGCCATGATTTTGTTGTGATGCAATGTGGTTATTTGCATGTTTTGATTACTGTTTTGAAAGCATGATTTAGCATGGTATTTGCTGTTTTGATAATCCATATGTTAAAGGAAGCTCAAGGTAAGAGTTCCTTGTTTTTGAACATTGATTAAATGTGGTTTAATGCTTTTAGATGCATGATGAATATGGCTTGGTTTAATGCTTTAAAACAGTGGATAAATTGATGATAATGATGTATATTGGCAAGTGATGTTTTGAAAAGGTTAAGGTCACTAAGGTGGTTAAAAGTCCTTGAGTGAGCCTTGTTTACTTAAGAACATCAAGGTGGTTAAAAGTCCTTGGATGGTTCTTGTTACGGACACAAAGGTGGTTAAAAGTCCTTGTGTGGTCCATTCTATGGTGTTTAAAAGTCCATAGGCCAAGGTGTTTAAAAGTCCTTGGGGTTCAAGGTGTTTAAAAGTCCTTGAGGTAATTCAATTCATGGTGTTTAAAAGTCCATGGCCAAGGTGTTTAAAAGTCCTTGGGGTCAAGGTGTTTAAAAGTCCTTGAGGTAATTCAATTCATGGTGTTTAAAAGTCCATGGCCAAGGTGTTTAAAAGTCCTTGGGGTCCAAGGTGTTTAAAAGTCCTTGGGGTGAAAGTTGATGAACTTGTTTTCAAAGAAATGAATTGTATCACTTGTGGCCAATATGACATGTAATGAAATGAAGCATGAGATGCTTGTAAAAGTATGCTTTTGAGCATGTGTAAATGATGTTTGAAACATGTTTTATAAGTGTTTTATAAATGCATTATTGGATGGTTTTATTGAGCATTCCTCACTAAGCTTTTGCTTACGCTCTCTTCCGTTTTCTTAATTCAATAATGCAGAGCATTAGAGTACTTGAGGGCAGCAAGGAGGGCAGGCATCCAAGTGGAAACAAAGCTCTAAGTATGGAAGGTTTTCTAAATACATTTTAGCTTTTGGTAATTTGGCAATGGGGGACCTATGTATATGTTTTGGGAGATGTTTTGAACTCCCTAAGTATGTTAAATGTTGTTGAGAATGCTGGTTATTGTGGTTGGCCTTTATATGCTTGAATTGGAAGTTTATGCTTGAATGGCTTACTTGTGTAGGAAGCATGCCTATAGATTTGGGGCTTTTCATATATGTGGATGTTTTGATGAATTGTTGATGCAAGTATGTCTCATATATGTTGAATTGCATGTTGGCAAAGTTTGGTGGCATTTGGAGCATGATTGGTTGGTCAATTGCATGTTTAAGTATGCATTTTTGGGCAATCTGTGCAGGGTGTTTCGGAACAGCACCTACCGTTTCGGAACGGGTGCCTTATCTGTGCCCAGGCGTCCGAAACGGGAGGGGCCGTTCCGAAACGGAAAGGCCACTGCCAGACCCCCGTTTCGGTACGCGTTGCGGAACGGCCCCGAGTTTCGAAACGGGATATGCCTGTTTCGGAACGGGTGACCGTTGGGGGCTGACATTGGCAGTTATATGTTTTGGAATGTTTGCGTTTTGGTCCTGAAACTTGTTTGTGCAATTGTATGAGTTTGGGAAGTCCTTTTGAGCTGAAATTTTACAGAGAAGCATGAAACCTGATTAATTTCAAGTTGGTAACTACAATTTGGGTTAAGTCCTTATAATTATCAGAATTTACAATTTGGTCCCTAAAGTTGTATTTTGTTCAATTGAGTCCCTGTTTGATCTCTGATGTTTATGATCTTTGAGTATGCTGTTGTATGATCATATCTAAGGATTAATTTACATCTAGACAAGTTTTAAAAGGAAAAAAAAAGGGTCGTTAATCAAGGTTGACTTTCGGGTTGACTTTGGTTTTCCCCGTGTGACTTTCTTAATTCGGGTCAACCGTCTAGGCCGGGTTAAGGGGGTTACAGTAAATGTACGTCGTCGTCTTCCATAGGAACAATATTTTCTTCATCATCACTGAAGTCTGCAAGAGATTCGCCAAAACGACCGACTAAGGGTTCGGTGTCCCAATTTGTTGATGAACTCATTCTCTGAAAAATTTGAAGTAATCGAACAAAACAATATGCTCCAACAACTGTGATTAACTCTCTCAAATTTTCAATATTAAAATTTTTATCTTCTCTCTTCTGCCTCCACTAAATATATAGATAGAAAAAAAATTCTGAATATTTTTACAAATATTAATCCCTACCCGACCCTGCCACCCCTAAACCCTGCATGCATGGGAATAAAGCTACCCTGCCACCCCTACCCCTAAGACTGTCACCCCGTGAACCCTACCCTTTATGCATTTAATAAAGCTGACCACGCCATGTGCTTATGGCGTGGTCACAGCCGGCCACCCCCTACCCCGTAAATTTGCATGCACCCACGTGAATAAAGTCGGCCAGCCTAAACCCTGCCACCCCCTACCCCGTAAATTTACATGCATGCATGCACCCACGTGAATGAAGCGGACCACGCCATGTGCTTATGGCGTGGTCACAACCCCTACACCCTGTCCCCCTGCAAGAGGCAGACCCGGCCAGCCTAAACCCTGCCACCCCCTACCCTGCATGCATGCATGCATGCACCCCACGTGAATAAAGCGGACCACGCCATGTGCTTATGGCGTGGTCACAGCCTGTCCCCCTGCTCCTCTGACGCACGGCCAGCAGCCCGTGAATACACAATGACCTCGCCATGTCTTTATGGCGTGGTCACATGAGGGACTATAATTAAAGTTTTTTTTTGTTCCTACCCCTATAAATATTTGATAGATGCAGTGTATTTTTGCAACTTGAGAAGAGAGAAGAGAAAATTTTTGTTGTTGAAATTACAGAGTTTTAGCACAAATCATAATTTCTGATTTTTATATTCGAATGGATTCCGAAAGAGTTTTGCTGTACCGTGACCACGAGCACATTTCCTCTCATATTCACGAAGAGGGGGTAAGTTGGGATTGTGTAAATTTTTTTATTTACTACTATAATTTATGATTTAAAATTTCTTTATTTGCGGTTTTTTTATATTTATAGGGTGTGGAGCATACTATCCGGCGTCGAGGACCATAGATTAAGGAAGCTGATGAACGCATAGTTTATTTTCTGCAGCGTTCAGGTTTTTATAATGCTTCATTTCTCCGTGGATTTAAAATTATCCCTGGATTGATTACGGCGTTGATTGAACGGTGGAGACCAGAGACACACACATTTCATTTTCCATTTGGTGAATGCACAATAACTTTGGAGGATGTAGCACTACAACTAGGTGTGCCAACAAATGGGAAGCCTGTGGTTAGACAGAATAGCCGTCTAGCAGATGAACTTTGTTTGCAATATCTGGACAAAATTCCTCCTTTAGATTGTGTGGACGGTCTCCGTATCAAGATTTCTTGGTTGCAACGAGAATTTATTTTAACAGATGAATCTGATGACCGAGAAATTGAGTGTGCAACTCGAGCGTATATACTCCAACTTATTGGCGGGGTATTGATGCCAGATACATCTGGTAATATGGTTCACACTCAGTATCTGCCGTTCTTGGAAAATTTTGACACAACTTCTACATACAGTTGGGGATCTGCAATATTGGCATTCTTGTACCATGAAATGTGCAGAGTTTCAATAATGTATGGTTCGAGAAAGTTAACAGATATGGGTGGATGCCAAATTTTATTGCAGTCCTGGGCATGGTATAGATTGCCTTATCTAACGCCAATTGTAGAAGTACCGATGGAGTTTCCGCTTGCTGGAAGGTACTAATATTGTGATTACAGTTATATATTAATTTTATTGATTAATTTTTTTTCTACAAATACTTAGAAATATATGTTTTAAATCTTGGCAGATGGAGACATAGGATGATAAATGCGGGTGTGGTGCACAACACTGTCAGAGAAACAAGACTAAAAATCCAAACAATAGGGAAAGATCAGGTATCATAATTTCATTTTTTGGCTTTTATTTTGGTTTTGTAATTTATTAAAGTAACATTGTTTGTTTGTTTGTGTATGCATATTAATAATTGTGTTTTGCAGTTCTTTTGGCAGCCTTACGTGACTACAGCGATCTGGGACATTATACCGCTAAATTTTCGACAAATGTCATCAATGTGGGGTGCGGTTGTGCCTTTGATACATTTTTCTATTGTTGAGTTTCATTGCGCTGACAGAGTGTTGCGGCAGTTTAACTACCATCAACCCATTCCTAGAGCTCTACCGCAACAAATTCATATTGTTCATAGGGGTCGATTCAACGAGAATTGGATTGCGAAGCAAGCAGATTTCATCCAACTGTGGCGGGAAAGACGGAGGCATTGGGATGCCAACTTGAGTCCAATTCAAGCCGATGATTTTGACTTTAATTCAGAGTACTATTCGTGGTTTTCATCAAATGGAAAACCGTTCATAGTACCTCTTGAAGAGGCAAATCAATGGCTTCAAGATCCACGGTGCTCAAGACGCGTACAACTATCGTACGCATTTGGTCAGAGCTCTCATCAACCAAACTTGGAGGGTTCAACAAGTTTGTATTCTTCGGACCAATCTCAACCACAGTTTGGAGAAAGCTCATCTTATCAGTCTGCTTACAACAATGATGAAGGATACATTCCACAATTTCAGTATCCTCAAACGCCCTTCCATGGGGAAGGTATGACTGTTGGTACTATGACATCCTTGTTGTCGACTACCACGATCAATAGCTCGCCATTAGATTTGCAAGGCATGTATAGTACTCCACCTTCTATGCAAATGATGGGTGACCAATGTGACAACGATGAGCAGACTCCGAATGAGCAGACTCCGATTCAAGAACGAAGACAAGTTCACCCCCCGGAGTGGTACGATCAAACATCATCCTTCCACCGGCAAGTGTTACCAAGGACCCGTAGGAAATAGATTATATTTATTTAATTGTTTGTAAATTATTTCTATTACGTTTTAAAAATTGAGTGTTTTTTTAAATATTTTTTTATATTTTTATGTTTTGGAATTAAATTGTTTTTTATATTTGTGTACGGGTTTAGGGTTTGAAATTTAAAAAACTTAAATTCATTAGATATCATCTTTTTAAACCCCACATATTTAATTTTAATTTTTTTTAACATTTATGAATTGGTCCTTCATATTTTTTAATCTTTATGAATTGTGTTCACCTAAAAAAAATATATTTGAATCCATCTTGTGTGTGCTGGTATGGTTGCATATAAATACTTATATAATCTATGGTTTTGATCGGAATTGAATTTGAAATAAATTTCAAACTTTATAGATAAACGAAATTTTTGCAAACTCTAAATGGAAAATTATAATACTAAATTTTTTTAATATAAATGAGAAAGAGTTTTAGGGCTTAGGGATGTAGGGTTATTATTTAAAATTTAGAGTTTAAGGTTTACTATTTTAGTGTTTATGTTTAGTAATTTAAATTTACATTATAAATATGCAGGCTCCTGTAAAACTTAATTTACACAACTTATGCACCACAAAATTGTAACATATTAAAAAAAAGTTATTAATTGAACTAAAATAATTAATTAAAATTTATTCTTTTTACAGTTCATATTCGAACTAATGAAAAAATATTCGAACTATTGACTGGTATTAGGGTTAAATCGATTTAAACAATTAGTTCAATTGAATTCCTATCTAAATAATTTTTAAAAGATTTTTTTAAAATTTTGAAACACATGAAATGAAAAAAATCAAAACCTAAAATATATATTCAAATTTAAAACCCGACAAATATTAATCTTCATCTTTGGGGATATTTTGGCAGATAATCCATTTTAGATTATTAATTAGGGATATAGGGGAGTTTAAATTTTGTCTGTAAAATATTTATGTATGTATTGTTAAAAGATTCTTCAATTTTTAATTTCACAAAAAAAAATTAAATTGGAAAAAAGTTACATGAAAATTCATGATTGAATTTTTTACAATCAAATTATATTAAATTTATATTAGATTTGAATTAACGTAAAAAAAGATCCGCCTAGAAACTTCTAAACCGCAAATGAGCCTCGAACCCTAAACCCTAAACCCTACACATACCCTAAACCCTAAACCAATACCAAAACCCTAAATATTTACCTAACCCCTAAATTATTTTAACCATGTAGGCCCATGTGACCTCACCTCAAAACCGCAAATGAGCCCCAAACCCTAAACCCTAACCCCGAAATTATTTTAACCATGCATGGATAGCATGCACTTTACGTAGAATGCATGGCCCATGTGACCTCGCCACCATGTAGGCCCATGTGACCTCGCCTCTAAACCACAAATGAACCTCGAACCCTAAACCCTAAACATTTACGTAACCCCGAAATTATTTTAACCATGCATGGATAACATGCACTTTACGTAGAATGCATGGCCCATGTGACCTCGCCACCATGTAGGCCCATGTGACCTCGCCTCTAAACCGCAAATGAGCCCCAAACCCTAAACCCTAAACATTTACCTAACCCCGAAATTATTTTAACCATGCATGGATAGCATGCACTTTTGCATGGCCCATGTGACCTCGCCACCTCCTTATGGCGAGGTCACCCTTACCACCTTATTTTATCCATGCACTTTACGTAGAATGCATGGCCCATGTGACCTCGCCACCTCCTTATGGCGAGGTCACCCTTCCCTCCAGCCACCAGCCACCACTCGAGCCGAGCAGCCGGCCATAAGGGAGCCACCAAGCACCTCGCCATAAGGAGGTGGCGAGGTTGGGCAAAAAGTAGACCACACCATAAGGAGGTGGCGTGGTCCTGTAGATTTTGGCCTAGATGCCAAAATATCCCCCAAAGTCCCCTATATCCCTAATTAACAATCCATTTTGGATTATCTGCCAAAATAACCCAATAATAATAATAATAATAATAATAATAATAATAATAATAATAATAATAATAATAATAATAATAATAATAATTTAAGTTAAAAAATGAGAGCCAATTTAACCGTGAGAAAAAGGGAATTATAATTCATTTTGAAATTAAAGGGTTATATATATATATTAAACAATTAAAAAAAGACGGAAGGCAGAAACCAAAATAAATTAAAATTCAATCTGATAAAGGGTTATTTATGGAATTAGTCCTTAAGCTTTCAAAGAATTTCATATAGACTTCTAAGTTTGATAATAATTCTTATTTAGTCCCTCATAAAATTTAGGGTTCTGAATTAAAAATTCTCAATTGTTAGGGTTTTCAATTAGGGATTTCAGAATTAGGTTTTTAAGAATTATTGATTTTGGATTACAATTTGGGCGTAATTTTTGGGGTGTTACAATCTCGATAATATTTTTGAAGAGGATGATCCATTAAGTGCATGGATTGAAGAAAGAGAGGATCATATGCTTGATAGTGAACATAATTTCTCATGGTTACCTGAAGAGTTACTTAATGAAACCGATGAAGATGCTCAGGGTGAAGATATAAATGACAGTTCACAAGACCCGTGCAATGAGCAAAGTGTTCAACTATCAACGTCAAGTAGTGATGGAGGTGATGGTAATGGTAACGATAATGGTGATGGTGAGGGTGATGATGATGATGATGGTGATAATCCTTATGGCAATATTGAAGTGTCCAGATATCCTTATGTTGCTGATCCAGGTTAAATCTTTTTAAAGCTTTAAAAACCAATCTTAAATTGTGGGAAATAAAGATTTAACTTCAAAACACTTTAAACATTTAAAACGAATTTTTGGCTCTTAAATTTCTTCTCCCCTTTTTGTTAGATCAAAAATAATAAACAAGGCTCATAGAGAAGAGATAAGGATTAGTAGCAATAAGCATTAAGCAATAAGAAATAAGCAACAATAATATTAATTCATAAAATTAAAATATCCAAAACATAAATCAACAAAAAGTTCAAAGCATAATCCCAAATAAAACTAAAAGCATAGGTTCATAAAACATAATGGAAATAAAGATGCAAACTTAATCCTAAAATGCATAGATAATATGATATGTCATGAATATCCTAGGCCTCGTCGTCACCATCATCACCCGAAGTCTCATCATCGCTCTTGACTTGAGAACGACGAAACTTCATCCATTGGCCATAGAAGGTAGAGAAGGACATGTCCATGGACGAGTGTGAATTCTCAAGGGATTGGAGTCGATCCTCTACATTTTGCAAACGTGTATTAATAGCACCAAAGCCCGAAGCCATGTTAGTGTCCATGGCGTTGAACCGCTCGGTAATCAAGGCCGTGAGAGCTTCATTGTTTGCAACTTGAGCTTGTTGTTAAGGTTCAACGAGAGGAGGAGGAGGAGGTGCTTCCCTATCGACACGTTCCCAATGTCCATTGTTCACATAGTGAAAACCGGACTTACGGAGAGAGGACGCACCAATTTTTGACTTTCGGGGTTTCAGAGAGTCTTAGGTGCAATCAAGATTAAGCTTGCTAAAGATGTGACTTAAAACCGTCCCATAAGTAAAGGATTTCAGAGCATCGGTGTCACGAAGCTTAACATTGTTAACCATTACGGCAAACATGATCTTAACTAGATTAGGGTGCTCACCACAACGGAAACACTCAAGCCAAAAATAGTCAACTTGACGGATGTGAGAATATTTACCTCCGGAGGGGCGAAGGAACCATGAGACCATCAAATGGAGGAAACGATCGTGCGCATCCAAAGTCAGCACTTGACCGGTGTGAGAACCAAAGTGACTCTCATTCTCAATTCCTTCATCCTTAAGTGAAAACGTATACTCCAAGAGAGGGACATTAACAACAAACGTTTTCCCCAAAATAAAAGACTCAATCCCAACAACTTCGGAATTTTCTTCATCATTGATAAGTTGAGCATTGGAGTAAAAGATGTAGAACTAATGTTTTGATATAATAATTGAAAAATGTTTTGGACTGATTTAAAAAGTATTTAAAACATTTCTAAAGTCCAAACAACTTGAAATTACGTTTAGGGAAGTTTTGAAAAGGGTTTTTCATGTTTTTCAAAGCCAATCTTAACAAAACTGTCTAGGTGTTTCGAAACACCTTAGAGCGTTTCGAAACAGGGGATTCCAGTAGCAAAAACGTTTCGAAACGGGCTTTCTCTGGATAGGATTTTTGCCCAGCGTTTCGAAACGGGCTATGCCGTTTCGATACGCCTACGTGGCATTGACCATAACGGTCATAAACTCCAACGGCTCTTTCCCAACCAACTTTCAAATGCAGTCGTTTCGATACGGGCCTATAGCGTTTCGACATGGGTTTCGAAACGGCAAGAGGGTGTTCCAAAACGGGTACCCTGACAGACTACAACGGCTCTTTCTACATAGAGAGTGTTTCGAAACGGCTTCGAGCGTTTCGAAACGGGAAGCTGCAGAACTGTATTTATGGTGGGAATTAAAGTCCTCAACGGCTCTAATTTGATCCCAACGGCTAGTAACGGCTACAAACTCATTTGGGAGTATAAAAGGGACTTCCAAGCATCAAGAGAAGGTTAATGCTCATATTGTCAAACATCAAATGATCAAAGATTGTCTTAGTGCTTAAATTGTCAATTCTTGTATAGACAAACACTAGTGAGCCTAAATTATCAAATTAGCTCAAGTGTTTTAGGTTTTAGGTGAGTGCTTAATTGTGCAAACAAACACCTATTAGAGTGTTTTAAGTTTGCTTATATTGTCTCTATGTAAAGAGGGTTTCAATCAAGGCTTTGGGTAGAAAGCTTGATTGGTTGTAAGGGTTTCCTCCTAATCCTAGAAAAGGGGACGAATCAATAGTGGATTGATTGAGAAATCCTTAGTGGGGAGCTAAGGTAGTTGATGTAGACCTTGGTTAGAAGGTTGAACCACTATAATTCATTGTGTCATTTCCATTTTAGCTTCCTTAACCCTTCCACCAAAAAATCCACCTCTCCACCACTTGGTGAGCTAAATTGGTTATTCGAATCGAGCCCCACACAACTCAACAATTGGTATCAGAGCTTGGCTCAATCGAAGGGGATTCACATCCTATTGAGAAGATCCGGCAAGCTCGATCACTTTTTCATCAACCGGCTCAATGGCACATTCAATCGACAAACCGTTTTTCTTTGACGGAACTCACTATGCCCATTGGAAGACAAAGATGAAGTTCTTCATCAAATCAAGAGATTACAAGCTATGGGATGTAGTTGAAGATGGTCCATTCGTGCCTCAAAGAAGTAAAGTGGAGTGGAGTGACAACGATCGCAAGAAGATGGAGCTAAAATGCAAAGCCTTGTACATTCTATTTTGTGCATTTGGTCCATCCATCTATGAGAAGATGTCTTCTTGTAAGAGTGCCAAGGAGGTATGGGACAAGCTTGAAGTCACATACGAGGGAACCAATGAAGTCAAGCAGACCAAGATTTGGCTCCTAACCTTAGAGTATGAGAACTTCAAAATGGATCCGGAAGAGAACATCGAGAAGATGTTTGATAGGTTCTCCACAATCACCAATGGTCTCAAAGGCTATGGAGAAGCCATCCCGGAAGAAAAGCTTGTTCGAAAGCTCATCTACTCACTTCCCGAGTCTTAGGACTCAAAGAGGACCGCCATCATCGAAGCCAAAAATTTGAAGACTTTGAAGCTTGATGAACTCATGGGGTCTCTCCTTACTCATCAAATCATGAAGAAGAACAAAGAGGATGAGAAGAAGAGGGAAGAAGTTAGAGCTATGAGAGAGAAGAAAATCAAAGGGCTTGGCATCAATGCAAGTGCCATGGCTCTCAAATCCTCCACTTGTCATCATGTCTACTCAAGTGAAGAGGAGGATGAAGATGAAGAGATAGTTCATCTCTTCAAGAAGTGTGCCCCGTTCATGAAGAAAGCTTTGAGAGAGCTTGAACGAGAACCCAAGAGAAAGGAGAGGGCAAACTCTTCAAGCCATAAGAAAAAGGCACATGTGGCTACTTGGAGTGATGAGGACTCCACCGACGATGAACAAGCCAACCTTTGCCTTATGGCCATCGAAGAAGATTCAAGGGTAACTTCTAATTCATCTACTTCATGTTCTTATTCCTTTGATGAATTACAAGATGCATATAATGATTTGGTTTTAGATTTTAAAAGCCACATTTTGAAAAACAATAAATTGATTTCAAAGTTAAAAATTCAAAATGATTTGCTTTCTAAAACCAAACTTGAACTTGAAGCAAAACTTGAAGAGTTTGAATTAAAATGTTTTAATTTACAAAAATTGCTTCAAAATGTTCAAGAAGAAAAAGATTTGATTTCCAAAGAGCTTGAAAAGAAAAACAATTTTGGAAAATCAAATTTTTATGTTAGACAATCTAGTGCCCCTAGATTTATTAAAGGAAAATGTTTTAAAAGTATTTGGGTCCCAAAAGGACTTAATACTTCAATTAAAAAGGATGACATTGAAAAATGGATTCCAAAGGGGACTAAAATTTGTGATACTAACGTTCATGGATCCAAAGCAATTTGGATACCAAAAATCACTTGATTGTCTATTGCTAGGTATGATGGAGATGTTCAACAAGTCAAACATTGAGGGGGAGCTCTATACACACAAGGAAGAGCACTTGAAGAAGGAAGGTTTCACATCCTCCCTTGGGTTCAAGGGTTGGTAAAAATTCTAGTTGTTTTTGCATTTATTTGTTTTATTTTTAGTTTATTCAACTAGATGATCATAAATGTTGGACTAACATTTTTAATGATGCTTTGAGTAAGGGGGAGCCATTTTAAAACCAAATTCTTATTTTTGTCAAAGTTTTTACCTCTATTGTTATTTTGAACTTAATGTTTTAAATTCTTTTTGATATAACAAAAAGGGGGAGAATTGGTTTGAAAAATTAAATTTTCAAATGAATAAGGTGGCTTTCAAATGAATAAGGGGGAGCTTTTCTGAATTAAAATTTTTAATCTCTTATTCATATTTTTAAAGTTAAAGGGGGAGAATCCAAAACAATTTTTCAAGTAAGTTTTATTATATCAAAAAGGGGGAGATTATAGAACAAATGTTTTGATATAATAATTGAAAAATGTTTTGGACTGATTTAAAAAGTATTTAAAACATTTCTAAAGTCCAAACAACTTGAAATTACGTTTATGGAAGTTTTGAAAAGGGTTTTTCATGTTTTTCAAATCCAATCTTAACAAAACTGTCCAGGTGTTTCGAAACACCTTAGGGCGTTTCGAAACAGGGGATTCCAGTAGCAAAAACGTTTCGAAACGGGCTTTCCCTGGATAGGATTTTTCCCTAGCGTTTTGAAACGGGCTATGCCGTTTCGATACGCCTACGTGGCATTGACCACAATGGTCATAAACCCCAACGGCTCTTTCCTAACCAACTTTCAAATGCTGGCGTTTTGATACGGGCCTATAGCGTTTCGATACGGGTTTCGAAACGGCAAGAGGGTGTTCCGAAACGGGTACCCTGACAGACTGCAACGACACTTTCTACATAGAGAGTGTTTCGAAACGGCTTCGAGCGTTTCGAAACGGGAAGCTGCAGAACTGCATTTATGGTGGGAATTAAAGTCCTCAACGGCTATAATTTGATCCCAACGGCTAGTAACGGCTACAAACTCATTTGGGAGTATAAAAGGGACCTCCAAGCATCAAGAGAAGGTTAATGCTCATATTGTTAAACATCAAATGATCAAAGATTGTCTTAGTGCTTAAATTGTCAATTCTTGTATAGACAAACACTAGTGAGCCTAAATTGTCAAATTTGCTCAAGTGTTTTAGGTTTTGGGTGATTGCTTAATTGTGCGAACAAACACCTATTAGAGGGTTTTAAGTTTACTTATATTGTCTCTTTGTAAAGAGGGTTTCAATCAAGGCTTTGGGTAGAAAGCTTGATTGGTTGTAAGGGTTTCCTTCTAATCCTAGAAAAGGGGACGAATCAATATTGGATTGATTGAGAAATCCTTAGTGGGGAGCTAAGGTAGTGGATGTAGACCTTGGTTAGAAGGTTGAACCACTATAATTCATTGTGTCATTTCAATTTTAGCTTCCTTAACCCTTCCACCCAAAAATCCACCTCTCCACCACTTGGTGAGCTACATTGGTTGATCGAATCGAGCCCCACACAACTCAACAATTAAAATGTTTCAAAGTTAAAAATTCAAAATGATTTGCTTTCTAAAACCAAACTTGAACTTGAAGCAAAACTTGAAGAGTTTGAATTAAAATGTTTTGATTTACAAAAATTGCTTCAAAATGTTCAAGAAGAAAAAGATTTGATTTCCAAAGAGCTTGAAAAGAAAAACAATTTTGGAAAATCAAATTTTTATGTTAGACAATCTAGTGCCCCTGGATTTATTAAAGGAAAATGTTTTAGAAGTATTTGGGTCCCAAAAGGACTTAATACTTCAATTAAAAAGTATGACATTGAAAAATGGATTCCAAAGGGGACTAAAATTTGTGATACTAACGTTCATGGATCCAAAGCAATTTGGATACTAAAGATCACTTGATTGTCTATTGCTAGGTGTGATGGAGATGTTCAACAAGTCAAACATTGAGGGGGAGCTCCATACACACAATGAAGAGCACTTGAAGAAGGAAGGCTTCACATCCTCCCTTGAGTTCAAGTGTTGGTAAAAATTCTAGTTGTTTTTGCATTTATTTGTGTTATTTTTAGTTTATTCAACTAGATGATCATAAATGTTGGACTAACATTTTTAATGATGCTTTGAGTAAGGGGGAGCCATTTTAAAACCAAATTCTTATTTTTGTCAAAGTTTTTACCTCTATTGTTATTTTGAACTTAATGTTTTAAATTCTTTTTGATATAACAAAAAGGGGGAGAAATGGTTTGAATAATTGAATTTTCAAATGATTAAGGGGGAGCTTTTTTGAATTAAAATTTTTAATCTCTTATTCATATTTTTAAAGTTAAAGGGGGAGAATCCCAAACAATTTTTCAAGTAAGTTTTATTATATCAAAAAGGGGGAGATTGTAGAACTGATGTTTTGATATAATAATTGAAAAATGTTTTGGACTGATTTAAAAAGTATTTAAAACATTTCTAAGGTCCAAACAACTTGAAATTACGTTTGGGGAAGTTTTGAAAAGGGTTTTACATGTTTTTCAAAGCCAATCTTAACAAAACTGTCCAGGTGTTTCGAAACACCTTAGGGCGTTTCGAAACAGGGGATTCCAGTAGCAAAAACGTTTCGAAACTTGTTTCGAAACAGGCTTTCCCTGGATAGGATTATTTCCCAGTGTTTCGAAACGGGCTATGCCGTTTTGATACGCCTACGTGGCATTGACCATAACGGTCATAAACCCCAACGGCTCTTTCCCAACCAACTTTCAAATGCAGGCGTTTCGATACGGGCCTATAGCGTTTCGATACGGGTTTCGAAACGGCAAGAGGGTGTTCCGAAACGGGTACCCTGACAGACTGCAACGGCTCTTTCTACATAGAGAGTGTTTCTAAACGGCTTCGAGCGTTTCGAAACGGGAAGCTACAAAACTGCATTTATGGTGGGAATTAAAGTCCTCAACGGCTCTAATTTGATCCCAACGGCTAGTAACGGCTACAAACTCATTTGGGAGTATAAAAGGGACCTCCAAGCATCAAGAGAAGGTTAATGCTCATATTGTCAAACATCAAATGATCAAAGATTGTCTTAGTGCTTAAATTGTCAATTCTTGTATAGACAAACACTAGTGAGCCTAAATTGTCAAATTTTCTCAAGTGTTTTAGGTTTTGGGTGAGTGCTTAATTGTGCAAACAAACACCTATTAGAGGGTTTTATGTTTGCTTATATTGTCTCTTTGTGAAGAGGGTTTCAATCAAGGCTTTGTGTAGAAAGCTTGATTGGTTGTAAGGGTTTCCTCCTAATCCTAGAAAAGGGGACGAATCAATAGTGGATTGATTGAGAAATCCTTAGTGGGGAGCTAAGGTAGTTGATGTAGACCTTGGTTAGAAGGTTGAACCACTATAATTCATTGTGTCATTTCCATTTTAGCTTCCTTAACCCTTCCACCCAAAAATCCACCTCTCCACCACATGGTGAGCTAAATTGGTTGATCGAATCGAGCCCCACAAAACTCAACAATTGGTATCAGAGCTTGGTTCAATCGAAGGGGATTCACATCCTATTGAGAAGATCCGGCAAGCTCGATCACTTTTTCATCAACCGACTCAATGGCACATTCAATCGACAAACCGCCTTTCTTTGACGGAACTCACTATGCCCATTGGAAGACAAAGATGAAGTTCTTCAACAAATCAAGAGATTACAAGCTATGAGATGTAGTTGAAGATGGTTCATTCGTGCCTCAAAGAAGTAAATCGGAGTGGAGTTCCGACGATCGCAAGAAGATGGAGCTAAATTGCAAAGCCTTGGACATTCTATTTTGTGCATTTGGTCCATTCATCTATGAGAAGATGTCTTCTTGTGAGAGTGCCAAGGAGGTATGGGACAAGCTTGAAGTCACATACGAGGGAACCAATGAAGTCAAGGAGACCAAGATTGGGCTCCTAACCTTAGAGTATGAGAACTTCAAAATGGATCCGGAAGAGAACATCGAGAAGATGTTTGATAGGTTCTCCACAATCACCAATGGTCTCAAAGGCTATGGAGAAGCCATCCCGGAAGAAAAGTTTGTTCGAAAGCTCATCTACTCACTTCCCGAGTCTTGGGACTCAAAGAGGACCGCCATCATCGAAGCCAAAAATTTGAAGACTTTGAAGCTTGATGAACTCATGGGGTCTCTCCTTACTCATCAAATCATGAAGAAGAACAAAGAGGATGAGAAGAAGAGGGAAGAAGTTAGAGCTATGGGAGAGAAGAAAATCAAAGAGCTTGGCATCAATGCAAGTGCCATGGCTCTCAAATCCTCCACTTGCCATCATGTCTACTCAAGTGAAGAGGAGGATGAAGATGAAGAGATAGTTCATCTCTTCAAGAAGTGTGCCCCGTTCATGAAGAAAGCTTTGAGAGAGCTTGAACGAGAACCCAAGAGAAAAGAGAGGGCAAGCACTTCAAGCCATAAGAAAAAGGCTCATGTGGCTACTTGGAGTGATGAGGACTCCACCGACGATGAACAAGCCAACCTTTTCCTTATGGCCATCGAAGAAGATTCAAGGGTAACTTCTAATTCATCTACTTCATGTTCTTATTCCTTTGATGAATTACAAGATGCCTATGATGATTTGGTTTTAGATTTTAAAAGCCACATTTTGAAAAACAATAAATTGATTTCAAAGTTAAAAATTCAAAATGATTTGCTTTCTAAAACCAAACTTGAACTTGAAGCAAAACTTGAAGAGTTTGAATTATAATGTTTTGATTTACAAAAATTGCTTCAAAATGTTCAAGAAGAAAAATATTTGATTTCCAAAGAGCTTGAAAAGAAAAACAATTTTGGAAAATCAAATTTTTATGTTAGACAATCTAGTGCCCCTAGATTTATTAAAGGAAAATGTTTTAGAAGTATTTGGGTCCCAAAAGGACTTAATACTTAAATTAAAAAGGATGACATTGAAAAATGGATTCCAAAAGGGACTAAATTTGTGATACTAACGTTCATGGATCCAAAGCAATTTGGATACCAAAAATCACTTGATTGTCTATTGCTAGGTGTGATGAAGATGTTCAACAAGTCAAACATTGAGGGGGAGCTCCATACACACAAGGAAGAGCACTTGAAGAAGGAAGGCTTCACATTCTCCCTTGAGTTCAAGTGTTGGTAAAAATTCTAGTTGTTTTTGCATTTATTTGTTTTATTTTTAGTTTATTCAACTAGATGATCATAAATGTTGGACTAACATTTTTAATGATGCTTTGAGTAAGGGGGAGCCATTTTAAAACCAAATTCTTATTTTTGTCAAATTTTTTACCTCTATTTTTATTTTGAACTTAATATTTTAAATTCTTTTTGATATAACAAAAAGGGGGAGAAATGGTTTGAAAAATTGAATTTTCAAATGAATAAGGGGGCTTTCAAATGAATAAGGGGGAGCTTTTTTGAATTAAAATTTTTAATCTCTTATTCATATTTTTAAAGTTAAAGGGGGAGAATGCCAAACAATTTTTCAAGTAAGTTTTATTATATCAAAAAGGGGGAGATTGTAGAACTAATGTTTTGATATAATAATTGAAAAATGTTTTGGACTGATTTAAAAAGTATTTAAAACATTTCTAAAGTCCAAACAACTTGAAATTACGTTTAGGGAAGTTTTGATAAGGGTTTTTCATATTTTTCAAAGCCAATCTTAACAAAACTGTCCAGGTGTTTCGAAACACCTTAGGGCGTTTCGAAACAGGGGATTCCAGTAGCAAAGACGTTTCGAAACTTGTTTCGAAACGGGCTTTCCCTGGATAGGATTTTTGCCCAGCGTTTCGAAACGGGCTATGCCGTTTCGATACGCCTACGTGGCATTGACCACAACGGTCATAAACCCCAACGGCTCTTTCCCAACCAACTTTCAAATGCAGGCGTTTCGATACGGGCCTATAGCGTTTCGATACGGGTTTCGAAACGACAAGAGGGTGTTCCGAAATGGGTACCCTGACAGACTGCAACGGCTCTTTCTACATAGAGAGTGTTTCGAAATGGCTTCAAGCGTTTCGAAACGGGAAGCTATAAAACTGCATTTATGGTGGGAATTAAAGTCCTCAACGGCTCTAATTTGATCCCAACGGCTAGTAACGGCTACAAACTCATTTGGGAGTATAAAAGGGACCTCCAAGCATCAAGAGAAGGTTAATGCTCATATTGTCAAACATCAAATGATCAAAGATTGTCTTAGTGCTTAAATTGTCAATTCTTGTATAGACAAACACTAGTGAGCCTAAATTGTCAAATTTGCTCAAGTGTTTTAGGTTTTGGGTGAGTGCTTAACTGTGCAAACAAACACCTATTAGAGGGTTTTAAGTTTTCTTATATTGTCTCTTTGTAAAGAGGGTTTCAATCAAGGCTTTGGGTAGAAAGCTTGATTGGTTGTAAGGATTTCTTTCTAATCCTAGAAAAGGGGACGAATCAATAGTGGATTGATTGAGAAATCCTTAGTGGGGAGCTAAGGTAGTGGATGTAGACCTTGGTTAGAAGGTTGAACCACTACAATTCATTTTGTCATTTCCTTTTTAGCTTCCTTAACCCTTCCACCCAAAAATTCACCTCTCCACCACTTGGTGAGCTAAATTGGTTGATCGAATCGAGCCCCACACAACTCAACAAAAGAGAAGTACCATGTGTTTGTAGCAAATGTCCGGGATGCTCAACAAGACAAGGAAATCTCAATCTCTTAAACGCTCGAGGTAACGGAAAAGAAAGCGCTCAGAGTCGAGGAAGTTGAGATCAATAACCCGCTCACGACAGACTTCATACTCCTTGACATACTTGAAGCGCTCCCTCATCTCTAGAGTTCGAAGAGATTTTTGAAAGAGCTGGGCGAGATTTGGACGTATACTCGATTCACCGGATTGAACGGACTTACGCTTTTTGTTAACATTCTCCGTCATCCTAAAAATATAAGCAAGCAAGTTTGAAAAAGAATTAAGTGTATGCATAGATTTCTTAATTCAATTCAATGGTAAATCTCATTTAGGTTTAAAAACAAGTTTTTTTAAAACAAATATACAAAACAAAATAAAAACAAAAAAAATTAAGAGAAAAAACAGTAAAAAATACGAGTGAAAATTTTTATATTCGAATCAGAAAATTGAAGATTTTGAATTTTTTTACAAGATATGAAAAACCCAACCATAAAAACATATAAACTATAGAAAAATAAAATTTTCTAACCTAAGATTCGAACATAATTTGAAGGAAAAAGAAAAAGAAAGAAAGTACCTTAATTTGGGATTTTGGATGAGTAGAGAAAAATCCTTGCACAAGATTGTTGAAGCTTGCTTAGACAAGTGTTTTAGAGAAAAACCTCTCAAGATTTGGTGAAAAACAAAGAGGTTTAGAGGGGTTTTATAGAAAAAATTCGGGCTAGGGTTTTTAGGGTTTGGGAGAGTTTTAATTAAAGTGTAACTTTATCATTAAAAGCTCTTCTTAAAGCTGTTCGCGAATCCGTTTCGTAACGGTCTTGACCGTTTCAAAACGCGGGCACGAAGGTTTGACCGTCTTTTGGACTTCATTTGAACGTTTTGGTACGGGGTTGACCGTATCGAAGCCTCGTTGACTCGTATCGAAACTTGTTTCGATACACCCCTTGGTAGTAGCCAAAACGTTTCGAAACCCTGTTAAGGCGTTTCGAAACGCCCTTCTCTCAGATATGATTTTAAAGCATTCGTATTGAAACAGGTTGACCCGTTTCGATACACCTGGGCCTGGAAGTGCAGATGAGGCTCTAAAAGTGCAGAAAAATGAAATTTTCTAAGGCCAAACTTGCATGAATGTCATGAATGAGCAGGAAAAACATATGCAAACATAAACATACTCCCCCTAGCTATAGGCATGGATGAAATTAGGAGTAAAAACACATAAACATGACATTTCACAAGATCAAGCAATTTTAAGCACAAAAGAGGTCCTAAAAGGTCAAGACATGCTAGCTAGACCTAACTCTCTCCTAAGGGACCAAAAATGCTCTTTGTCTAAAGGTTTTGTAAATATGTCCGCTAATTTATTTAAGGTGTCTACATACTCTATAACCACATCTTCTTTAAGGACATGATCTCTAATGAAATGATGTCTTATTTCTATGTGTTTGGTTCTAGAGTGTTGGATGGGATTTTTTGTTAAACCTATAGCACTAGTGTTTTCACATTTTAGGGGTATGGTTTCAACTTTAATACCATAATCTAAGTGTTGTTGCTTCATCCAAAGGACTTGAGCACAACAACTCCCTAAGGATATGTACTCGGCTTCGGTGGTAGATAAGGCTACACTATTTTGTTTCTTAGAGAACCAAGATATGAGCATACTACCTAGGAATTGACAAGTTCCCGAAGTACTCTTCCTATCGATTTTGCATTCCCCATAATCCGTATCCGAATAAGCATGAAGATTGAAGGTGGAGTCTCTAGGGTACCAAAGACCTAAACAAGGAGTATCTCTAAGGTACCTAAAGATTCTCTTAACGGCTATAAGGTGAGACTCTCTAGGACTAGCTTGAAACCTATCACACAAGCAAACACTAAACAAGATATCTGGTCTACTTGCGGTAAGGTAAAGCAATGATCCAATCATAGAACGATAAAGCTTAGAGTCAACACACTTACCTCCTTCATCTTTGTCAAGCTTTGTAGATGAGCTCATAGGTGTGGCTTGAGGCTTTGCATTCTCCAATCCAAACTTCTTGAGCATATCCTTTATGTACTTTGCTTGATTGATGAAGGTGCCATCCTTCTTTTGTTTGATTTGGAGTCCCAAAAAGAATGAGAGCTCTCCCATCATGCTCATCTCGAATTCACCTTGCATTAGCTTAGCAAACTCTTGGCAATGATATTCGTTAGTAGAACCAAAAATAATATCATCAACATAAATTTGAACTACTAAGATGTCATTTTTATACATTTTTATAAAGAGTGTAGTGTCCACCTTACCTTTTTCAAAACCCTTTTCAATTAAAAAGTTTGAAAGTCTTTCATACCAAGCTCTATGAGCTTGCTTTAAACCATAAAGAGCTTTAGTGAGTTTGAAAACATGATTTGGAAATTTTGAATCTTCAAAACCTGGTGGTTGTTCCACATACATTTCCTCATTTATAAAACCATTTAAAAACACGCTTTTAACATCCATTTGAAAAGGCTTGAAATTATGATAACATGCATACGCAAGCAACATCCTAATGGCTTCCATTCTAGCTACGTGTGCATAGGTTTCATCAAAATCTATTCCCTCTTCTTGAGTGTAACCTTGTGCTACTAGTCTAGCTTTATTTCTCACAATGTTACCACTCTCATCTAGCTTGTTCCTAAAGACCCATTTAGTTCCTATGGTAGATTGATTACTAGGCCTATCAACTAATGTCCAAACGTTACTTCTCTCAATTTGATTTAACTCTTCTTGCATAGCCATAATCCAAAAATCATCTTTCAATGTTTCTTTTATATTCTTAGGCTCTATGCATGAGATAAATGCAACATGATTCATTAATCTAAGAGAAGATCGAGTGGTTACCCCCTTGGATGGATCACCCAAGATTTCACCATCTTTGACATAGTTGAACTCCCTTGGGTAGCTCACTTCCTTTTCCTCAAGAGCCGAGTCCTTCAAGGCTTCAAGAGGTGGATCTTGTGTGTCCTCTTCTTTTTTTGTTGGAATCTCATCCTCCTTTGAAGTTTGTCCTCCATCAAAGGCATTTATGATTCCTACATCATCATCATCACAAGAATCCTTCCTTGGAAGGAGGTTATCATCGAATACAACATGAATAGATTCTTCTACTACTAAAGTTCTCTTGTTAAATACTTGATAGCTTTAGAGGTTAAAGAGTATCCTATGAAAATAGCTTCATCACTTTTTGCATCAAATTTACCTAAGTTGTCTTTTCCATTATTTAAAACAAAACACTTGCAACCAAAAGGGTGAAAGTAGCTAATGTTAGGCTTTTTAGATTTTAAAATCTCATAAGGTGTTTTCTTTAAAATTAGCCTAATCATTACTCGATTAACAATATAGCAAGCGGTGTTTGTGGCTTCCGCCCAAAAATATTTAGGTAAATTATTTTCACAAAGCATGGTTCTAGCCATTTCTTGCAAAGTTCTATTTTTCCTCTCAACTACCCCATTTTGTTGAGGAGTTCGAGGAGCCAAAAAATTGTGGCTAATACCATTTTCATTTAAAAAATCTTCAAACCCTTAATTTTGAAACTCGGTTCCATGATCACTTCTAATATGTGAAATTCTAAGTTTAAGATCATTTTGGGTTAGTTTTGAAAATGTGATGATTTTTTCTAAAGCATCATCTTTAGTACTTAAAAATAGAACCCAAGTAAATCTAGAAAAATCATCAACAAGTACAAATGCATAAGATTTACCACCCAAGCTCATAGTCCTAATTGGCCCAAATAAATCCATATGGATAAGTTGTAAACATCTACTTGTAGAAACATCATTAATGGATTTAAAGGAAGACTTATGTTGTTTACCCTTAGAGCATGCATCACAAATTTTATCGTTTGAGAATTTAATCTTGGGTAAACCTCTAACTAGATCAAGGGAAACTAGTTTTTCTAAAACACTAATGCTAGCATGTCCTAGTTTCCTATGCCACAACCATGCATCATTTTCATTTTGTGCTACTAAGCATGCATGGGATGTATGTATGTCATCTAGATGCACCATGTATATGTTCCCTATGCGATGACCTATGAGCATAATATTATTAGATTTAATGTCAACAATTTTGCATCCATTTTTATCAAATAAAACATTAAATCCTTTAGCACACAATTGACTTATGCTCAATAAGTTATGTTTAAGACCATCGACATACAAGACATTTTCAATGAGAATAGTAGAGTGATTACCTATGGAGCCAATACCTTTAATGTGGCCTTTGGAGTTGTCACCAAATGTTACCACTCCTCCACTTTTTAGCTTTAGATCCATTAATCTACTCTTGTCTCCGGTCATATGCCTTGAGCATCCACTATCAAGGTACCATGAGTTTTGACTTTGTGCTTTGGCCTTGTAGCAATGCTCCCCCTACAAACAAAGATATTAAGCTTTTGTTTTTTGTACCCAAATCATTTTGGGTCCATGAGTGTTAGCTCCCAAAACCTTGGTTCCCTTAGGAATCCAAGAAGACATAGCAATAATGTTATTAGATTTTACAAGTTCCTTAGGAACCCATACACTTCTAATTCTTTTAGTTCTACTATGTCTAGGAAAGCTACTTTGTTTGTAGTAGTTAGTCTTTTTCTTAGGTTGGTTTGTTCTTGAAGATTCACCTATTTTATGCTTGACACTACCAACATTTTTAAAAGACTCCTTGAGCTTATTTAGCTCACCCAACACCTTTTGGTGTTCACTATTACATTGAGATAAAAGATTATTAAGGTCAACATTTTCATCTTGAAAAAATTTTAGTTCATCTTTCAACCCTAATATCTTTTTCTCAAATTTTGAATTAGCTTGAGAGAGTGAGTCATTTTTTCCATTTAGTTCCAAAATGATTTTCTTATTCCTAATGACCGACTCCTTGTATTTCTCAACTAATTCATCATAGACCTCTTGTAACTCATCATATGCATCATTTAATTCATCATATGTAAAATATAAAGATGATGAGTTAGAGGTTACTATGGAGGAATCTTCCTCAAGTGCCATGAGACAAAGGTTTTCCATTTCTTGTTCGTCATCCTCCGATGACTCCTCATCACTCCAAGTAGCAAGCTTGGCTTTGAGCTTCTTCTTCTTCTCAAAGCCCTTCTTCTTGAGTTGAGGGCACTCCGAACGTATGTGACCGGGTTTATTGCACTCAAAGCAAATAATTTGATCCCTTGCTTCTTCTTTGTTCTTACCTTTGAAGTCCATTTTTCTTTGGATTTTTCTTCCCCGGTTGGACCTCATAAAGCGTGAGAATCGTTTGGCTATCATAGTCAATTCTTCTAGCTCATCCTCCTCACTAGAAGAGCTCTCCTCAAGTAGTGAAGCTTTGAGAGCTATTCTCATCTTCTTCTTCTTTTCAACCTCTAGCTTTTCTACTCTCTTCTTTCTTCTTCTCTTCTTCCCTTCCTTGCTTCATAATCTCATATGTAAGGAGAGAACCCACTAGCTCATCAAGCTTTAAAGTCTTCAAATTTTTAGCTTCTATGATGGCGGTTCTCTTCCCATCCCAAGATTCGGGAAGTGAATAGAGTAGCTTCCAGACAAGCTTGTCTTCCGGTATTCCAATCTTAGTTTCTTTGACATCATTGGTTCCCTCATAGGTAGACTCAAGAGTGTCCCACACTTCTTTGGCACTCTCAATGGATGACACTTTGGAATAGATGTCTGGACCGAATGAACAAAAAAGCATGTGGAAAGCTTTGTCATTTATTTGGATCTTTCTCCTTTCTTCTTCACTCATTTCCACCTTTTTCTTCAAAACCATCTTCCCTTCACTATCTTGCTTCAATGGAATGTAAGGGCCATCTTCAATGACATCCCAAACTAAGTAGTCATTGGATTTAATGAAGAGACGCATTTTATACTTCCAAATTGGATAGTTGTCACCATTAAAGAAGGGATGTTTTGTAGTGGATTGAGACTCATACATGCCCGAACCGGAGGTTGAAGTCATCTCTTGATTTTTGATGATCACACTCTTCCTAGGAACTCCTATTGTGGTTGTTAGTCCTCAAAGAGGTAGGCTCTAATACCAATTGTTGAGTGGATCGAATGATCGAAATGAACCAAGAGGGGGTGAATTGGATTTTTAAAGGTTTAGGTGGTGGAAATTGCAAATTAAAAAGTTTGACAAGGAATTTTAGAGTGGTTCAAGTTCCATATGAACTCTACATCAACTACCTTAGCTTCACTAAGGATTTGCAACAATTCCACTAATTGCTCTTCCCCTTTTCTAGGCTAAGGAGGTAACCCTTACAATTTTCGGTTAAATTTTCTACCCAAAATTTAACCCAATCCTCACACAAATAGAACAAAGATTTTGGTGGCTAAGAAAGTATCTCTCAATACAAATTGTAGCCCAATTACAAGCACTCAACCCAATTGAAATGATAAGAATGAAAAATACAATTGGGGTTTCTAGACAATATTGGGATTTAGGCACAAATGCTTGGATTTGATGTTTGGATGTTTGCTTTTGGATCAATAGTTGTTGTTGGAGCTTTTAGAGGTCCCTTTTATACCTTCTCATTGATTTCTAGCCGTTGTGGTTGTTGCATTCATCAATAGAGCTGTTGGGAGTGTTATCTCACCTCCATAAATGCAGTCTGCAACCACCCGTTTCGAAACGCCCGACTCTGTTTCGAAACAGACCAAAATAGAAAGAGCCGTTGGGGTGCATTTAAGAGCCCGTATCGAAACGGTCTTACCCGTTTCGAAACACTTTTGCCACTGTCAAGGGTCATTTCGAAACAGCTTGAACTCGTTTCGAAACGCCTTAACGGTTTCTTAAAAATCAGTTAAAAACTTGCAACGGTCATATTTTTCAAATCAAATGAAGAACCGTTTCGAAACACTTGATGTCGTTTCGATACGGGTTCTCTATGTTCTAAAGCTGTTTCGATACTTGTTTCGAAACATGGGTTGGCAGTGTTGAAAACGTTTCGATACCCGTTTCGAAACATGGGTTGACAGTTTCAAAACCGTTTCGAAACGCCTTAGGCCGTTTCGAAACAGGGAATCGAAAATCACTGTTTTGGCTTTAAGAACACTTAGAAAATATTTGGAAAACATAGTTTTTAACTTAGGCATATTCTTTAAATCATATAGGGATGTTTAAGGACTTAAAAATTCGTTTTCACATTTTCAATTTAGTCCTTAGGTTTTTTAGTTATATCAAAATTAAAATATCGGTTTCACAGTTTTGGAAAGCAAATCATTTTCCTTTTTCAAATTTGAAAACAATTTTTTGTTTTTAGAAAACGATGTCTTAAATTCCAAAAGAAAATCATCATAGACATCTTGTAACTCATCAAAAATATATGAATTTGAACTAAATGAGTTAGAAGTTACCTCCCCCTCATTAAGGGCCATGAAGCATAGGTGGGCTACCTCATAATCGGTGGAGTCTTCATCACTCCATGTCGTCACGTATGCTTTTGTTGAAGATGATCCCCTTTTGTTGGACTTGTGGGAATTCTTCATCTTCTTTGATTCAAGCTTGAATTTAGCCATCTCGCTCTTCATGAATCGGGTGAATTTCTTGAAGAGATGAAATATCTCTTCATCTTCACTTTCCTCCTCACTTGATTCAACATGATTGCACTTGGAGGACTTGAGAGCAATGGCATTGGTGTTGATGCCAAGCTCCAATATTTTCTTATTACCCATCTTCTTTATCTCTTCCTTCTTCTTCTTCTTCTCCTCTTCTTTTTCTTTCTTCATCATTTCATGAGTGAGAAGAGACCCATAAGTTCATCTAGCTTCAAGGTCTTGAGATTTTTGGCTTCGATGGTGGCGGTCTTCTTTGAGTCACATGACTCGGGAAGAGAATATAGAAGCTTTCGGGCAAGCTTGTCTTCTAGAATGATTTCTTCATAGCCTTTGAGTCCATTTGTGATGGTGGAGAATCTATCGAACATCTTTGTGATGTCTTCATTCGATTCCATTTTGAAGTTCTCATACTCGTGGTTGAGGAGGCCGATCTTGTCTCCTTTACCTCGTTTGTTCCCTCGTATGTGACTTTAAGTTTGTCTCATACTTCCTTGGCATCTTCGCAAGAGGACATCTTCTCGTAGATGTTGGAGCCAAATACACAAAAGAGGATATGCAAGGCATTGCAATTAAGCTCCATCTTCTTGTGATCATCCACACTCTGTTTCGCCTTTCTTCGTTGTGGCGTGAAAGGACCATCTTCAACAATATCCCAAAGCTTGTAATCTTTGGATTTGATGAAGAACTTCATTTTAATCTTCCAATGAGCGTAGTTGGTCTCGTCGAAGAAAGGTGGCTTGTCGATGGATTGCGCCATTTGACCGGTTGATTGAATGTTGTATCGAGCTTCCCGGACCGCCTCAATAGTATGTTAATCCCCTTCGATTGAGCCTCGTTCTGATACCAATTGTTAGGCTTGATATGCTCGATTTTCTTCAACTGATTTAGTTTGCCAAGTGGTGGAGAAGTTGGATATTTGGGTGATTTTGTGGGAGGTGAAAAATAGACAATAGACACAATGATTTATAATGGTTCAATCTTCTAACAAGCGCCTACATTCAGTACCTTAGCTTCCCACTAAGGATTTCACCAAATCCACTATTGAATTTCTTCCCCTTTTCTAGGCTAAGGAGACAACCTTTACACACTCAAAGCTTTCTAACCCAAAGTTTGAGTAAACTCTCTTTACAAGAAAAATTTGAGCAAACTTGAAATCTCTCACTAGGTAGACAGTTTGCACTCTTAAGCTCACTCACCCAATCCTAAAACACTTGAGCAAATATGACAATTTTGGCTCACAAGTGTTGTCTATACAGAGAATTAACAATTAAGCACATAAGACAATTTTCTCATCATAATGTTGTTGACAATTGAAGCATTAACCTATCCTTGATGTTTTGGAGATGTTGGAGACTTTATTTCCCACCATAAATGTAGTTCTGGTGATGTCCGTATCGGAACACACGAGCCCGTATCGGAACGATCTTCTTCAGAACTAGCCGTTAAAGCCTGATGCAACAAGCCGTATCGAAACGCCTCTGGACGTATCAAAACGGTATTGAGCTGTATCGAAACAATTACAAACTATTTCGGCAAGAGTGACATTTAACCTGCATTTAAAAGACCGTTGGGAAAATATGAACGTTGGGGAGGTTTTGACAGTTAGCCGTATCGAAACACAAAAGGCTATTTCGAAACAACACTACATCGTATCGAAACGAGCAAGCCCTATTTCGGTACACGTTTTGGCAGTTTCAAATCGTATCGATACAGATTGGCCCTATATCGAAATGGGTACCTTAAAGACACTGGTTTGACTACTTAAAATCGTTTCAAACATTGCCAAAACCATTTTAACCATCCTCAAACATAATTTCAAGTTGTTTGGTCTTAAAAGTATTTTTAAAATCTTTTCAATTTAATGCAAAACTATTTTTTCAATTATTACCAACATATTCGATAACACTACGAATTTTAAATTTTAAATTCTCCTAATTGATTTTTTATTGATATGAAATTAAGGTCAGGCCCTAAATTAAGTATACACAAAAGTGAATAAAAGTAATACAACCTCTACCGCTAAATGTTAAACAAAGACATAAAGCTCTAGCAAACAATTTTTTTTTGATACTTACATTTAGTCCAAATCCAAAACATTATTCGGTTACTATTGCCCAGACCAAAATCAACAATGCGTGGGTCCTTTAGGCTCTATGAACTTCTCAAGCTCTCAGCAAGTCAACAATGTCATTTAATCTTAATAGACATGCTGAAAATTTTGATATTTGTTACCTAAGCCTCCAAAATGCATGAAACAAAACAACACAAATGTAAAAAAATAAGATAAATATGTTTTTAAACTAAGGGTCAGTTTGTTTCACTATAATTGGTTTTCCTAAAAACGTTTTCATAACTTTCCGCTGTTTGGTTCATGGAAAATGAAAAAGTCAAAGGAAAATCAACTACAGTCAATGGAAAACAGACCTTGTTTTAGTGTAAAATGACTTAGCCCATTGATTTTCGGTAAGTTGCTTTCCTTCCTCCAATTCTCTCTACAAATACTAACCTAAACCATAAACCTTAAAACTTAAACCCTAAATACTAATATAAAAACCAAAGCCCTAAATACTAACATAAGAACTAAACCATAAACCTTAAAACCTAAACATTAAATTCTAAATCTTAAACCCCAAACATTAAATAATAAATATTGAACCCTAAACATTAAAAATCCTAACCTTAAACACAAACCCTAAACCCTAAACCTTAAATGTTAACATAAACACTAAACACTAACACAAACCCTAAACCCTAAATATTAACATAAACACTAACAACAAACCCTAAACATTAAACCCTAACATAAACCTTAAACTCTAAACGAGAACTTAAACCCCAAACCCCAAACATTAAACAATAAATGTTAAACACTAAACATTAAAACCCCTAAGCCTTAAATATTAACATAAATACTAAGCACTAAACACTAACACAAACCCTAAATATTAACATAAACACTAAACATTAACAACAAACCCTAAACCCTAAACACTAACATAAACCTTAAACCCTGAATACGAACTTAAACACTAAACCCCAACTTAAACCCTAACCCTAAAATATATATGCTAACCCCTAAACCTTAACTTAAACCCTAAACACTAAATGCTAAACCCTAAACCATATATACTAAACCCTAAACACTAACATAACCATAAACCCTAAACCATGTATGCTAAACCCTAGACATTAACATAGCCATAAACCCTAAACAATAATCCATAAACACAAAGCCCTAAATGCTATATCATAAACATAAACCCTAAACCCTAAAATACTAATATAAATAATAAACCTTAAAACCTAAAACCTAAACACTAAACCTAAACATAAACATAAACCCTAAACTTTAAATGTTAAACCTTAAACAATAACATAAACCCTAAACAATAAACACTAACCCAAAAACCCTAAACTTTAAATGTTAAACCTTAAACCCTAAACCATAAACCATAAACAATAAACAATAAACACTAAACACTAAGCACTAACATAAACCCTAAACCCTAAACACTAAAAGATAAACACTAAACCATAAACACTAACATAAACCCTAAACCATAAATGATAAACCATAAACACTAACCATAGACTCTAAATGCTACCATAAACCATAATCACTAAACCCTAATCCCTAAATGTTACTATAAAACATTAAATCCTAAACCCCAACCACCAACCTAAACCCTAAACCTTAAACACTAACATAAACACTAAATCCTAAACTATAAATACTAATCTAAACCCTAAATCTATACCTTAAATACTAATCCCTAAATGTTGCCATAAACACTAAATACCAGTTTAAACCATAAATCATAAATGCTATCCTAAACCATAAACCCTAAACACTAACCTAAACATTAAACCATGTTTTGGTTGAAACTTGTTTTTACCATTATCGATGCTTGTTTGTGGATTGTTCATGAAATTTTTAGGAAACTCTACCAAAAAGTGTAAAATGAATTATACAACATCATCCAAACACCGGAAAATGATTTATGCAATTAGTTTTCCAACAACTGTAGTTCATTTTCCAAAATTCATTTTCCGGAATCAGTTTTCAGTGAAACAAACAGACCCTAAGAAATAAAATAAAAATTACCTGCAGTCACTTGACTACACTCGTGAGAAAATTACCATAGAGCAACCTGGAGGCTAAAATTGATGAGAATGTTCAACCATGAGGCTAAAATTGATGTACTTGTAATTGAGAGAGAAAGAACAATATTGACCAGCCTCTTCTACAATGGCCGGTGAGACTGAGAAAGCAAAATGCCAAAATGTTGAAGCTGGTGAGCAGTGGCGGATCTAGAATTTTTTTTGAGGGTGGGCACAAATTAAAACATTTTTTAGGATGGGTACAAATCATAAAAATCTCAAAATTTTAGGGTGGGCACAAGTCATAAAATTTAAGGACTAATTCATAAAAATTATGAAAATTGAAGCCAAATGTGTAAGGTTTGAAAAATTTAAGGTGGGCACATGCCCACCCAAGGCACCATATGGATCCGCCACTGCTGGTGAGTGAGATAGGTTAAAAGGAGATTCCAAAGGAATAAGATTCTTTAACTTTTGAGTTGATTTGAAGTTTTATAAAAGAAAAAATATACATAAAAAATATTATGTATAATCATCTATTTTATTTCACTTATTTTTATATATAGTTTGAACACTAAAAAACAAAATATACAACTTAACTTTAACACTTTACTTGCACGCTATTTTTTTTATTCCTTGATTGATGACATACTAATACAACAATAATTTTCACCTCTTGCAATTTTAATTCCCAACAATATAAAAAACTTTTATAATAAAAACTTCAAGTTATCATGCTCCCTGCAAAGTTAGAAAATGAGGTTAATTGATTAATCGGTATCGTATCGGTGTAGTTTATTTATTATATTTATGTACATTAGAGTATTTTATTTATAGAGATTTACATTTCGGATCATTTTTTATGTTTATTGTGGTGATATGGCGTTGCGGCGCAATATATAACATGTTGCGGGGTACGTAACAGTTACAGATCGTAAAAATCGTGATGCGGTTTTTTTATTACGTTGCGCTTATAATACATCATGGTGACTTTGAAAAACGTTACGCTGCGGCCTTTACACTGCATTGCGGATGCAACTTAATACTATTTTTTATTATTATTCATTTTACAGTTTGTCCCTCGATTTTATCTTGCTCTAACAGTTTTTCTATTTTCCGTCATGTTTCCATTGCTACCTACTTGAACATCTGCAGCGATGTCGGACCAAGGCGGAGATGGGAGGCGCGTGTTCCAGTCTCCCAGACGTGCCAGCGAGCCGATGTGTTTGGTTTAAGGTTGATCCTCTTTCAAATTTTGAATTTTACCCGCCTTTATCCGATAATCTCTCTTTTTTAATTAGCTTGGATTTTGGATTTTTTTTATCCGATTATTCATCACCTTATCTTTTTTCAAATTTTAATCTCTTTTTAAATCTTGTTTTGATCCCTGCCGACTTATCCTCTAGTTTTTTGGATTTTTAATTTGATTTATCCTCTAGTTTTTTAGATTTTGATCTCTCCTTTTCAAATTTAAATCTCGTTTGTTTTTTATTTGGCTTGGATTCTGTTATTTATTCCCTTTATCATTTTCAAAATTTTAATACCCTTTTAACTCTTATTTTAATTCCTTCCGAGTTATCCCCTAGGATTTTAAATATTGAGTTTGTTATATTTTCAGATTTTAAATTTCCTTTTTTTCTTCCATTTAATCTTGTTCACTTTCCTTTCGTTTTAATATTTTCCCTTCTTTTCTCTTTTATCCTATTATATAAGTTCCTTCCTTTACTTTAAATTTAATTTTCTTATTTTACTTTATCTCTTACCTTTATCCTCTTTTCTTCAAGTCCTCCCTTATCCTGGTCTTATCCACAGTAATTTTTAATATTTTTTTTCTTTTCTGGACTTCTTTTCAATCTCAATCTCCCTGGTTAAATCTTAAACAAATTCTTTCTCTTACTATTCCCCTTTTATACTCTTCTAAGCCTCTCATTAGCATCTTTCACCCTTCATTCTACTTCTACATTTTTCGAGTCTCAAACTTTTACCTATTACTCTCCATGGCCGATTCAATCCTAGATTAGATGAATGACCTGAGCTTCATTGCTGAGGAACACGATGTGGTGTTTACCCCGCGGCTAGCAAGGAAGTGCCGACTGACGATCTTACTCTCTCTTTGGTTGGAAAGGTTATTTCCAACAAACAAGTTGATGGTGTTGCACTGATCCGATTTTTTCGCTCTGTGTGGAAAAAGAAAAGGCATAGACAATCACAGAGCCAAATTCCAATTTCTTTCTGATAAAATTTGTGACTGCTGCTAAGAGGAACAAGGTTCTTAATCGTGCCCCCTGGGATTTTAATGATGAATGGTTTGCTCTTCTCCATTTGGACACATTATGCCATTCATGACTACTGATGTCTACTGACATTGACTTGGGCTGATTGCTTGGTGCTTGCATTGGACAATGGCTACCGACTGACACTCGGATCATCGACGGTAACATGGGAGAATTCCTACGTGTCTGGGTCATCATTGACACAACAAAGCCCCTCCGACATTGTGTTGTCCTTGGTAGGCGGAACACCAAGTCGCAACTATGCCCTTTGCAGTATGAACGTCGTTCTACCACTAGTGTGGTTTGATTGGCCACTTGGTGGCTGCTTGCAAATCGGTCAAAATAAATGCATCATTAAATTCAGGGACGGAGCCACATGGGACATGGGAGGGGCTGTGGCCCCCCCGGTAGGGGGAAAATTTTTTTTTTACCCTTTGATTACTTATATTTTTCCTGAAAAAATTGGGATAATTGTGAATTTGCCCCCCCCACCTTTCAAAATTTATGTTTTGCCCCCCCTAACTTCAAATCCTGGCTCCGTCCCTGTCATTAATGATCCAATATGGAGATTGGCTCTGCGTGTCTACTACTAAGCTTGAACCCCAACTTCCAAAGGGTAGGATCATTTATCATGACTGGCCTCCAAGGTCGCGTCTGCGGAAATGAAAACCACTATGTTCGAGTCTATTAGCCTTCAAGGTCGCGTCTGCGGAAACGAAAACCATTATGTCCGAGCCTATTAGGGTCGTTTCAGAGGCGATTCCGGATGATGTGGCTTGAACAAAGAGGCAACTATGTCCGAGGATGGCTCGGATGATGATGCCGAGGAAAATGGCCACGCCGATGCAGTTGAGGATAGCGAGGCTGCTGATCCTTTAGTGCAATATGCGACCGAGCTGGCTGATCCTGTTCTAAATCATGAGGGGCACGCTATTACCGATCTTGTTGGTGCTGTAACCGAGTTAGATGGTTCTGCCGTTGCCGCCACTGGAACCGAGCCTGCTAGAATCGAGGATGGTATGTCCATTGCTGCTTCTAAGCCGGTAGTGCCAGGTGTTGAAACCGAGTTGATTGAGAATGATGTTTTCGAAGCTGGAACTGAGACTGCTCTGATTTTGTTGGGCTGGTACGAGTCAGGTAGCCCACCTATTTTCGTGTCCTTTGTTGTGTCCAAGAAATGTATGATTTTGCTAACTGGTAGAAGCTCTTCGGTACCTAATCCGAAATCTGCTCTGACCTGTCAGCGCGAGATTGTTCCTCGTCCACCATCGCCTATTCCGTCGGACTTTGAGACTTGGTTGGCCACTCAACCTAAGTCTGCCCCCGTCTCTAGTCGTACTAGGCATGAGTCAAGCTAACTGGTAGAAGCTCTTCTTCATCGGCTTCGAAAGTGTCATCTTCCTCTTCGACTACTTCAAAAGCTACTTCGACTACAAAAGTTGGGATAAGCAGTGTTACTAACTCTTCGGCGTGGGTTGCTAGGCAACCCCGCCGAGAGAAATGAGGATCTTATGTTGGAACTGCCGTGGGCTCGGTTCGCTCATTTGGACAAGTTGTTGCTCGTAAGCTCCCACAAATTGTCTTTTTTTGTGAAACACGTTTGAAACAACGCAATAGTGATATGATCAAATATGCTTTAAATATGGGTGGCAATATCACTATTGATAAAGGTCATGGTTGCACTGGTTTGATGTTACTCTTGAATAATGAAGAAAAAATTGATTTGCTTTCGTACTCTTGTCTCTATGATGATGTTATTATTCATTTTGATTTGAATCATTTTGACTTTACCGGTAGGCATTGATGTTTCGAGAACAATATGAAGTACAAGACTTGGGATTTATTTGATCATTTACGTTTTGCTTCGCCCTTTCCATGGCTTGTGGGAAGTAACTTTAATGAGATTCTCTTGGATAATAAGAAACAAGGAGGTCGTCGCAAAGCTCGTAGTCTTTTTGATAGTTTTCGTTATTTTCTTTCCAATAATCGGCTGTTTGACTGTAAGCCTGCTAAAGACTAGCTTACATCTTTTCCAAACTTTTGAACCATCTCTAAATATAATGTTGACTCAGACCATTGTCTTATTATCATGGACACTGCTTGGATCCGTCCGACCATTGTGCCTCGTACGCGGGAAGACCATTTATGCTTTGAAAGCTGTTGGGCCCGCGAGGAGGCTTGTATTACCACTGTACAAGAGACTTGGGTGCATACTCTAGGTTCGGTCTTGGATAAAATTTCTACTATTGGATGGGCCCTCAAATCTTGACAGGATCAACAATGAGACACAACTCACCAATGTATCAAGGAATTGCATGAACAAATAAATATCTGCCTTCACCACCATCTCTCTAACTCGGACATGGAGATTCTCCTTGCTGCAAATGTGAACTTCGGCATTTTCTTGATCAACAAGAAGCTTATTAGGCTCAGAGATCTAGAGTTTCGTGGCTCTCGCAGGGCGACAGAAGCACTTCATTTTTTCATGCACGGGCTACCGCTAGGAGGAAGAAGAATTATATTAAAGGTCTTTTTGATCGGAATGCTGTTTGGTAAGAAGGCACGGAGGATGTCTTGGGAGTGGTCACTGATTATTTCCTGACCCTTTTTGCCTCTGATAATCAGTCACAGATATGTCCCTCATTGCTAATATTGTTCATTCCGTTTCTGATGAGATGAATGTTGCTGCTCTTACCAGGGATTTTACTGCAGGCGAGGTTATTTTTGCTTTTCAGGATATTAATCCTAAGAGTGCGTCAGGTATTGATGGTTTGTCGAGTAATTTTTTGGCAACATTAGGATACTGTTGGTTTAGAGGTTGTTATTCTTTACCTGAATCTCCTCCACGACTCTGCAGACATGGCTTCTGTTAATAGGATTGTTTTGGTCCTTATCCCTAAGGTGGCTGAACCCAACACCATGAAACAACTACGTCCCATCAGTCTATGTGCAGTCATTTACAAGATTGTTTCCAAGGTTCTCGTTAACCGTATGAAGCCAATTTGGTCTATTCCCTTCATTCCTCGCGCACTGGTGCTAATAGGGGTGATGCTCTTAGGCTCGATATGTAGAAAGCCTTTGATCGCGTTGAATGGCTTTCCTCTGAAATGTCATGTTGAAGATAGGCTTTGCACCATCTTGGGTAGATATTATTATGCGTTACATTTCATCTATCTCTTTCACTGCTTGGGTTAATGGCTCACTGTCTTTGGTTTTCTCCCCTCATCGTGGCTTACGGCAAGGAAACCCTCTCTCACCCTTCTTGTTCCTCATCTGCACTCAAGGACTCTCGGGCTCCCTCTCGACGAAGTAACAGGCTGGCCATTTGAAGGGTTTGTGTGTGTTGTGTGGATCAATCGATGAATAAATGGCCAAGAGGGGTGGATTGGATCTCAAAAGTTTGAGGGATAAAATTGGTAAATTAAAAATGAAGGTGTAATCACCTATTTTTTTCGGGGGTTGACTCGTTTTTCTTTTTTAATTAATGGACTTTGTTACCTATATATATATATATCGAATGATTAAAAATAATAATAAAAAACTAAAAAAGAAAAAACAAACAATATATGCATATTATTATTATTAATGTTGTATTATCTATACTTATTGCCATTATTATTATTATTATTATTATTAACATTACTATACTATTATTATTTATTATTATTATATTAGTATTATTCTCAACTATTATTATTACTATATTATCATTGTTATTATTTATTACTATTATTATTATTATTCGTTGTTATTATTATTATTATTATTATTATTATTATTATTATTATTGGTATTACTATTATTATTATTATTATTAAACAAAATCTGAAAATCTAAAAAACTAGTATATATATACATGCCCATTAAATAAACAAAGCCCATAATAATAATAAAAACCCAAACCGTTTATTTATATTAAAGAGTCCATTTACATTAAAGAAAAAGAAAAGCCCAAAAAAATGTATTACATATTAAGCATAAGTCCCGTTTGGCCCAAATATTTGAAATAAACCCTAATACGATCTTTATGTCTTACAGCCGCTCAACCCCAGCCTTCAGATATGGATGAAGATCTGACGGTTTATATCCAATTTCGGAAGAAACCCTAGAAGCCCCCCTCAAGCCCTGGCGCCGCAGAAACCTTAACCGTCAGATCCGGCTCGAGATTGAACGGCCAAGATCGAAGCACGAAAGTCTCCAGAACCTCCACGCACCCACGCGCGACTCTCGGGCTCCCATACGTGTGCGTGCACGATGCTCCCATACCTGCATCGAAGCCACGTGCGTCGGTTCGGCTCCCGATTCTGCCCATACGCGCGCCGTTCGATCGTCCCGAGCCTCTCCAGATCCCAACGTCGACGCCCCGTAGCTCTGCACTGGTCCCCCTCCATCCCAAACGGCCTCACATGCAACGAAAACAAACAAAAATGTCAGAAGGGGAAAACGCACAAACAACCGAAATTGCAGAGGCAAAACAAACAAATTTAGAGGGTGAATATAAACAAATGAGATCAACCAATAGCATTTTCCCATTCCAATTTTATATAATCCAAAAATGTAATTTTTTAGTGTTATAAAACCCGAAATCACACAATGTAATCGAGAGCTTTACGGGAAAAATTTCAGAGCAATAAAGAAGCCAAAGTCCTCAGATTTTAGAGGTATATCATCCTCTTTCATTTCGTTTCGATACAAAAAAAGAAAACAAAAAATAGAAGGTTAAGGGTGTCTGGTTTTTTTACCTTTGCGACGCCTCGTCTTCCCCGGTTGCCCATCTCACCACCGATAAGTCTCATGGCCTCTTTGAGGCCTTGCATGGTGAGCTGGTGAGGGTGGTAACACAAAAAAGGGGGGATCTTTCTGAAATTTTGGGTTTCGATTTTGGGGTTTAAAATGAAAAATAGTTTCGAAAGAGTTTTTTTTGGGTTTTGATTTCGTGAAGGAAAGATGTTTTCTGGTTTTTGGGGTTTCGAAAGGTCGAAAAAGGAGGTTTTTTAGGGTTCTGGTGCCAACTAGCGGCGGCCGGAATGATGATGACGTTTAGGCTCTCGGGTTTTCAGACGAGAGAGGGGAGAGAGTCTGGAGGATTTGAGTTAGGAAAAAGAGGTTAAAGTGATTTAAGACGCACTTTTATAGCGTTCTTTGTGTTTTAAATTTGGTTTAATCCCATTTTAAATCCCTCTGTCCCCCTTTAATCACGATATCAGCCCTTCCGCGTTTTAAAACCACGCCCGTGGTCATTTAAGTTCTTCTAATATTTTTAATTTCGTCCTTAATTTGGTTTTAATCTGTTTCCAGATGGTTTAATCACCATCTCGGCCCCTTTAGGTTATTGCGATCTTTTAATTGAGTCCATTCTTTGTGATTCAATGTTTTTTGTTTAAGGGTTTTATTATTGTGTTGGTCCCCCTAATTTTCATTTTTGTTTTCATTTAGTCCCGTTTCCAGTTTTCCCTTTAATTATGCAATTTAATCATTTACTTAGCATTTTATATTTGTTATATTATATTTTGTTATTCATGCGTTTTGCCATTTTATTAAATACATGTTTATGTCGAATGTATGTTTTTGCAATGTTAATGGATTTATAATGTGTGGCATATGCATAATACTTATTTATTGTGTGATCGTATGCTTTTTATATTTAATATTGTTTAACTCTTCTTAATCTATAGTTTTATGTGTACAATATAGTTTTATTATATACGTTGTACGCTTGTCTTAATATGTGCACATCTTGTCCCCTTTTTTATATGATTGTTCGAAGACATATATATGTGGCATGCGTGTTTAATTTCCATTCATGTGACCCTTTAATGTTTAAAGTTGCATAATTATTTTTTAATTGTAAAAAGGAGGTACTTATTAATTCACGTATTCAGGTCGAAATATCCTAGCTTATTGGATATTCCCTGAATATTCGGATTAATTCGCATCGTCTAAAGGTAAATTCGTAGATAATTAAAACAAACAAGACCACGACATCATACTTTAACTGCTTGCATCATGCATAAAGGTGATGTACATGATTCAAACCCTAAACTAACACGACAGTCAGACTTATATGATGTCGGTTTAGTCTTTGGTCCGGTATACTGTCATCCTTTCTAATTAAATGTCTAATTAATTTGAAACCACCTATTTGATAAAGCTCGCATAATTAAAGTTTAATTTTTGATTAAGAACCCCTAATTAAACTCATTTTAAATTTCAAATAATTTCCATCAATTAAAAGCAACAATTGTTTTGGTACCGATTTCCGGGCGTGATGGGGGTTCTAACCCTTCCCCACACGTAACCAACTCCCGAACCCTTTCAAATGAATCTTTGGTTTTGTTTTTACGGCGTTCGGTCTACCTCAATGGTAGGTGGCGACTCCATAGTTTTTTAATCTTTATTTCGAGGTTTCCTTCCTTAAAAAACCTTATGACAACGCGGTGACTCCACTGGGGATGAATTTTGTTTTACAAAACAAAAAGAGAGTTAAGCCAAAAAATAACAAATGTTGCTTTTAATGATGGAAATTCTTGAAATTTAACTAGACTTTAGTGAGACAGTTCTTCTTTGAAAATGTAACTTAAGTTATACAAGCTTTGATACTTGGTGGTCTTTGAATTAATTTCTCATTTAATTTCTAAGGAAATCACCGACATGTGTTGCATCACGATCATTAAGCTCTATACCCGAGCTTCGTCCCTTAAGTGGGAGTGAAACGCCCATACCCACGTGAGCATCCCTCCACGGGTCGGTAATTCACTTCTGGAATCCACGCCTTTGACACGTGAGAAGCCCTCCACGTCACTAGGTCGTGCTTTTATTCGAACTGAAACCAATTCGCAAGCTAGTAATGAGCCATAATTGGGGCTCTTGTTACCTTAGTAGGTGATAAGATAGGTTCGGGTACCATTGTTAGAACCAAACCCACATGTGTGAGAATTTAAGAAGCCCACCCCGATTAGAGCCATGCGGATAACTGTAGAATTAGAATTCGTGCTAATAGGTCTTGCATTGTTAATCTGCTTTGGTGTGTTTTCATTTGTTGTTATATTCAATATTCATTATTGTTGTTACTAATCCAGTCACCTTTTTTGTCTTGTTTTGCTTAATTATTTTTGCATATTCATGGCATTTTCATACGAAGCGTTGATTCGAGAACAGTCTAAAGTTGAAAACTATCATAACGGGAGAAAGAGTCCATAGCAACAGAGTTTCCGGAACACGCTAAAGGGACGAGCAAAACTTATTAAAAATCGTACCCTATGTTTATTTTCTTATCTCGTTGTAATGAGGCTTGATCTTCGTTATGAAGAGTTGTTTAATGGGGATGTTCGTCAAATCAATACTTCTTTGCATTCGATTGTGTTTTTAATTTATTGCCTTCAATCATCTGTTTCTGTTATGCATACGACATTGCATGCATTACATCATTAAGTTATGGGATTATTGTTCGGGGTCATGGCAGTATTCGTGACTATCGAAGATTCCGCATCCACACTTTACCCGCCATCAAAGAAAGTAAATGGAGAAGAGTTTTGCTAAATTGGAAGCCGATCTGAGGGGTCAGTTGGAACGAGCTCAGCAAGAATTGAGGGATACCATCACCAAGTCCCAACAAGATATGATGAAAGAGATATCTCAATTGCTACAAGCCAATCTAAGAGAAAAGGGTGCTGTTGGAAACCCTAGTCAGGAGAGGGGGGCTGCTCGTTTTCCCTGGTTTTGTCGCCGATACCCCTAAGCCCTCGCAAGGAGCGGCTACTCAAGGAGATGGGGCAACATCACATCAGGCGGGCGCCTCTACCCATGTTCCATCAGGTCTGGTTTTTAATCATGTGGAAAATGTCAGGGATAGTGTCCTAGACTTGGATAGATTGAGAACTTGAACAATGTCAAGGTGGAGTTCTCAAAACAACTAGAACAGACCCGAAAAGACCCCGAGGAGAAATTCCGAACAAAGGAGGAAGAAGAAGGGGCATATGAGATGAATGCTAGAGATCTCAGTTTGGTTCCAGACTTGGTAATTCCGCCCAAGTTCAAGACGCCAGAGTTTGAGAAGTTTGATGGGCCAACTTGCCCTACTGCCCACATAACCATGTTCTGTAGAAAGATGACGAGTTTCATCGACAATGAGAAGTTGCTAATTCACTGCTTTCAAGACAGCTTAGCGGGGCCCGCGGTGAGGTGGTACAACCAATTAACCCGTGCTCAGATTAGGTCATGGAAGGATTTGGCCAAGGCTTTCACAAATCAGTATAGACACATAACCGATATGGTCCCAAACTGACTCATGCTACAAGGTTTGGAGCAAAGGCACAATGAGAGCCTCCGTGAATACTCCCAGCGTTGGCGAGATGTGGCGGCACAAGTCCAACCTCCACTCCGCGAAAATGAGATCTCCCTTATGTTTGTCGATACTTTGAAGGGAACCCTCTATCACCGCATGATAAGCAACCCTATCGGTAATTTCTCAGATATGGTTATGACCGGTGAATGTATCGAGGCAGCTATCAAGAGTGGTAGAATTGATGGAGGAGAGAATGCTCGGAAGCAATTCAAGAAGAAAGATCATGAGTTGAACAACATCAATACCTTCGAGCCTTCCAAGCACCTCACAATCTCACCGCCTCGAGCCGCAATCAGGAATGCGTAAAGCTCAAACCGAAGAGAAAGTAGGGCTCCCAAAAGGGAACAAGAGAAGATGTCATTCACCCCTCTACCCATGTCATACAAGGAGGCTTACAAACACCTATACGAGGCTGATCTGGTTCGTCCATATCATGTTACTCCCTTCCAGCCGCCTTACCCTCCATGGTATGATGAGAAAGCACATTGTGAGTATCACAGTGGAGTATCGGGGCATACAATAGAAAATTGCACAGCATTCAAGAAGCTCATGCAAAACATGATCAACATCGGGGTCGTCGAGTTAGAGGGGCCTAATGTGACGGCCAATCCACTTCCAAACCATGGAGGACGAGACGTGAATGCCCTCGAAGAGGTAGATGCGAAGAGAGTAAGAATTGCAGTATCAGAAATCAAGTCCCCTCTGAGTTGGGTGTACGAAAAGTTGTGCACGGCGGGCTTGATTGAGAATGGTATAAAGGGAGTATGTGATGGCCATTAATCATTTTGTGAGTACTATCAGACTGTGGGGAATGAGATTCAAAGCTGTCTAGAATTTAAGCAGTTGGTTCAGGAACTGATGGACAATAAGGAGATTGAGTTCCTCAAGGAAGCTTAAGGGTTGTGATGAGTGGCCAGCCTAGCAGTAGTCAAGGGTTTTATGCATCCAAGTTTGCTTGTTTTCATTTCATTGCATTTTAATCTTTTCCTTGAAGTAATGTGTGAAATCAACTTTGCTACCCTTTTCCCGAAGGTAGCAAAGATCTTTTTGTAAGGGCCTAAGACCGTATGTTTTTGAATTTCAATGAAAGGATGCATTATATTTTTTTATTTCAATTATCTCTTTATTTTGTGTATACATTTGTCTATTGAGTCATTGTATATCAATTGTACAAGGGACATTGACATTGACCCCAAAGGTTGATTTCGAGCAGCCTTTATCTAGTGGAAATCAAAAACTGCGAAGATGATGAATATGTGCCTTACACTCCAAGTTAATTTGGTCATCTATTGACTACACATTGCATTAGGGCCTTCGGGAGAACAACCGAAAATCTCCCATGTTAAAAAAAGAAAAAAAAAGAAAAAAAGGAAAAAAAAAAGAAAAGAAAAAAAGAAGAAAAAAAAAGGAAGAAAGAAAGAAGAAAATAAAAAGAGAGGAAAAAGAAAAAGGAAAAGACCAAAGAGGGAGAATAATAAAAGCATAACAAAAGCACTCCAATGTTCGAAGCCTGGTAATAAGCGTTTTCGGATACGAGTGTGGAATTTTCAGGGCACTCCGCTGTAGCAAAAAGACGCATAAGGTTGCTATGCACCATTCGAATCAAAACTTTAGCTACATGAGTGATGGGAATATTTTCGAATCGTGACAATGCCGAGTAGCTCGGGGGTTTGTTGTTTGCTCCATCATTTATTTCGAGCCAAAGGAATGTGATGAGTTGACTTCCATAAAATCATAAAGAATTGAGACAAAGTAATAATGATAAAGGCGAAGCCTATAGAAGATAAGTTTAATTGATTAAAAAGCTGAAATAGCTTGGAGAGTATTTCACATCTCCAGACATCAGCTCATCTTTCGAGGTCTCCTAGACACATGATGCTTGAGGCAATCCTTGGTAAGCCATAGTAGTGTCATTCGTGCACTTGATATTCGGGTATTTAATCCAACTTGATATATCCATAATTTGAAAAAGAAAGTCTAGTTTTAAAAAATGCATCCCATTTTGAAATTAGAAGATGCAATCTAAAAAATTTTGTGAACACAAAATAATTTCCTTTCATTGCTTCAAGGATAAAGTTTAGAATGCAATGCAATGAATGCGAATGATAGCTTGTTGGTAGCCATGGTAAGGATAAGTAGTAAGATTCCATATGCAACAGTTCAGGGACTCGAAGCAAGTTTCTGTCAAAATGCTTTGATTGGTGCAGAAAATGAAAGCGGACCTTAATGAACTTAAGATAAAATTTCAAGGGCTTGGGGGCATGTGCTTCCCCTAATGTTGAGAAAAGAGAAAAGTTTTCGTGTTGAGTTAAGACGAAGAGAATGGTTGAAGACCCAGTTTGAATGGGGGCAACGTTACGAGAATGAGCACCACGAGAAGTGTTATATCCAGTCTGACCAGTGAAAGTCAACAGTTATCTTTCGAGAAGAGACCAAAAGATTGAGATTTGGCAGAGATGAGAAAGCCAAAAGAGATTGAGAAGAAGAACAGGCAAGAAGAAGATCAAGATTGACCAATCCAAAGAGTGATAGCGTCCGAGCAATTTTAATGTCATGAATCATGCATCTTTTGTAGTTAGGCATCCCTAGGATTAAAGGCATGACAACTCACATCATCATATCATTTTTTCCAATTTTTTACAGGTATATTAAAGCTTTTCTAGTAAAAGGAAGCCCGCCTATCCGTTCGGGCTTTTTGAGAATGGAAGCCTGCCTATCCGTTCGAGGATTTTGAGAATGGAACCCGCCTATCCGTTCGGGCATTTTGAGAATGGAACCCGCTTATTCGTTCAGGCATGAGGATGGTGGAACCCGCCTATCCGTTCAGGCATGAAGAGAATGGAACCCGCCTATCCGTTCGAGCATGAAGAGAATGGAAACCGGCCTCTCCGTTCAGACATTTTGAGAATTGAACCCGCCTATCCGTTCAGGCATGAGGAGAATGGAACCCGCCTATCCATTCGGGCATTTTGAGAATGGAACCCGCCTATCTGTTCAGGCATGAGGAGAATGTAACTCGCCTATCCGTTCGGGCATTTTGAGAATGGAACCCGCCTATTCGTTCAGGCATGAGGAGAATGGAACCCGCCTATCCGTTCGAGATTTTTGAGAATGGAGACAAAGTAATAATGATAAAGGCGAAGCCTATAGAAGATAAGTTTAATTGATTAAAAAGTTAAAATAGCTTGGAAAGTATTTCACATCTCTAGACATCAGCTCAGCTTTCGAGGTCTCCTAGACACATGATGCTTGAGGCAATCCTTTTTAAGCCATAGTAGTGTCATTCGTGAACTTGATATTCGGGGTATTTAATCCAACTTGATATATCCATAATTTGAAAAGAAAGTCTAGTTTTCAAAAATGCATCTCACTTTGAAATTAGAAGATGCAATCTAAAATTTTTTGTAAACACAAAATAATTTCATTTCATTGCTTCAAGGATAAAGTTTAGAATGCAATTCCATGAATGCGAATGATAGCTTGTTGGTAGCCATGGTAAGGATAAGTAGTAAGATTACACATGCTACAGTTCAGGGACTCAAAGCAAGTTTCTGTCAAAATGCTTTGATTGGTGCAGAAAATGAAAGCGGACCTTAATGAACTTAAGAGAAAAGTTCAGGGCTTGGGGGCATGTGCTTCCCCTAATGTTGAGAAAAAAGAAAAGTCTTCGTGTTGAGTTAAGACGAAGATAATGGTTGAAGACCCAGTTTGAATGGGGGCAACGTTACGAGAATGAGCACCACGATAAGTGTTATGTCCAGTCTGACCAGTGAAAGTCAGCAGTTATCTTTCGAGAAGAGACCAAAAGATTGAGATTTGGCAGAGATGAGAAAGCCAAAAGAGATTGAGAAGAAGAAGAGGCAAGAATAGGGTCATGATTGACCAATCCGAAGAGTGAAAGCGTCCGAGCAATTTTAATGTCATGAATCATGCATCTTTTGTAGTTAGGCATCCCTAGGATTAGGGGCATGCCAACTCACATCATCATATCAGTTTTGCCTATTTTTGACATGTATATTAAAGCTCTTCCAGTAAAAGGAAGCCCACCTATCCGTTCGGGCATTTTGAGAATGGAAGACTGCCTATCCGTTCGGGCATGAGAAGAATGGAACACGCCTATCCGTTCAGGCATTTTGAGAATGGAACCCGCCTATCCGTTCAGGCATTTTGAGAATGGAACCCGCCTATTCGTTCAGGCATGAGGAGGATGGAACCCGCTTATCCGTTCATACTTGAAGAGAATGGAACCCGCCTATCCGTTCGGGCATTTTGAGAGTGGAAACCGGCCTATCCGTTCAGGCATTTTGAGAATGGAACCCACCAATCCGTTCAGGCATGAGGAGAATGGAACCCGCCTATCCGTTTGGGCATTTTGAGAATAGAACCCGCCTATCCGTTCGTGCATGAGGAGAATGGAACCCGCCTATCTGTTTAGGCATGAGGAAAATGGAACCCGCCTATCCGTTCGGGCTTTTTGAGAATGGAGACCCGCCTATCCGTTCAGGCATGAGGAGAATGGAACCCGCCTATCCGTTCGGGCATGAGGAGAATGGAATCCGCCTATCCGTTCTGGCAATTTGAGAATAGAGCTTTTATTTTTCACTATTTTTCTACCCGTTCGGACCTCGAAGGGTTGAAGAATGTTGAAATGAGAAAAATAGCTTCAAGCCTCCGCGACCGTTAGATTTTCCTGTACCGACTTCTGAACTGCCAGTAGTTCAAGTGCATGGTGACTCGAGATCCAAACAGGGAAGTTGGACAAAATTTGTGCTTATGGCCTTTGCTTTATTCTTGTTCCACAAGTAGAAGCAAAGGGGGCAGCTGTAATCACCTATTTTGTCCAGGGGTTGACCCGTTTTTCTTTTTTAATTAATGGACTTTGTTACCTATATATATATATATATCGAATGATTAAAAATAATAATAAAAAACAAAAACAAAACAATATATGTATATTATTATTAATGTTGTATTTATCTATACTTATTACCAATATTATTTTTACTATTAACATTACTATACTATTATTATTGTTTATTATTATTATCAACTATTATTATTACTATATTATCATTGTTATTATTTAGTACTAATATTATTATTATTCATTATTATTATTATTATTAGTATTACTATTATTATTATGAAAATCTAAAAACCTAGTATATATATATATATATATATATATATATATGCCCATTAAATAAACAAAGCCCATAATAATAATAAAAACTCAAACAGTTTATTTATATTAAAGAGTCCATTTACATTAAAGAAAAAGAAAAGCCCAAATTTTTTTATTACATATTAAGCATAAGGCCCGTTTGGCTCAAATATTTGAAATAAACCCTAATCTAATCTTTGTGTCTAGCAGCCGCTCAACCCCAGCCGTCAGATCTGGATGAAGATCTGACGGTCCAGATCCAATTTCAGAAGAAACCCTAGAAGCCCCCTCAAGCCCTGGCGCCGCAGAAACCTTAGCCGTCAGATTCAGCTCGAGATTGAACGGCCAGGATCGAAGCACGGAAGTCTCCAAAACCTCCACGCGCGACTCTCGGGCTCCCATACGCGTGCGTGCATGACGCTCCCCTACCCGCGTCGGTTCGGCTCTCGGTTCTGCGCACACGCGCGTTGTTCGATCGTCTCGAGCCTCTCCAGATCCCAGTGTCGACGCCCCGTAGCTCTCCACTGGTCCCCTCCATCCCGAACGGCCTCACATGCAATGAAAACAAACAAAAATGTTGGAAGGAGAAAAACACACAAACAACCGAAATTGCAGAGGCAAAACAAAAAAATTCAGAGGGTGAATACAAAAAAATGAGATCAACCAATAGCATTTTTTCCATTCCAATTTTATGTAATCCAAAAATGTAATTTTTCGGTGTTATAAAATTCGAAAACACACAATGTAATCGAGAGCTTTACAGGAAAAAATTCAGAGCAATAGAGAGGCCAAAGTCTTCAGATTTCAGAGGTATATCATCCTCTTTCATTTCGTTTCGATACAAAAAAAGAAAACAAAAAATAGCAGGTTAAGGGTTTCTGGGTTTTTTTTTACCTTTGCGACGCCTCGTCTTCCCCGATTGCCCATCTTACCGCCGATAAGCCTCTTGGCCTCTTTGAGGCCTTGCATGGTGAGCCGGTGAGGGTGGTAACACGAAAAAGGTGGGATCGTTATGAAAATTTGGGTTTGGGTTTTAAAACGAAAAACAGTTTCGAAAGAGTTTTTTTGGGTTTTGATTTCGTGAACGAAAGAGGTTTTCTGGTTTTTGGGGTTTCGAAAGGTCGAAAAGGAGGTTTTTTAGGGTTCCGACGCTGGCTAGCAGTGGCCGGAACGATGATGACGTTTAGGCTCTCGAATTTTCAGACGAGAGAGGGGAGAGAGTCTGGAGGATTAGGGTTAGGCAAAAGAGGTTAAAGTTATTTAAGACGCCCTTTTATAGCGTTTTTGTGTTTTAAGTTTGGTTTAATCCCATTTTAAATCCCTCCGCCCCACTTTAATCACGACATCAGCCCTTCCGCGTTTTAAAACCACGCCCGTGGCCCTTTAAGTTCTTTTAATATTTTTAATTTCGTCCTTAATTTGGTTTTAATCAGTTTCCGGATGGTTTAGTCACCATCTCGGTCCCTTTAGGTTATTGCGATCTTTTAATTGAGTCATTTCTTTGTGATTCAATGTTTTTTGTTTAAGGGTTTTATTACTGTGTTGGTCCACCTAATTTTCATTTTTGTTTTCATTTAGTCCCGTTTCCAGTTTTCCCTTTAATTATGCAATTTAATCATTTACTTAGCATTTTATTTTTGTTATATTATATTTTGTTATTCATGCATTTTGCTATTTTATTAAATACATGTTTATGTCGAATGTATGTTTTTGCAATGTTAATGGATTTATAATGTGTGGCATATGTATGTTACTTATTTATTGTGTGATCGTATGCTTTTTATATTTAATATTGTTTAACTATTCTTAATATATAGTTTTATGTGTACAATATAGTTTTATTATATACGTTGTACGCTTGTCTTAATATGTGCACATCTTGTCCCCCTTTTTATATGATTATTCGAATACATATATATGTGGCATGCGTATTTAATTGCCATTCATGTGACCCTTTAATGTTTAAAGTTGCATAATTATTTTTTAATTGTAAAAATGAGGTATATATTAATTCGCGTATTTGGGTCGAAATATCCTAGCTTATTGGATATTCCCCAAATATTCAGATTAATTTGCATCGTCTAAAGGTAAATTCGTAGATAATTAAAACGAACAAGACCACGACATCATACTTTAACTGCTTGCATCATGCATAAAGGTAACACACGGGATCTGAACCCTAAACTAACACGACAGTCAGACTTATATGATGTCGATTAGTCTTTGGTCCGGTGTACCGTCATCCTTTCTAATTAAATGTCTAATTAATTTGAAACCACCTATTTGATAAAGCTCGTATAATTAAATTTTAATTTTCAATTAAGAACCTCTAATTAAACTCATTTTAAATTTCGAATAATTTCCATCAATCAAAAGCAACAATTGTTTTGGTACTGATTTCCGGGCGTGATGGGGGTGCTAATTCTTCCCCACACGTAACCAACTCCTGAACCCTTTCAAATGAATCTCTGGTTTTGTTTTTACGGTGTCCGGCCTACCTCAGTGGCTGGTGGCGACTCCATACTTTTTTAAGGTTTATTTCGAGGTTTCCTTCCTTAAAAAAACCTTATCACAGAAGGCACAAGAGATTTATAGTGGTTCAAGCTTAGAAAAAGCTCTACATCCACTACCTTAGCTCGCATTAAGGATTTTCAACCAATTTCACTAGAAATTCTTCCCTTTTTCTCTGATTAGGAGGAAACCTTACAAACAGATTAAGCTTTCTACCAAAAGCTTAATCAAAGATTACTCTTAACAAGAGAAGTTGTTGGAAAAAGAAAATAAACCTCACAAAGGTAAAATATTTGCCCCAAATTACAAGTTCACTCTCCCCAATCTTGAAATAAAGAATTACAAATAGATTACACAAGATGGGTACAAGGGTTTGACTCTATTTGGCTCAAATTGGATTGGATTTTTGCTTGAATGTTCTTGACTTGATGAAGAGTTGTTGTTGTAGCTTTAATGGCTTCATTTTATACCTTTTAATTGAATTCTAACCGTTTGGGCGGTGGGCATCATCAATAGAGTCGTTGGGCTCTCTTTCCCACCATAAATGCACTTCTACAACCTACAGTATCGGTACTCACGTCACTACATCATTACCTGTCATAAGTAGAAAGAGTCGTATACAAATAGCGTATCGATATGCTAAGAGGCGTATATGTACGAAAACCATATTTTACAAAGGGGATCGGTATGACATAGTGCGTACCAGTACCGATTTTGCTCACTGGAATTTGGAGAATTGGATAACCAAAATGTGTATCGGTACGATAGTTAAGCGTATCGGTACGGTTAAACAATTTTCAAAGTGTTTGGTTGCAATAAACAGACAAGGCAACGATAAAAAAATAAATGTCAAGATTTATCAAATCTTACCAACAGGTATCGGTACGGTAGGAAGCATATCGATACGGTAAGTAGTTTTTAGTTTCCAGGTTTACATCAAGTTTAAAAATCATATCGATACGGCAAGGAACGTGTCGGTGCACTTTTCTTAGCTCGTTTTCTAATAGCCAAACACTGTATCGGTAACCTGGAGCAGACTTGAAAATTTTAGTTCGAAAATACATAGAAAATATTTTGGATACTTTGCTTTTGATTTAGAAATACTTAAAGTTCTAATTCTTGTCATTTTGTGAGTCTTTTGAGTATTTAAAAATTTATTTCATTTTGCAATTAAGTCCTAGAAAAATATTATTATATTAAAATGAATTTTGGTTTTACAATCTCCCCCTTTTTAAAATAACAAAACCAAAATAAATTTTTAAAATTTCCCCTTACTTTAAGACTAAAAAATGTATCTTTGAAAAATTTTAAGGCTCTTGTTATTTCCCCCCTTTTTTGTTAGATCAAAATCAATGATAGAAACTAATATAAGCAATGCAAAGCAACATAAGGAAACATAAGCTTCATTAAGCACTTAAAGTATAATAGTTCAAAGCAAAATAATATCCAAACTAAAATCCTAAAAACATAATTCAAAAACAAATAATCAAAGCATATGTCCAAAAGGAAATAACATAGATAGGTGCATAAAAGAAAATCTTAAATGATATGATATGATATGATATGTCTAAGGAGCGTCATCATCATCATCTTCAACATCATCGTCATCTTCCATTGCATCGTCACCAAAGGTATGTCCATGCATTCTCCTCGAAAGGCGGTGAGAGTCATATCCATTGAGAGTCGCATCCAAAGCCGTTAAACGAGTGTCAATAGAGGAGAAACCGTCATTCATGCTCACACTCATCGAAGAAAATTTACGTTTAAAATAGGCTATAAGAGCATCAAAGGAAGGCAGTGGAGGAGCAATCAGAGGAGGCGCTACATGAAAATTTTCTCTTCATCTTCGGGCTGAACGTGTTGAGGTTGATCCACATTTGGAACCCATTGGTTGTTATACCAAGTGAATTTAGCCTTGCGAAGGGATTTTTCATCAATAGGATTGGTGAGAGTAATTTCAAGATCATACGAGCAATCAATCCCAATCTTGTGAAAGAAGTAGCTCAAGGTAGTGTCGTAGGTGAAAGATGAGACAAAGGTCAAATGGAGGTTCTAAACAAGGTAGACGATCTCTGCAAAGATAATCTGAGCAAAGTTTGGGCGCTTGCCTTTCCAAAAGCATCAGGATCCAAAAACTATCAACTTGACGAATAGTGGACCATTTACCACCGGATGAACGGAACCACCAAGTGATAAGGAAGTGAAGGAAGCGATAGCATCAAAGGTGGAGATGGAGTCGAGTTGAATGTTTCCCAAAGAGTGTTCATCATCTATACTAATATCCTCAACACCCAAACAATTAGCTATAACCTTAGAATCAATTCGAAAATTTTGTCCCATGAGGTATGACTCAACGACTATAACTTCATTTTTGGTTTTGTCCACAATACACCGTACGTTGGAGTAAAAGATTAAAACAAGGTTTTTATATAAGACCCTAGGTATAATTAAAAAGGGTATGAACTTCAATTGGGTAAGTAAATCAAGATAACAAAAGTTAAATTCAAGGGAAGTCAAATAGGGAATGGAAACCTTACGTTCACGACGTATTTTATAGTTTTGAAAGATTTTAAAATGATCTATCGTTCGATTGTAACTGGGCTCATTGACACTATGTTGTAAAATATAGGACAAGTTTCGTTTAGTGCCATTGGTGTCGGTGTTAGAAGTGGATGTAATATCTTTTCTCATACGTTTCTTAGGAGCCATATCCTGAAATCAAAATTAAAGCACAAAAATAATGTATGCATAAATCACCATATTCGATCTAATAATTGATCCAAAATTCAAGTTGTTTGTTAAAAAGTATACAATATAGTTTAAAAACATGTACAAATATAAAAAAGAATTTTTGGTAAGAAAAATTTCGAAAAAAACAGTTTATATAAATATATGGTCTATTTTTATATTCAAATAAAAAAATCAGTTTTGAAGGAGTTTTTAAAAAATCTTTAAAACCCATACTATAAGTATATTATATAAACAAAAACTAATTCAAAATAGTATATGAATTTAAACGAATTTGAAAAAAGATAAGAAAAAGAGTTTTTACCTTGAATATGAGATTTGTGATGAATAAGTGGATGATGATGCACCAAATTGATGAGAGAGCAAATATTGGATTTGAAGAGCAAAAATCCTAAAAGAATTTGAAGAGTTGTATGAGAAATCAAGAGGATTTGATAGGTCTTTATAGATGAGAAATTAGGGTTTTGAGAGAAAAAAGTGGTTGTGTTTAATTAAAGTGGGAAACCCTATTTAATGAAATTTAAACACTCCAATGTCAACACGTAATAGTACGCTAATAGCCGTATCGGTACCAAACTCACAAATCGTACCGGTACAGTTCTACCTATACCGGTTCTCTCATGAACACCCATACTGGTACAATTTTTACATGTACCGAAACCCTTATGAACATGTACGGACACGCAGTTACCCGTATCGGTACCCCATTTCCAGAAATGACATTTTGGCAGCAAAGGCGCTCTTTGTCTAAAGGTTTGGTAAAAATATCCGCTAATTGGTTCAATGTGTCAACATACTCTAGAACTACATCCTTTTCAACACATGATCCCTAATGAAATGATGTCTTATCTCTATATGCTTGGTTTTAGAATGTTGGATGAGATTTTTAGTGAGACAAATGACACTAGTATTGCCACACCTAAGGGGTATGGTACCTACATCAACTCCATAATCTAAAAGTTGTTACTTCATCTAAAGGACTTGAGCACAACAACTTCTGGCTGATATGTACCTCGCTTCGGTGGTAGATAAGGCTACATTATTTTGCTTCTTAGAGAACAAAGATATGAGCATACTACCTAGGAATCGACAAGTTCCAGAGGTACTTTTTCTATCTATCTTACATCCCCAATAATCCGCATTCGAGAAAGCATACAAATCAAAGGATGAATCTTTAGGATACCAAAGTCCTAAACAAGGTGTGTCTCTAAGGTATCCAAAGATTCTCTTAACGGCTATAAGGTGTGATTCTTTAGGACTAGCTTGAAACCTAGCACACAAGCAAACACTAAACATAATATCAGGTCTACTCGCGGTAAGGTAAAGCAAAGAACCAAAGTCCTAAACAAGGTGTGTCTCATTCTTTTTCTATCTATCTTACATCCCCAATAATCCGCATTCGAGAAAGCATACAAATCAAAGGATGAATCTTTAGGATACCAAAGTCCTAAACAAGGTGTGTCTCCAAGGTATCCAAAGATTCTCTTAACGGCTATAAGGTGTGATTCTTTAGGACTAGCTTGAAACCTAGCACACAAGAAAACACTAAACATAATATCAGGTCTACTCACGGTAAGGTAAAGCAAAGAACCAATCATAGAACGATAAAGCTTTGAATCAACACACTTACCTCCTTCATCTTTGTCAAGCTTTATAGAAAAACTCATTGGAGTGGCTTGAGGCTTCACATTCTCCAAGCCAAACTTCTTGAGTATGCCATTGATGTACTTAGCTTGATTAATGAAGGTGTCATCCTTCCTTTGTTTGATTTGGAGTCCCAAAAAGAATGAGAGCTCCCCCATCATGCTCATCTCAAACTCACCTTGCATTAACTTAGCAAACTCTTGGCAAAACAATTTATTGGTAGAACCAAAAATGATATCATCAACATATATTTGAACTACTAACACGTCTTTGCCATTTCTTTTAATAAAAAGTGTAGTATCCACCTTCCATTTTTCAATAAATTTTTTTTGAAAGTCTTTCATACCAAGCTCTTGGAGATTGTTTTAAACCATATAAAGCTTTAGTGAGTTTGAAAACATGTTTTGAGAATTTTGGATCTTCAAAATCGGGTAGTTGTTCTACATACACTTCTTCATTAATAAAACCATTTAGAAAAGCAGTTTTGACATCCATTTGAAAAGCATGAATTCATGATAACATGCAAATACAAGAAGCATCCTAATAGCTTTCATTCTAGCTACGAGTGCATATGTTTCATCAAAATCAATTCCCTCTTCTCGAGTGTAACCTTAAGCAACAAATCTAGCTTTGTTCCTCACTATGGTTCCACTCTCATCTAGTTTGTTTCTAAAAAACCATTTAGTTCATATAGTAGATTTATTACTAGGCCTATAAACTAATGTTCAAACTTGACTCCTCTCAAATTGATTTAATTCTTCTTGCATGGACAATATCCAAAAATCACCTTTTAATGCTTCTTTGATATTTTTAGGCTCTATGCATGAAATGAATGCAACATTATTCATAAGTCTAAGAGAGGATCCAGTGGTTACCCCTTTGGATCACCCAAAATCTCACCACCTTTGACATAGTTGAAATCCCTTGGGTAGCTCACTTTCTTCTCCTCTAGAGTCATGTCCTTCAAGGCTACTAGAGGTGGATCTTGTGCTTCTTCTTCCTTGGTTGGAACCCCATCCACATTTGATGATTGTCCACCATCATTAGCTTCAATAATTCCTACATCATCATCATCACAATAATCCTTCCTCGGAAAGAGGTTATCACCGAAAACCACATGAATAAACTCTTCAACAACTAAAGTTCTTTTGTTAAATACACAATAGGCTTTAGAGTTTAAAGAGTAACCTAGGAAAATAACTTCATCACTTTTAGCATCAAAATTACCTAAATTATCTTTTCCATTATTTAAAACAAAGTACTTGCATCAAAAAGGGTGAAAATAGCTAATGGTTCTAGCCATTTCTTCTAAAGTTCAGTTTTTCCTCTCAACTATCCCATTTTGTTGAGATGTGCGAGGTGCGAAAAAATTGTGGCTTATACCATTAATGTAACAAAAATCCTCAAATCCTAAATTTTGAAATTCGGTTCCATGGTCACTCATAATATGAGAAATTTGTTGACCAAGATCATTTTGAGAAATTTTTGAAAATGTGATGAACTTTTCTAAAGCCTCATCCTTAGTACTTACGAATAGAACCCAAGTGTATCTAGAGTAATCATCTACTAACACAAAAGCATATGATTTTCCACCCAAGCTCATTGTCCTAATAGGTCCAAAGAGATCCATATGGATCAATTATAATACTCTACTAGTTGAAACATCATTAATAGGTTTAGACGATACACTTTTATGTTTACCCTTAGTAGAAGCATCACAAATTTTATCTAGAATTTTTTTAGCTTAGGTAAACCTCTTACTAGATCTTGGGAAACCAATTTTTCTAAAACGCTCATGCTAGCATGTCCTAGTTTCCTATGTCATAACCATGAATCATGTTCATCCTTAGCTACAATACATGCATTAGAAATGTGAATGTCATCTAGATGCACCATATATATATTACCCAAGAGATGACCTATTAGCATTATCTTATTTGTTTCAATGCTTATAATTTTGCAACCATTAACATCAAAGAGAACATAAAAACCTTTATCATATAATTGACTAATGCTCAATAAATTATGTTTTAGACCATTGACATAAAGAACATTTTTAATGAGAATGGAAGAGTGATTACCAATGGAACCAAATCCTTCAATGTAGCCTTTGGAGTTGTCACCAAACGTCACTACTCCTCCACTTTTTGGCTTTAATTCCAAGAATCTACTCTTGTTATCAGTTATGTGTCTTGAGTGTCCACTATCAAGGGACCATGTGTTTTGACTTGAAGCTTTCTCCTTGTAGCAATGCTCCCCCTACAAACAAAGATTAGGTCTTGATTTTTGGTACCCAAATCATTTTGGGTCCATGGACATTAGCTCTCAAAATATTGGTTCCCTTAGGAATCCAAGAAGTAATAGCATGCAAATCATTAGAAGTAATTAGCTTCATAGGAACCCAAGCACTCCTAATCCTCTTACCTCTAGAGGGCCTTTGGAAGCCTCTTTGTTTGTGGTCAACAAAGTTTATTTTTAAATAGTTGGGTTTTGAAGATTCACCTTTTCAAAACTTGAGTTCCCAACTTTGTTCAAAGAAGCTTTGAGAGCATTCACCTCCTTTTGGTGATGATCATTAAGCTCAGAAAGAAGGTTGTTTAAATCAATGTTTTCTTTTTCAAAATAAGTTAAATTGTCTTTTAATGCACAAACCTTATTTTTAAGTTCGAAGTTGGTTTTGGATAAAGAATTTTTTTAGTTTTTCAAATCGGAAATATTTTTTTTGTTTTTCAAAATCATTTCTTTAAACTTTTCTACCAACTCATCATAAACCTTTTGCAACTCATCATAAGCTTCTTGAAGCTCATCAAAAGTGAAATCAAAAGTAGATGAGTTAAGGTTTACCTTAGGATCTTCCTAAAAAGCCATAAGACAAAGGTTGACAACTTCTTGCTCCTTTTCATCGGATGATGATTCCTCATCACTCCAAGTAGCAACGTTGGCCTTGAGCTTCTTCTTCTTCTTCTTGAAGCTCTTCTTTTTGAGTTTGGGCATTCAATTTTAATGTGTCTCGACTTCTTGCATTGTTATTGAAGTCTTCTTTTCAAAAGAACTTTCTTCCCCGATTCGACTTCATGAACCGAGTGTATCTTTTGGCTACCACAACCATCTCTTCAAGCTCATACTCGCTTGAATCTCTCTCTTCTTGTGAAGCATTGAGAGCAATTCCAATTTTTTTCTTCTCCATCTTCTTCTTTTCTTTTCTCTTTTCTTTTCTCTTTTCTGTTCCTTGATTCAAGACCTCATGAGTAAGAAGAGAACTCATGAGTGCATAGAGCTTCAATGTATTTAAGTCTTTCGCTTCGATGATGGCGGTTCTCTTCCCATCCCATGACTCGGAAAGAGAGTAGAGTAGTTTCTGGATAAGCTTGTCTTCGGGGATGACTTCTTTAAAACCTTTGAGACCATTGATGATGACTGAGAACCGATCAAACATCTTCATAATACTATTGTCGAGCTCTATTTTGAAATTCTCATAACTTAAGTTGAGGAGTTCAATCTTGGTTTCCTTAATATCATTGGTGCCCTCGTTGGTCGTCTTGAGTGTGTCCCACACCTCTTTTGCCCTTGTACAAGAGGACATATTCGAATACATGTCTGGTACGAGTGCATAAAAGAGCTATGCAAGGCCTTGTCAGTGACTTATAGCTTATTCATTTCTTCATTCGTCATTTCATGTTTGGCCTTGGGAACTTGTCTATCACCTTCTTGCTTTATTAAAATGGATGGCCCGTCTTCGATTACATACCAAAGGAGGTAATTGTTGGATTTGATGAATAGCCTTATTCTGTTCTTCTAATATGGGTAGTCGTCCTAATTCAAGAAGAAAGATTTGGTGGTGGATTAACTCTCATACAAGTTTGTGGAAGTAGACGTCATTTCTTTGTTATCGATTGATTGGATTGCTTCAAGGATCGCCTCTTGTAGATGTTAATCTCTCAAAGAGTTAGGCTATGATACCAATTTTTGTGTGGATCAATCGATGAATAAATGGCCAAGAGGGGGTGAATTGGCTTTTAAAAGTTTGAGAGATAAAATTTGTAAATTAAAAATGAAAGAACAAGAGATTTATAGTAGTTCAAGTTTAGAACAAGCTCTACATTCACTACCTTAGCTCCCACTAAGGATTTTCAACCAATTTCACTACAAATTCTTCCCTTTTTTCTCAGATTAGGAGGAAACCTTACAAACCGATTAAGCTTTCTACCCAAAGCTTAATCAAAGATCACTCTCAACAACATAAGTTGTTGGCAAATGAAAATAAACCTCACAAAGGTAATATATTTTCCCCAAATTACAAGTACACTCTCCCCAATCTTAAAACAAAGAATTACAAATGGATTACACAAGATGCGTACAAAGGTTTGACTCTATTTGGCTCAAATTGGATTGGATTTTTGCTTCAATGTGTTTGACTTGATGAATAGTTGTTGATGTAGCATTAATGGCTTGCGTTTATACCTCTCCATTGAATTCTAACCATTTGGGTGGTTGGAATCATCAATAGAGCTGTTGGGCTCTCTTTTTTCCACTATAAATTCACCTCTACAACCTACCGTATCAGTACTCACATAACCGTATCGGTACCTCTGATATCTAGAAAGAGTCATTGTATACAAATAACGTATTGATACGCTAAGAGGTGTATCGGTACGAAAACCATATTTTACAAAGGGGATCGGTACGACATAGTGCGTACCGATACTGATTTGCTCACTAGAATTTGGAGAATTGGTTAACGAAAAAGTGTATTGGTACAATAGTTAAGCAATAGTTAAGCGTATCAGTACAATTAACTAATTTTCAAAGTGTTTGGTTCCAATAAACTGACAAGGCAACGGTAAAAATTTAATGCCAAGATTTATCAAATCTTACCAACTCGTATCTGTACGGTAGAGAGCGTATCGATACGGTAAGTAGTTTTTAGTTTCCAGGTTTACATCGAGTCTAAAAATCGTATCAATATTGCAAGGAGCGTATCAGTACAATTTTCTTAACTCGTTCACTAGTAGCCAAAAATCGTATCGATACGGATGTAACCGTATCAGTACGCCTAGACCAAACTTGAAAATTTTAGTTCAAAAATACTTAGAAAATATTTTGGATACTTGGCTTTTGATTTAGAAATACTTAAAGTTCGAATCCTTTTCATTTTGTGAGTCTTTTGAGTATTTAAAAATTTATTTTGTAATTAAGTTTTTGAAAAATATTGTTATATCAAAATCAATTTTGGTTTTTACTGTGTGCAAGTCATTATGGTCCCCATGCCAATCACCTCCTCTATGCCGATGATAGCATGATCTTCATGCGTAATTGTAGAGTGTCCATGAGTTCTATATTTTGTACACATTCCTGCCCTTATTATTGCTATTCTTAAGTTATTTAGGCATATTTAGGTGCATTGCATGCATAATAACAATATTTTCTCTTTCACCATGTTCTTATTGAATATTTTATGTTTGGTTGAGAAAAGATACTGTTTTAGTTTAGTTTTTATTTCCAGGTGCTGTAGCTGAGGAATGGACATGAGAAGGCAGGAAAGCTGGAACAAAAGGAGCTGTACTGAAGCAGTTCCAAATGCGCCAAGGACGATGCCGAAGCAGCATTGCCGCCAAGTGCCGCTAGGGCAGGAGTTACACCGACTTAGTCAAGATGGGTCGCGATTAAAAGTGGGAAATTTCCTGAGCCCAATCTTGCAAATTTCTGAAGCCTTTAGCGGCCGGTAGAACTAATCCAAGATCGATAAGTAAGAGTACTTATCCTTACTTGCGAAAGAAGGCAACATCCAAAGAGTCCACATTTAACTCAAAAAGGAGTCTGTATTTAATGTAAAAAATACTTTAAGAACTTCTACTTCAAGAAGGACTCAAACTTAGGCCTTGAGCCCTATATATACCCAATGTATGTGAGGGTATAGGGGCGTGAGGGGGCACGACGAGGTATAATGAGGCATAGCGGAGATGTAGCTAGGTAGATGGGAGTTGTTGGGGGTCGCGACCCAACTCTTCTAGGGTTTAGGCGCTTGTATGTAAAGTAGATGTGAGAAACAATTGTAATAGCTTTGAGTTGTTTTTAATAAAATTCCAAAGTTTGTTTAATCTATGCACTTCATTCTTTCAATTAGTCCACACCAGTCAGTTGAGAGAATCCATTTGTCGGGCACGAAAGTGTAAAGCTCACGAAAAGGTTAAGCACGGTCACAACATGTTGGGGCGTGACTAACTTGGTTCCTAACAAGTTCACAAGTTTCATCGGCTAAAAGGGATCACCAACCAAGTTTACTAGCATGTGTTAGGTCCACGATGAGGTTGCTAGGTATTGCCTACGTTGATCAGTGCATAAAAGTTCTATATTTTACCCATCATTTATCCTTATTTTTGCTGCACTCAAGCATGTTTAACTGCATTTTAGGTTAAGTTTTGCATAAACATCACATTTAGATAAAACTGCGCAGATACTGCTAAATTTGGTTACTTTTGTAGGTATCTGCCGTGGTAGCAGTCGTGACAGCACCCAGGGCAGCAGCCGTGACAGCACCCAGGGCAGCAGCCGTGACAGCACCCAGGGCAAGAATCGTGGCAGGCGCTGGGCAGCGATGCAGAAAAGTTGGAATGAGCAGTCAAGGAGGACGTTGCTGCCATGATTGCCGCCGTGACAGCAGAGGACGACAGCAGTTTTGTGGAGAAGATGCAAAGTGGACCTCGACAGATAGAGAAAATTCAGCCTGTCTGTCGTGTGAAATCACCATATTTTCCAAGCCCTAGATCAGAAGATATTCCAAGCCCAAAGTTCAAGGAGAGATAATCCCAAGAAACAAGGAGGACGGCTGGAAAGTAGATTCCTTGAAGATTTAATCTTTATTAGAATCATACTTTAAATTAAAGTTGTAATCCTTGTTAAATTAGATAACTTGAGCCCAAAGCTTATATAAGGGCATATATCTTAACCTAGAGGCATAACCCCATAACCGATTACCCTAGCCTCCTTCCCAAATTCTGTCGTTTTCCTGCCCTCGACATGTTCTAAATTCCCCCTAGGGCCACGGGTTGATTTGTAAAGTAGTTGCAAGGGTTGTCTTGTTTTAGGAATTTTCAGTTCAATAAAATAAACTTCAAGTTCTCTTATTTTGGTTATTACTATCTTGCAAGAGCATCGGGAAAGCATTGTGAGGTTATCTATTTACTTAGCATCGGGAGAGTTAAGTATACGAAAGAAATAAGAGCAAGTTCTCTAGTTTATAGTTGAACTTTCTCGTGCCTAGGGATAAGGCGAGGTTAAGTGGCTAAAGAAGAATTCATACACATCGGTGTTCACCCTTCGATTAACGCCGGGAGGTATCATCAAGACGTGATCATCGAAAGACTTGGACCTAGGGATAGGCCAAGGCAGATCTGGGATTCTTGCCAAACTTGAAAGTACTGAGTTGAGTGTTTGCTGCCGCAACAATCAACGGACTGCCGCCGTGACAGGTGCTGCCGCGACGGGTGACGACGACAGAACTGGATTTCCTAAACTCTGCAATACCTGCACTACTGAGCAATTCAATACCAGCCCATTCTCTCTATCTTGATATCTTTACTCTTTTATTTACGTTTACTTCATTATTTCCATTGCGATATCTTAATCTATTCTTTTCGCCTTGTGCAGATAGCGAAGGAAAGGGTTAGCCCAGTCCCTGTGGAGACGATATCCGATACTCTAGTATCACTTTATTACTTGCGACGTGTACACTTGCACTCAATTGCGATAGACACTTTTACACGCAACAAGTTTTTGGTGCCGTTGCCGGGGACTGGCAACACACTCTTACCCTAGCTTCTGCACTTTTTTTTATTATTTTTTTAACAAAAACTCAGGTGAAAATACAGGTTCAAGGGCATCAACATGCCAGGAAAAACCATTCGAGAGCTGATGTGGGAAAGTTCTTGCAATTACCGTAAAAGTAATCATGCATTCGAAAGTCGTCCCTATTTTTTCGGTGAATAAATGGACAACCAACGATGGAACCAACAAGAACAAGATATGCTGCCACGACAGCAATAGGGGCAGCAACTGCCGATGCTGCAACAGCAAAAAATTTTATGGTACGATCAAAACCCGCAAAATTTTTTATACCATAACAGTTTTGCTGCAGAACCCGACCTGCCCTAGCAATGTCATCATCCTCAAGAGCAGTCAAAATCCTTAGAAGACACACTGCAAGCCTTCATGGCACTCACTCAAGAAGTGTCGGCTTCTATGGACAAAAGTATCGCCAAGATGGATGCATTCTTGAGCAGACCGGCCCTCATTCATGCCACAGATGAACCTGAAATCCTGAGGCAAGATGACGAGGATGCCCATGTGAAGGAATACCCAACATATGATGAGTCTGAGCAACAACTTGCCATGGCAATGATCGAGGAGCCGGAATGGAGCAACACCTCGACAACACTGAGTGAAATTCAAGAGAATGTCACGACAGCAACCACTTCCGAGGCAGAAACCCCAGTCAAAGCGGAAACTGCCGCCTCGGCAGAAACTGCCGCCTCGGCAGCAACTGATGCTGAAGCAGCAACCACATCAGAGGTATTAGAGGAACCAACACCGGTGGACACAGAATCATCAAAGTCTCTACCGATGGAGATTTACGAGTGGTCAACAGAATTTGGTATAGAGAGTGATGGCACTTACCAATGTCCCATTGACCTGCAAAGTAACCTGACAACGGACTGCCAAAATAACTGGCTGCCGCAGCAGCAGACACGACAGCAAGAGCTACATTCAACTACAACAACATTCAACGAAAACAAGGTAAGTTTGTGGCTGAATTTTAAATTAATTTTTTCTAATCATATATTCATGCCCTCAGAAACATTACCAAGAAGGGAGGACTTCATGGACTACAAAGGGAAGAGAAAGAAAGGATCCCCCACCATGAGAATAATCACCAGATGGAGGGTACGGATGGACTTCAAGAAGTACCAGAAACGACCCCTCAAGCATCAATAGAACAGGGAGCAGTTACTTAAGGAGATGCCCCTTAAGGCACTCCTAATTTAACTTAATTTATTTTATTGTATTTTATCTTTATCTTATTCTATCTTTATTATTTAGGATTAGAAATTTGATATTAGTTTTTAGTTTGTTTTTGTTATTAGAGAAAACCCTTGCAATGACGATACAAACAACCCGAGGAAGCTCTGCCTCCACCCCTGCCACGGCAGCACTCATACTCTCAGGGCAGCACCCACAGCTCCTCCGACAAAGCTCAAAGAGACTGCCTGCCGACAGCTCCTCATCCAAAATTCCAGCAGCAGCGACGACAGCCGCACAACTTAAGTTTTCTTTTTCTTCTTCTCTGTCGCCTGCTATACATATTACCTTTTTGTGATGTTTAACTTTTCTGTCATTTTTTTCTTTCTGTTTTTCATCTTTTGTGTCATGCATTGAGGACAATGCAACCCTTGAGTTTGGGGGTAGGCAGTCCTCCTAATTATTAATATAATATTGCATTTACTTTTAATTGTGTCGCATTTATTTTATGCAAAAAAATGAAAATATTGAAAACTTTGGCTGAAGACTGTGACTTGAACTTACCTGCTGTGACAGCCCTATCGTGGCAGCAACTTTAGGATAGTCTTTAGGAGAAGTTTAGAGCCTTTCTATAGTTCTGAAATTTTAAACACCACTGTGACTGTTATACTGCTTAGACTTCTTTTAGCCAAACTAGAATAGAAAACTTAGCACTTAGAGTAGAAAAGAGACTAGAATCTCAGGAAACCTAGAGGTGCCCACCACTGGCTCTAGGCAGATAACCAGAGAAAAACTTCTAGAGGTGCCTATCACCGGCTCTAGACAGTTAACTAGAGGTGCCTGAAATACTGGCTCTAGTAGAAAAAAAAGAAGAAATTAGAAGAAAAAAAAAGAAATAACTAGAGGTGCCCGATTCTGGCTCTAGTAAGAAGAAGAAAGAAATCAGTCTCGTAAAAAAAACTCTAAACAAGCTAAAGTATAATATTCTAGTGAAACTAAGAGAGTCTTGGCATATAACTGTTCACAAGCATGCACACACTACACGAGGACTATGGAGAGATTCCGGACAGATCTTAGATTATCCAACAGGGTGCTGCCGTCACAGGGAACGAACGACGGGTAAGAGAAAGGTCACTGTTTGAAAGCCAAAACAAAAAATTTTCATTTTCCTTTTAGGTCTGAATTGCTTGAGGACAAGCAAAGATTCGAGTTGGAGGTGTGATCAGTGCATAAAAGTTCTATATTTTACCCATCATTTATCCTTATTTTTGCTGCACTCAAGCATGTTTAACTGCATTTTAGGTTAAGTTTTGCATAAACATCACATTTAGATAAAACTGCGCAGATACTGCTAAATTTGGTTACTTTTGCAGGTATCTGCCGTGGCAGCAGTCGTGACAGCATCCAGGGCAGCAGTCGTGACAGCACCCAGGGCAGCAGCATTGACAGCACCCAGGGCAGCAGCCGTGACAGCACCCAGGGCAGCAATCGTGGCAGGCGCTGGGCAGCGATGCAGAAAAGCTGGAATGAGCAGTCAAGGAGGACGTTGCTGCCATGGTTGTCGCCGTGACAGCAGAGGACGACAGCAGTTTTGTGGAGAAGATGCAAAGTGGACCTCGACAGATAGAGAAAATTTAGCATGTCTGTCGTGTGAAATCACCATATTTTTCCAAGCCCTAGATCAGAAGATATTTCAAGCCCAAAGTTCAAGGAGAGATAATCCCAAGAAACAAGGAGGACGGCTGGAAAGTAGATTCCTTGAAGATTTAGTCTTTATTAGAATCATACTTTAAATTAAAGTTGTAATCCTTGTTAAATTAGATAACTTGAGCCCAAAGCTTATATAAGGGCATATATCTTAACCTAGAGGCATAACCCCATAACCGATTACCCTAGCCTCCTTCCCAAATTCTGTCGTTTTCCTGCCCTCGACATGTTCTAAATTCCCCCTAGGGCCACGGGTTGATTTGTAAAGTAGTTGCAAGGGTTGTCTTGTTTTAGGAATTTTCAGTTCAATAAAATAAACTTCAAGTTCTCTTATTTTGGTTATTACTATCTTGCAAGAGCATCGGGAGAGCATTGTGAGGTTATCTATTTACTTAGCATCGGGAGAGTTAAGTATACGAAAGAAATAAGAGCAAGTTCTCTAGTTTATAGTTGAACTATCTCGTGCCTAGGGATAGGGCAAGGTTAAGTGGCTAAAGAAGAATTCATACACATCGGTGTTCACCCTTTGATTCACGCCGGGAGGTATCATCAAGACGTGATCATCGACAGACTTGGACCTAGGGATAGGCCAAGGTAGATCTGGGATTCTTGCCAAACTTGAAAGTACTGAGTTGAGTGTTTGCTGCCGCAACAATCAACGGACTGCCGCCGTGACAGGTGCTGCCGCGACGGGTGACGACGACAGAACTGGATTTCCTAAACTCTGCAATACCTGCACTACTGAGCAATTCAATACCAGCCCATTCTCTCTATCTTGATATCTTTACTCTTTTATTTACGTTTACTTCATTATTTCGATTGCGATATCTTAATCTATTCTTTTCCCCTTGTGCAGATAGCGAAGGAAAGGGTTAGCCCAGTCCCTGTGGAGACGATATCCGATACTCTAGTATCACTTTATTACTTGCGACGTGTACACTTGCACTCAATTGCGATAGACACTTTTACACGCAACATACGTCACGCTAGGTTTCGAGCATCCTTGCCTAGTAATAGATATGATCACCGTCGACTATCCCGCCGAACTTGGAAAGTCTGCCAGACTTGCCGCCATGACTTATTTCCATTCCACCTACCGAGACAGCGAAAGTTGCAGTGGGAGTGACCCGCTGCGGCTATGTGACAGGGTCGTAGCCTGCAGCTCGCCATACTTGCCGAGGCAGCAAATCATGGCAGCGCAAAACATACTTTAGCTCTACAATGCAGTGTTCACGCCACTGAGCTGCAATTGTCTTACCCAATATACCGACCAAAACTCTCCCTATCCTCCCTCTCATCACTATCTTTATTTTATTTGTGTTTTTATATTTCCACATTGTGAGAATTAATTATGCATTTACTAAATCTTTGTGCAAGAAACCATTCATAGAAGTTGCTCCAATCCCTATGGGAGACGATATCTTTTATACTATAACTTGACAAGAGTGTGCACTTGCGCTCATAAATAGAGAACACCCAGACGCTCTACAATAATGATATAGAGGAAGCAAGGAGTCTCAGAGAGATCCTCTGGATCTATTCCTCATCCTCAGGCCAACGTGTCAATTTTAAGAAATCCACAATTTTCTTTATCCCTCAGTCCTCTTCTGACCTAAAGCAAGCCATTCATGAGATTCTTATGGCCCATGAAGTTGATGACCCCAGTGTCTACCTAGGTATTCCCTTTTTAGTAAGCCAGAACAAGTTTGAGGCCCTTGGCTATGTTCGAAACAGAGTAGGCACTCGTGTCATTAGGTGGACTAAGACCTTGCTATCTTTCAGTGGACTTGAAGTTTTCATCAAGTCAGTGGCTCAATCATTGCCTCAATATGTCATGTGTTGCTACCTCCTCCATCAGAATCATGTGAATGATATGACCAAATCAGTTTGATGCTACTTGTGGTCTGGTTAGAGCAATAAAAGTGGTTGGCCTCTTGTTGCTTGGAACTCCATCTGCAGGACTAATAATGCTGGTGGTGTTGGCTTTTAGGATATGCACCTTTTTCAATCTTGCCCTCTTGGGTAAGCATGTTTGGCGTATGATCACTGAGCCAAACTCTCTGGTTTCTCGTGTCTTTCGTGCAAAGTATTTCCCTTAAGGTAACATTTTGGATGCTGAGTCTAGTAGACGGGCTTCATCTGCATGCAAGGATATCCACAAGGCCTTGCAATGCTTACACTTGGGGTTAATAGTAATGTTCACATGCATGTGGATCATTAGGGTGGAACTTCGGGTATCACTCTCTTGGAAAACTACATGGACAACTATAAGCTACCAATCTGTTGCCGTGATTTTATGATTGTTGTCAACCTTTGTCGGATGAGCCAAAAGTGCGACAGTCTTCCTCCAAGAGGATATTGATCTGATCCTTCACACCCTCATCTCTAATACCCCTCATGAAACTATTCTCTGAACATCCATGATTCAGGGATTTATTCTGTTAAATCGGTCTATACTTTTTTACAACGACCTACTCCACTTGTGGTCCGTCCCTCTCGGATCTAGAAGCTCATTTCCAAGCTGTAGGTTATTCCCAAAGTTTGGACCTTTGGATGGCGTATCAGACATGACGCTCTTCCCACCAGAAGCAGACTCTATGTTGCTAACTTAGATTCGAGTCTATGTCCTTTTTGTCAACTTTCTCCAGATACTTGTAACACCCTAAAATTTCCCCAAACTAAAAACCCTAATTGAGTAAATCCTTAATTTGAAACCCTAATATTTTGGGATTTTTTTATCTTAAAATCTAATTTGGTTTAAGGACTAAATTGAGAAAATTCAGACTTTTAGTGACCAATCTGAAATGTAAACTACTTTAGTGGCCTTTATTATGTAATTTACCCTTTTTCCTAGGGTATTTATACCCAAATTATAAACCCTAGCAACTTTTTTTCTTTTTTTGTAAAAAACTGCAGCTGTAGCCGCAACCCTCTCTCCCTCACCCTTAATCTTATTTCGAGTTTAACCACCACCCTCAGGTCAAGGCCCTAACGTCAGTCGTTCATGGATCGGAAACCACCAGTTCACTCCCCTTTCTGTTCCGACCAAATCCTACTCAACCATCACCACTCGGGGACCGCCCCTTGCTCGGAATCATAACAAAACCCTTCAGTTTTGCTTCGGAAATCCCTTACGCCGCCATCGTTTTGTCTTTGTGAGTTGGGTAAGCCATTGTGGCCTTGTTTCAGTTCCTTTTTACGTTTCAGTATTGTTATATGTTGTTGTTGTTGTGCATTTTAGACAAAAATCGACCGTTGGGGCACCAAATTATAGCCACCTATGAGCTGCGCCGACAAGGGTGTAGACCTTATTTTCAGTTATCAGATTTTTAGATGGGGAAAGGGGATCACGCTTGTGTGTGTGTATTTGGGTTTAACCCAAACCAATGAGCCGAACTGTGAGCCCAGTTTGGTGGCCTAAGGATGAAGCCCAAACCGACTTAATGGGCTAATCGATCCAGTGCCCATTAGTTGAGACAGTCCAGTGTGTAAGAACCGAGTCGGTAAAGTGAACCCAAGCCGAACCAAGCCAGCCATGAACCGGAATGTTCAGACCAGTCCATGATCAGATCCATTGACCATAATCTAACTCGTTGACTAACCCAAACTGGATGACTTCAACATTGACGTGGTGTATGATGTCAGCATTGACCTTAATGATGTCACCATCACCCTCACTATTGACCTTTGACCGCCGTTGTTGACCATTGACCGTCGTTGTTGACCGTGACGTTAGCGTTGACATTGATGACGTCATCATTGACTTTTTAGGCATTGACTTTTTTCGGTCAAAGTCAAGTCTACGTTTTTGATGTCTTAATTCCAAATCTGCTGCCCATTTTCCCCAATTCGAACTCTTAAGATTGTTTTACTATTTACATTTATTTGTACTAAGTATTTTGAGAAATTGAGTTCATCAGAATCTGATTCGAATTATTCTTATGTTCAGGTGATGTTGATTCAGATATTGAGATCCTTCCTCCTCCACCACCTGTGCGGCTTGCTGCTGCACAACCTGCGAGATCCGCACGTGAGTATAGCTTGGTTTAGTGAATACCTCATGTTAGTTTTATGGCATAGTAGTAGTGGGACCTTATGTAGTGCTTACTCTCGTAGGTGCTGACTCTGTCTAACCTAGAGCTAGGGCTGAGCGTGGGAGACGTCACTCTCGATGTTGAGTTATTAGCTGCCTAAGGTGTGTTCTCTTCCTGTGCTACATATTTCAGTGCTTAATGTGTGTATGTGAGTATGTTGGTATGATTTGTGAATTTATGATATGATTTGTATGACTTGTGGTATATGACATGACTTAAGCTATTTGTGATTTATGACATGATCTATCTGACTTGTGATTATGATATGATTTGTATGATGACATGTCATGCATCATATATCGGAAACAGAACAATTAATATAAGACTTTTTGTACATGCATCTTTTTTATTAAATAAGAATGCATTCGGATTCAGAAGTCGGAATAACATGTGATATCATATGAGTTGGGAAATTTTACAGGGAAGATCAGTGATTTCACCCTTCGAGCTGAATTCCACTTCGGACACGGTGACGATGTAGAGAGTGGTTCTCGGGAACCTTACTCTTCAGACGATGATGTAGTTGGGTGTATGACATTATCTCATGTTCCTCATATTATAAATATTTGTATATTGAAATAGATGTTTGAGTTTGAGCATGTTGATCGGATTATCTTGATGTATGTCTTATTCGCACTTTAGAGACATATTGAGCTTTATAGTTGACTCCCCTTAGTTCCTATTTTAGATACTCAGACTTACGCATACGGTACTTGGAGGACCTTGTTTTATCAGACTTATTACATATTATTAGTATGGACTATTTAAAATATGTTCCACATGCTCTTCGTGATTGCCCATCTACGGCTGAGACTCTTCGTCTAGCCAGAATGCCTTATGCTCTCATTCATAGTTCTATCTCTCCCACTCTTACCTTGATTTGTGATGTTGCCTCTTTGCTTTCATTGGACTCTTTTGCTCTGTTGCTCACGGTGCTTTGGAATCTTTGGAATCGACATAATGACTAGGTCCGTGAAGATCATTTATAGCCCCCGTGGCTTATCGTTCTTCATTCCTAGGTTTTGCTTCATGATCTTTCTGCAGCTATGGCTTCCATCTCCCATGGTTCTCGGTCTGCGCATACGGTGGTTATAGACCCTTGATAGCAAGCTCGTGCACCAGGCCACATCAAAGTCAACACTTATGGGGCTTCCGACCCTACTTGTGGTTCTGCAGGAAATGGTGTAGTTGGTCGTGATTTTCACAAATTGGTATTGGGAGGCCCTGATCAACACCTTGTTAGCTACACAGACTCTGATTTGGCTGAGGCCCATGCTGTCACTGCTGGTCTACAGTTGGCTCATGACAAGGCCTGGCCTTGTGTTGTGATAGAGACTGTCTCTGTTGTGACCGTCAACAAGCTGAACATGCCCATGGTGACCTATCGGTTCTCAGTCCTCATCTACATCAGGCGCGAATCCTTCTTAATTCTCAACCTGACTATAGAGTCATCATCGTACCTAGGTCAGCTAATGTTGTAGCCCATTCTTTGGCCTCTTGGGCCCTTAGGTCGTTCTCTTCAATGCTTTTTGATTTAGTTTGTCCCGAGATTATTTCTACCTCTGTACGTGATGGTTTCTCATTCTTTTATTCTTAATGAATGTCTGGTACACTTTTCCCCTTAGGTGATCAGGATCACACCTCGATTTGATACTGCCTTTAAAGGGATTTTTAATGAGGCATGTAATTTCTTTCAAAAAAATAGACACATTTACATCTAAAAATTTGGACAAATAGACATCAATATTTTGGACATCTTTGGTTATTAATCAAAGATATTATTTAGGCACAGTACATTCATGTATCATGACTATGTCAAAACATGACATAATGCATACTAATTTCTAACTATTTTTTCACTGCTAAATAATGCATACAATTGAGATCAAGAATTAACTTTTTTTTTAAACTTACAACAACTAAAAATATATTAAATCAAGACATGGAAAATTTTATGTAATCACCTATTCATATTATTAATATTAAACATAGAAAAACACACACATATAAATTCACTATTACACATCCACACACAACCATATTACACTCACCTTAAAATAAAAGCTTTCAATTTTCACTCATACCTTATCAACACAATCATGCCTTTCTTCCTCTTTTTGATTTAGGGTTCGAACTCTGCACTTGATTTCATAAAATACATACATGTAAATACACAATTTATCATCATTATTTAGAATCAAAATTCACATTAAGAATATAAATGGAAAGTTAGGGTTCCTAAATTTTTACCTTGATTTCCTTCAATATCCAACAGTTTTCTAAGCAATTTATTTTTCTAAAATTTGAATCAAATAATAGTTATTTGTGTTTTGGCTTAAACCTCATTTTCTCTCCTAAGTTCAATGAAAAATTTACTCTTTCTCTCACTAGAATCCCACAAAATAGAAAAGAAGAAGGCATATTTTCTTTTTGCTCTTTCTTCTCTTTAGTTTTTTAAATCAATTAATAAATTCTAACTTGATGACACATAAACTAGCTTACTCATCTAAATTCACTGAAGTTAGGTTTACGAATAATAGGCATGCAAGGGTTAATGTTTCAAGTTAACTCATTTTAGTCATTACCATATGGACTTCACATTCCTCATTTATTCCAATTCAGTCCTTTCCATAATACACCATTTTTGTGTAGGTAACTCCTTCAACTACTAACACATATATGTTTAGATGCAGTAAATGTTCATTGAAAAATTAATGTCCTTTAATATGTTTGTGTAGGTGTTCGCCCACCAATGCTGGTGTTAACAAGTACCAGATTTCATGTGGACCACACACCCAACATGTGGTGGACTTAACTGAGCGTACTTGTACATGCAGAAATTGAGACTTGACGGGTAACTAATTTACTTATCATAAATTGTATTTTATTTACTGAGACTTGTAGTGCTACCGCATGTATGCTTATTTACTGATTTTTTTGTTTCTTTAGATGTTGACTTGTTTACCATCACATTATTATGTTTAATATATTTGTGTAGAAATTTCATGTCACTATACAATTTCAGCGATACGACTGATTGGAGTAGGCCTGAATCGTACTTAGATGAGTGCTATAAAAGACCACTTAACAAGCAATATACTCTCAAATGATGAATTTAGTTAGAAGTCCTAATAAATGGGTTAAATAAGATTATTGCATGTCCATCTTACCTCATACTCTAAGAATAACATCAACGTAAAAATAGAATGTTTAAAGGTAGAGTTCAATGACATACTCTGTTCCGTTTTTCTTGATGTCAAACAACAAAGGTACAAGGCCTTTTATAGGCTAATTACAAAGAGTTATGTTACAAATACACTACTCTAAATTGAAATTAAATTCAACCTAGGAGATAAGATAAGAGATAAGAATCTTAGGATAAGGGATAAATATTTACAATAATTCAAACACGATAATCTACACTGCCCCTCAACCTGGAAAGTATATGCTGTAAATTCTCAGCTTGGATGAAAATTCTTCAAGTATGTTTCTTGGTAATGCCTTGGTGAGAATATCAGCTACCTGGTGTTTTGTAAGAACATAGTCGAGTTTTATAACTCCACCATTGACCTTTTTTAGAGATGAAATGTCTATCTATCTCCAAATGTTTTGTCTGATCATGTTGGATAGGATTTTTCGCAATACTTATTGCATATTGATTACCAGTTTTCATTTCAAACTGTTTGTGGTCACCTAGTCCTAGTTTACTCATCATCCTTTATAACCACATGCCTTCAGAAATTCCTAAGGCAAGAGCTCGACACTCAACATCTGCACTGCTTCGTGAAACTATGTCTTGCTTCTTTCTTCTCTAAGTAACTAAATTTCCTCAAAAACAAAAGAACAATACCCAATGGTTGATATTCTTTCTGTTAATTCTCCAACCCAACTAGAATCTGTAAATTTTTTATTGATCTATCTTCACTTTTCTTGAAGATCAAACCATGTCCTAGAGTAATTTTAAGGTACCTCAAGATCATATTTACTGCATCAAGATGCTCTTCTCTTGGATCGTTCATATGTTGGCTAACCACACTAACCGAAAAATCTATGTCAGATCATGTAAAGGAGAGATAAATGAGTTTACCAACCAATTTTTGGTACAATTCTTTGCAAACAAAAATGAAATTTAAGTTCACCTTCTTTGGTGTTTCAGCCGGCTTACAACCTATCATACCATACTCTATTAAAAGATGAAGAATATACTTTCGTTGACTAATAACAATACATGCTTTAGATCTTGCCACTTCCATTCCAAGAAAATACCTAAGATGCCTGAGATTATTGGTTTCAAATTCCTTGGCTAGTAAAGCTTTAAGATTTTTTATTTATGCAAAATCATCTCCGGTAAAAATTATATCATCCATGTAAACAATTAAAATTGTTCGTTCACCTCTTTGATTTACCTTAATGAACAAAGTATAGTCAGTCTGGCATTGTTTGTAATCGCTCCCAACAATAACCTTGGCAAATCTATCGAACTAGGTTCGTGGAGATTGCTTTAAGCCATATAAAGACTTTTGCAATTTGAACACCTTGTGAGTTGTCAAAGCTTTCTTCATACCCGATGGGATCTCCATGTACACCTCCTCAGTTAGGTTGCCATTCAAGAAGGCTTTTTTGATATCTAACTGAAAAAGTGGCCAATCTTGTTTTACAGTCAACAATCACAAGACTCACACCGTGTTCAATTTTGCAACTAGAGCAAAGGTCTCTTGGTAATCTATACCATAAGACTGCATGAACCCATTTTCTACTAACCTTGCTTTGAATCTTTCAATTTTGTTATCAGAGTTGTTTGTAACTGTAAAAATCCATCTGCAGCCCACAGGTTTTTCCCCTTGAGGTAGATCGGTCAAGGTCCAAGTCTCATTTTTCTCGAGGGCCTTGATCTCTTCTTCAACTGCCTTCCTCCACTTAAGATCTTTTAGAGCCTCCTCTACTATTCTAGGCATTTGTACTTTATCAACATTCACTGTAAAAGCCTAGAATGAAGGCATTAATCTTCTATATGCCACATATTTCTGTATAGGATGAGCTGTACACCTCCTCACACCTTTCCTTTGAGCAATCGACAAATCGTCAGTATAAATAATAGGAACAAGATTTTCATTATGAGGAGATTCAATAACTTTCAAACTTTCCATGGTAATTGGATTTAGTTCCAACTCTTGGTAACGTCTAAGTTGTATGGTGGACTTTTCTCTTCTTTTATAAATACTTAGTTTCCTTCTTTTGATTTGTGGAGTTATAGGTGGACTAGAATTTGGTGGAGGGGAAGTGGATGGTAAAGGCGAAGAAGGTAATGATTGTGAGGGTAATAATACTTGTGGATTTGAAGAAGGTGACGATAATAATACCTTTGGAATTAATGTAGGTTGTTGAGACAAGGGTAAACTAGCCGAATTATGAAAGCTACCAAAGAAGAGACTGGAATTCAATATGATTCTTCACCTGAATTTTAGTTTTGAGAAAAATTGTTGATGTTCAAGGAAGGTGACATCCATAGAGACATAAGTCTTTTTACTGATTGGGGAATAATATTTGTAACCCTTCTTAGTGGGTGAGTATCCTAGAAAAACACACTTTAGGGACCTATGATCCAATTTAGACCGATGTTGCTCATAAATGTGAACAAAAGTTGAACACACAAAGACTTTAATGGAAGGTTACAAGACATGGGTTTGAAAGAAGGAAACTTGTCACGCAGAACATCCCTAGGTGACTGAAATTTAAGGGTTCGACTGGGCATTTTATTAATAAGATGTGTTGCAGTAATGACAACTTCCTCCCCAAAGGTATTTAGGAACATTGGAAGAGAATAAAAGAGATCTAACTACTTCTAAAAGATGTCTATTTTTGCGCTCGACAATCGCATTTTGTTGGGGACTATCAACACAAGTGCTAATGTGATTTATCCCTTTTTCCCGAAAGAAAGACTCTAAATTTTTGGAAAAATACTCAATGACATTATCAGTTTGAAGTATTTTAAAATGACTTTGAAATCGATATTCGACCATACTAAAAGTCTTTAAAGAGCCCACTAGCTTCGAATTTTTCCTTCATTAGGAAGGTCGAGATTACTCTAGTGTGGTCATCTATATATAAAAGTAACAAACCAATGAGATCCACTAACATTTCTAATTTTAGAAGGTCCCTAAATATCACTATGATGAGGGAAAATGGTTTTGACAGTTTGTAGGTGGATAAAGGAAAATATGTTTTGTGATGTTTATCAAATTGGCAAATTTCACAATGAAAGGTTTTTATGTTTTTGGGGAGAAATAAGTCTGGGTACATTTTTGCAAGGTAAAAGAAACTTGGATGACCTAGCTGAAAATGCAATAACATAATTTTACTGTGGTCTGGCATGAAAAGAGGTTGTGAGATGCAACTGGAGTAGGCTTGCGATGGTTTTGGAAGAGAACCCTGAAGTATGTAAAGTCCACCATACAAGCTAGCATTGCCAATCATCTTCCCCAATCCATTACCTGAAAAACACAACCATTTAGATCAAACTTAACACAACATCCCCATATCAAGATATAATTTACTAACAGACAACAAGTTGCATCCAAGGTGTGGAACATAAAGAATTGAATTTAATTCAATGTTCTAATTAACTTAAATAGTCTGACTCACTTCAATGGCTGCCAAGGAACCAACTGTTGTCTTGACGTTGGATTTGGTTCTAATTCTGGTAAACTCTTTGAACATACTCATATACCTTGTCATATGGTTAGAGGCCCCAGAATCCATAGTCCAAGTTGTAAAATATTTTTTATCAACAACATTACTAAATGAAATACTATCGTCATGTGCAGTAAAGGTAGTCTGATAATCAGAGGATATAACCCCATTTAGCCTGGTCTAGCCGCCAGACCTAACCAAACGGGTTACACGAGGAAAACCGAAGAAAAACCCGCTAAGGTTTCACTCCGGTTAGCAACCCTATTTTTTTCTTTTCTAAATGCCATTAACATCCTACGTGATAGGAACTCACATTGGAAGAAAACGAGAACGGCAACAATTAAGTGATTCAAGCATCAAGGGACCAAAATGCAAAACTAATAAGATTTAGGTTCCTAGCATGAAATTAAGGCTACCAATCTTCAATTAGTCATATTTCATGCTTGCATGCCAAGATGCGGCTCAAAACAACCATCTGAACTCAAACAAACGATAGCACATCAAATAGGGACTAAAACATAAGAAAATAGAACTTCAAAGATTCCAATAACTAACAAAACAATCGGCCGTATCGATACAGGTTGTCCTGTACCAATACAGGCGTATCGAAACAGACTCGAAGGGCTCAGAACACTAGCCCGTATCGAAACACCTTCGGGGGCGTTTCGAAACCGAGGTTTCCAGTAGCAAAATGTACCGGAATGGGCCTTAGTGTTTCGATACCATAAGGTCATTTCAGGTACCCCGTATCGATATAGGCTCGACCGTATCGATACACCCAACCTGCAATGACACCTTTTGCTGGTTTATAGCAATCTTAACCCACATAAGACCCTCAATTAAGACATAAAAATACATTCAACTCAAACATACCACAAAACCTCAACAACCATGGCAACAACATCTACATAGCAAGATTCTAGATGGAAGCAACTTAAGCATAAACAATCCACAAAACGGTAAAACTTCAAACCAAGCCATGCTTCAACATGTAAAGGTACTTTACAAATCTAAAAAGGCATCATAAACATGTCTCAAACAGGGAGACTCAAACATAATCTCCCAACAACATAAAGGTCCTATCCCATTGCTATTCATACTATTATTAAACTCCAAAAAACCATACTTGAGCTTAGAGCAACCCCTTGGACACCTCCCTTGCTCGCTTGCTTTCCTGAAAGGTCTACGGATCTGCATTGTCGGAAAAGAGATCATAAGCTAGAAAGCTTAGCGAGCGGTGCTCAAAACCAAAGCAACAACAATGCAATTTTAAAACCATATAACTTGTTTATGAAAACCAAACCTTTCTTTAAATCATTTCAATGGAAGTGTTTCATCATAACATGCTTATCACATTTCATGCTTGAGTCACGAAACAAGGCATAGCGTCAATACTCAAAACAACGATTTGCATCATATGCATTACCGATGCATAACAAACCTCAAGTTACCATGCTTGTTTTCATAAGCATTAAATAACAATCAAAACATGTGTAAATCATCATACCAACTCAAGTAACATGGTATAAACAAACTTGTATATTGGCTACAAGTGATCCGGGATGCCACTACATGCATTGCCCGTTGGTGATAGCACTACCTCTATCACTCACAATTCGGATATACGGACACCTTGATGGCACTACCCCCATCAAGTCACATGGTGAAACAACCCTCACCATTATCTCACTTCGGTCGGGATTCCAATACCCGCATTTCCCGTTGGTGATAGCACTACCCCTATCACTCGCATCACAATAGCACTACCCCTATTGTGAAACCGAAGAATTTATCTCACGCGCGAATTTTGTATATTATAGTGCACTTCACATCCTATTGGTCGACCAACATATCCGATAAATAGAATCTCATAACTTGCCAATATACACATTACAACAATGCTCACCTACTGTTTTCAATGCATATTCATGATCAAACTTTATCCCATTTCAAAAACATACAACAATGCATAGCATTTTCTCAACATTATATCAACCCTTTGAAAACATAACATTACCTCATGGGATCACATGAATCAACATTTAAATAGCCCAATATACATGAAAACAGTGGGATTTAACATAAATAGCCATGCATAAGCATAATCATCACATCAAGCGAAAATAGTCGAAAACAAAGGCGAAAACAATCAAACTTACTCTTGAGCTTAGATTGGACTTTCAAGCACAATCTAAACCCCCAAATCATGTCCTTAACCACATTAAGGCTTTTAAAATGGTTCCACTCACTAGTAACACACAAACGCTAGCTGAAACACCGAATCAAGCCTCCGGATCACCCAAAATCGCGTCTGAAGTTTCCAAACCCAAATACCTTGCTTCTAAACAATTCAAAACAGATCATTAGAGCTTATTTCAACCCACAAACTTGCAGCAACTCAGAAATCCAATATCTAAAAACATTCGCTCATCGATTCGTATCTGAAATTAACCGAAAACAACAAATAATCAACCCCAAACAAACTCTAGCTTAAACCCAACAATATTATCATCAAAAACACATCTAAAAACATCCAAAAACATCAACCCATCATAATATAACCATCAATTACTGATTTCTCACAAATCTAAGCCAAAAACTCAATATTATCAACACAAAACTTCACCAACTCATCCACTTTCGGGATTTATATGATCAACTTATTATCTCAACATTATTTAACATCAAAAACATTTTTTTGATCAACAACATGATTTTATTTTATTGATAAATCATGTAAAAACCAATGCACCGGCCTCATTAAAACCCCCTAATCCTAAGTGGGGGAAAAGAGTACCCGTGCATATGTTACAACGAAGATTCCAAACAGCCTGAACCTCGACACAACTCAATACATCCATACCCATTTAGAGCGTAAGACACCACTCTTAGCTAGTGCATCCGCGATACAATTGGCTTCTCTAAAAATCTTATTAAAACATATAAAAGGCATTGCCTCCCATGCATCGTCAATTTGATGAAGCCAACTTCCCAAATGCCACGGCCGACGTTCCACTCCTAATACCCAAAAAATTGCAGCGGCTGAATCCGACTCAATAACCACGGATTGCACTCCCTCACAATCAATCTCCTGCACCATCCTCATAGCATACGCTATCGCCTGTAGTTCAGCCATATTGGAATCCTCGACCCCGATAGGCCCTGAAAACAATGCCACAATCTTGTTGCTCCCATCACGGAGAACTCCCCCGCAACCTGCCGCACCTGGTTTACCCCTCGAGGCCCCGTCGACATTGAATTTCCACACCCCCTGTGGTGGCGGCATCCACACGATACCCTGCCTATGCTCCCGTCGCTGTACCCGTGAAGGCCGGCACAGGATGGGGCACGACCACCAGGCTGCCTCGCCTGATTGGAGCAGCTCAAATCGAGCACATGTCCAATGAAAGGACCGGAGTTGAACCAAGAAAAATATCGATCGGCATGATTCCCTCTTGTCCTTGAACATCAACTCGTTACGGGCAAGCCACAACGACCACAACACACTCGTGCAACCAATAATCCACCAAGAGCGTAAATCACCCTCAAAATAACTCATACAGCACTAATGAATAAACTCACTAATGTGCCATGGACGAACCGTCGATACTGACCACCAATCAAAAAACAAATCCCACACTCCCCTCGCAATCTCACATTGCCCGAATATATGATCCACATTATCTTCCCCATCTGCACACCATCGGCAACCAATACTACTTAACCCCAACGGCATTCCACGCTCCATCAACATCCTCAAGGTAGGCAGTCGATTCAACATTAAAAACCATATGAAACATTGTATTTTTGGTAACAACGGCAGTTTCCAAATCATGCTAATATCGGATGTATCATGTAAGCCAAAAGATGCCATTAATTTATGTAACGCACTTACCGAGAATTGCCCCACCCCATTATGAATCCATATCAATTTGTCCATCGCCTTAGCACGAATAGAGTGTCCAGCAATACAAGCTTGCAATTCACGTAGTTGGGCACTTTCGAAAGTGCGCAATGGACGTCGAAAACAGCCAGCCCACTCCTCTCTCGACATACCCAAATAGTCACACACCCTTGCCATATTATTACAAGCCAAGCTAAACAACCGGGGGAAAGCAAGTTTCAAAGGATCCGCAAGGCACCAACAATCCCTCCAAAAAAGAATGCTCTTCCCATCGCCCAATGCCCAGGTGAATTGCGCAGCATTCATAAATTTTTCCACATACTCATCGCTTTGAACCGCAACGATTTGTTTCCACATCGATGACATGCTTAACAAGCCCCTCGAATTGAGTCGCCATGCAAGGACATCGGTGCCATATTTCGCCACGATAATTGCTATCCAAAGAGAACCATCCGCTTGAGCATACCGCCACGCCCACTTAGCAAGCATGGCCAAATTTCAGGTATGGAGATTCACCACTCCTAATCCACCAAAACGCTTCGGTTGGCAAGCTACCATCCAATTCACTCTGCTGATTTTCACCCTTTCTTCCTTACCCCCCCCCCCCCACAAGAAATTTCTACGGATGCGGTCTATCTTCAAAATGATTTTCTTCGGAATTAAGAAAACCCCCATGTAATACACTGGCAAAGCAGACAATACTGAGTTAACCAAGATTAATCTTCCCGCAAATGACAGAGAATCACGCTTCCATCCTGGTAATTTTTGACGAAACCGCTGAACTAAGGGGTTCCAAACCTCCATGCACCTCAGATTCACCCCTAGTGGGATCCCCAAATACTTCATAGGAAAAGATCCTAGTTGGCAGCCCAAAATTCCCACGATCGAACTCAATGCATCCTCCTCAACACCAATGCCATATACACATGATTTATCATAGTTTATTTGAAGCCCCGTCACATACTCAAAGCAAGTAAGAATACGCTTGAGTTGTCGTGCATTGTCACGCTCACCCTGTGTAAAAAGCACTGTGTCATCCACAAATTGTAAATGCGAAATGGACACTTCCCTCGCTACTTTAATCCCACGGATTAACCCCCGCTGCTCCGCATTGAGTAAAAATTGGTGCAATACCTCGGCCACTAATACAAACAGCAACAGGGATAGAGGGTCCCCTTGCCGCAAACCCCTCCGCATGACAAATTCTTTCGTCGGACTGCCGTTAACAAAAAATGATAGCCTTGTCGTCTCAACACATGCTCGAATCCAATTTTCCCATATTTTCCCAAACCCCATTCGTTGCATCACATAAAACAAACAAGACCAGCTAATGCAATCGTATGCCTTGGCGAAGTCTAGTTTCAGCATTATTCCCCCTTCTCCAATCGATCTTTCTTCATCGAATGGATAACTTCGTTAGCAAGAAGTATACCATCCAAAATCTGACGACCACGCACAAAAGCTTCGTGTACATCGCTAACAAGTATCGGCAACACCTTTTGTAACCTCTGCGCTAGGCATTTCGCAAGAATTTTATATATTGAATTTAACAAACAAACGGGGCGATAGTCACCAATTCCTTTCGGATTATCTCGCTTCGCTATTAACACCACAAATGTAGAATTTGCACCATGTGGTAACTGACCCGAAATGAAAAAATCTGCCATAAACTTTAGCACATCCCCCTTAAGAAATTCCCATCCCCTTTTAAAGAATTCGAATGTAAACCCATCCGGTCCCGGTGCTTTAGCCCCCTCACAATTCCATACTGCCTCCCGAATTTCCCCCTCGTCAAATTCTACTTCTAGTGCTGCACTTTGTTCACTCGATAGCTTAGCAAAATTCACCATCGGAAGCAATGCCCCCATTATCGTAGGCTTGGAAAAATGCTTTTTAAATTCCCTACGGATTACAAATTTCAATCGATGTGGATCTTTAATCCATCGGCCATCAACATACATACCTGGAATTTCATTTTGCATCGCTCTCACTTTCGCTGCCCTATGGAAAAAGCGAGTGTTGCGGTCACCCTCCGCTAACCATGATGCTCTAGATTTTTGTCGCCAAAGCGATTCCCTGAGATTCGCTATTTTCCATAAGCGTGAATGTAATTTTCTTCGATCCTCCAGCTCAATTCCGCTGCCCTCCCCGCTCCCAATCCGCTTATCCATCCGATCAATATTTGCAACAATATCACGGTATTGTACCTCTAAGTCCCCAAAGCAATTTCGGTTCCAGTGTTTCAACATCCCCTTTAGCATTTTTAATTTCTGAATAATCGTTTCGGAGCTATCGCCTTCCGCTAAACCTTTCCACTCTTTCTCCAACACCGGCAGTTCCGACAACCATGCTTTGAAGAATCGAAACGGTTTCGGACCACTATCCTCGGCATCACTCTCCAACACAATCGGTGAATGATCCGATAATTCTTTTGGGAGATTACGTACCACCAGCGAATCAAATCTTTGAACCCAACCATGCGACACCAAAAATGGATCTAATCTACTACATTTTCGCCCCGGTCCGAACCACGTATACCGCTTGCCTTGCATCGGCACATCCAGCAAAGCTATGTTATTTACAAATTCACAGAAATTTTCCATACCTCGATTGGATTCCACACAACCATTTCCCTCCTCCGGCTTCATAACCACGTTAAAATCCCCCGCGACACACCAATTTAAAGCTCTAGCATTCACCACTGTCATCAGCTCCTCCCAATAATTACCCTGTTCCATCAATGTGCAAGGTGCATAAACGCCTATCACACCACACTGCCAATCTTCGATTACCCCTCGCCCTATAAGAACTACCATATTATGTCGCGCCTCTGCCATCTCCATTACAAAACCCATCGGTTCCCAAACAGCCAATACCCCTCCTGATTTCACATTCGAAGGTGCAAAAATAAACTCAAACCTGTCCGTGTACCACAATTGACGCACCACAAAGTCAGTCACCATCTCCATTTTGGTCTCTTGAATAAGAGCCAAAGAACACCGTTGTTGTCGTAGAACACGCTGAATGCTTCTCCGTTTTGCTGCCGCACCAATCCCCCTTACGTTCCACGACAACACCTTCATCATTTGCTGCTAATTCTTTTTTTTTGCGCGCCTCAATTATGCGCGCTATATCCTTCACAACCACCTCCTCTCTTCCGCTTGTCACTGCCCCAATTAATTTACCCAAGTCGACCGTTTCCTTTGCCTCCTTTAAAATTGATTGCTTGCGATATACAAAATCCGAATCTGACAGAGAGCTATTCGCGATTGCCACTGCCTCAGGAGGTATCTCCGATTTATTTTTCCTCGGCCTTCCCCTTCCCCGCTTAGGTCCTTTGTTGGTATCCGCTTGCGCCGTCGTGGGGTTTAAACTGGAGGTGATCTCCGATAATTGTCTCACGCGACGGCTCTCTCCGTTAACCTCTATAACATCCGCTTTATTGGCCCTAGGAATTTCCAATCTCGGCCCATCCACCTGCGGGCTGTTATCCTCGACCTCCACCCGATTTAAGTGATCACAAGCAATACTCGCCACATTTAAATCATCTATATTGCCTAGAACATCGCAGCTTGATCGCTCCTCCCTATCCCTATTAACCAACGCTATTTTTTCCTCTTCCATCCAGCTCGCTGTGCTCTTCACCCTCCAATCCTCCATCTTGTTATCCTCCCAAATGTACTCAATATATTTGCTAGTTGCTTGTCCTTGAATCTCAACTTCTTCCTTCTCTTCATTGAGAATTGAATTGGGAACGAACGACCCTCCCGGGGAAGATTCACCTTCATTATAAACTGAATTAATTTTCCATTCCACTTCCTTATCCGATATGCTTTCCTTACCCGTGGAACTCACTTCTAATTCACAACAACAATCGCATTTCGGTCCGATTGCTTCTTCAATTTCCGTTACACGTAAGAGGAATGAATTATCGCCCTCTATCAATTCAATTGTTTCCTCAATGTGCATGTTCCAATCCGTTTCAATTTGAAACCTTGCTCGCTCAAAAGATGATGGTGCCAATGTTTCCATGTCGATACGAGCAAGTTCACCCCAAATTGACGCTATATTCTTGAAGGTTTCCTCGGACCAGACGTGAATTGGCAGTCCACTAACCGACAGCCACACCCTTCTATTTGGCTTTACCAATTGCGGTGTCCAAACCATGACGTTTTCCAGCAATCTATCCAATACCCCGGACGTCAATACCTCCTCTCGGATATCCTTGTTCTCAAACCTAATAAGCATCATTGAGCCAACAGCTCGCATCAATGTAAAGCCTTCAATTTTCGCTTTATGAATTTCTTTAGCTAGATCAGCCACTTGAATCGGTTGTCGGCAATACCCTATAGCACAGGATTGAAGAATTCCCCATTTTTCTTCGTTGATTACCCCCATCGCCTGTCTCCGCTTGTCCTCTTTAGAAACTTCAATTTCAATTGATTTTGAATTACCTTCCATCCTACCAGGTTTCCTATCGCTTGTAGACTCTGGTTTCTCGAATCCCTTAGGTTTGGCATCGATCTTTTCTCTACCGTAACCCCCGTTATCCCTTCTCCGTTCCATACTTCCTTCATCCCTTCTTGCCATTGAAACCCTAAGTTTCGATCCATAGAGCCAGAATCCATCGAATCGTTCAATGATCCTATCCACGTCCGCCTTAGAATCCATTCGGACGAATCCGAATCTTGTCCCGTCTCTTTCCCTCTTCTTTGGGACAAACACATCGACCACAATTCCATAGCGATCAAAGACCTGCCATATACCCTTCCAGTGCAATTGGAGCGGCAGATTGGCGATGAACATGGTCCATACCCGACGTTGCCCTTGCGATCTACCTTGCGATCTCCTGTTCTCCCCTCTCATTTTTTTAGAACAAATCTTTTGTTCCACTTGATATCATCAAAAACATTGTTGATAACATTCCCAAACTCAGCAAAACAAGATCCACAAAAAAATCTTTAAAAAAATACAATTTTTAGCTTGGTTAAGCACATTTTCGTAAATTTCATTATAAAACCTTTAATCCAAAACCATAAAAGAATCAAGAACGTGGGAATTTCAATAAAAAACCTTACATTAGAGGAGAAAATGCAGCTCACCTCTAATGGTAGAATTTCTCCTTGTTTTTCAATAAAAAGCTTGAGAGAATCTAAAGAAAACAATTGGGCTTTAGAGAGAAATCATTGGAAATAAGTTTGATGATGTAAAACCAATATAAAAAGTATTTTACTTTTGAAATCTTGAAGGCAGCTGTTTAGTTGAAAGGAAAATGAGGAGAAAGCTTTGAGAGAGTTTTTAACGTCAAATTTGTGGAATGATATAATTCTTTTAAAATGCCTTTTATTTAATTAAAACTCTTTTTGAAACCTTTTTAAAATCAAAATATATTGGGTAAATGTCTAAATTAGACTTAGCTAAATAGCTCCTTAAAGATTCACTGTTTTGATTCTTTTACAAAACAGTTACCAAAACAATTTTGAAACTTTACATTTTAGTCACTAGACTAAAATGTCCGATTCCCAAAAACATTTTTCCAAAATTGATTTCACCAACACCTTATATATAATAAATAAGGATTTTAGATAGTTTTTCAACATTTTTAAAAACATTCGAAAAGGATTTTCCCTAAACTCCTCCAAATTTACCCGAAATTCTGAAACCTTTACCGAAACTTCTAAGCCCGAAACCAGGGCGTTACAGAGGATGTGGTCATCTTCGCAATTAGGTACGTCAATTTCTCAAGTTGTTGCATGCTGAATTGACCACCAGTGTTGCTCTCGGATGTGGCCAAATTTGCTGGCTTACTATGAATTTTCCAACATTCGCTAGACATTGGGATTCCAAGATAGGATCGAGAATCCTAGACTAATACCATCTGGAAACTGAATGTTTAGAGGCGGAGTTCAATGAGATACTCTGTTTAGTTTTTCTTGATTTTAAATAACACATGTACAAGGCCTTTTATAGGCTAATTACAAAGATTCATGTTACAAATACACTACTCTAAATTGAAATTAAATTCATCCTAGGAGATAAGAATCCTAAAGGGATAAATATTAACAATAATTCAAACTCTATAATCTACGATAAAAAAATACCTAACATGAATAGGAGAAAAGAAGTTGAAGAAACCATTAATCATGGTGGTATGATTTTCATAAAAGGTGTAACTATGAGATGTAGGAAATGTGAAAAATATGGAGACAATGTGAGGACACGTAAAGGCATTGTTGGTGAAAATAGTTTTATTTGTTCTCCTTCTCAAGCAGCAACAAGTACAAAAGTCTCTAAAATTCCAGTGAACCCTTCCACCTAATACATCATGTCTCTTTCACATAGTGTACTTAAATTTAATTTTGAAGACTAACTAGTATACTCCCGTAGATAGGTGAAAAGATCATTTTAGTGTACTTGGAAACAACCTGCCGAATCCAGAAGTGCTCCTACCCAACAGGCTCAAACAACCACCACCACAGGTGCTCATCACCACTAGCAAGCTTCTGCACAGCCACCAATAGTCATGTTGTTAGATGGATGCTCAACAATTATCAAGAAAGTTCAACAACTCACCCTACTCGAAAAATCGTTGAATTTACTGAAAAATTTGTCTAACATGCATTTTGTTTGATGTTGTACATTAGCAAGAGATTTTGATTGTTGCTAAAAATTTTATATTTTGATAAATATTGATGTACCTCATCTAAAAATGACAATAAGTACATTTTTTGCTCGACAAAACATATGATTTTATTAGGAGAATCATACATATCCACCACGAACATAGGCCTCATTAAAAACCTCCCTAATTCTAGGTGGAGGAAAAGAGTACCTATGTAAGTTGAAAAATAACAGACAAACCCCAAAACAAGTCTGCCAACAAATGAACAAATGCACCAAAACAATGCTAGACGCCTAAAAGACATGCCATTACAATGCAAAATTCCTCCTCAAAACCCAGCAAAATCCATACCCAGATACCAACACCTAATCCTCCACCACATAAACATAACACCAAATGGACTCACTCCACTCATCAAAACCATGTAAATCTATCAACGCCACCTATCGCATAGGCATCGGCGAATATTACTGCAACACCATCTGATCTCCTCACCAAGTGTGTAAATTCGAAGGCAATGTTTTATGTATACCACAGACCGCTAACAAGAAAAATCGTCAATCAACTCCTATTTAGTTTCTAACAAAATACCAAACATTGCACCACCTTTTGTTTCGATACCGACCCTCGATGTTATTGCCTCCTCCCTTGCTCCTCAATTAATCGTGCAATCTCTTTTACAATCTCCTCTTATTTCCCCACCATTTCACATCCTATATATTTACCCAACACCAATGTCTCCCTCTCCTCCCGTAATATTACATGCTTTCTATTCAAGAATTCAGAATCAGATAGCGTGCCATTTGCAATTGTACTAGTCCGAGGATCCTTACGTGGTTTCCCCCTTCCGTTTTCCCATACTTTTCCTCCCCTTCCATCCGAGCTTCCGGATCCAAGAAACTGAGTACAATCTCAGAAACTTGTCTCACACGCTTATGTTTGCCTTTATATTTCACCATCGTAACCTTTCCAGCCCTAGGTAATTATGTTCTTGGCCCATTATAAATAATATCCGGCCTATCGCCAACATTAATCAATTCATGGTTGAGATTACTTTCACCTTGTTGCGACTCGAGACTGGTTGCCACCATAATATCAACGTGATTCTACCCTTCCATCGACCGCTCAATCATTCCAATTTCCTCCGCGGCCATCCAACTCGAATGCTTAGACGTTGTATCCAAGACCCTCATGTCCTCCCTAAAATTTCCGTCCCAAATCTTTTTTAGGTGGTCAGCGCTTGGTTCATTTTTTGACTCCGATTCAGGGGCAACTATTCCATCTAAAAACCTACTCAAAGACCCCACTTTTTCAGCACTTTGAAACTCCTCCTGATTAGCTCTGCTACAAACAAATTCACCCCCTCTTCCTCGCTACTCATATCCTTCTCAATACCATAGCTACAATCACACTTTGGCCCAATCGTTTCTTCAATCTCTACCACTCGAATCTGAAAGGTATTGTCCTCTACACGTAGCTCCATTAATTCATCAATCTTATATATCCAGTCTGTTTCAATTTGAATCGACATCTCTCAAAAGTAGATGGCGATGTTGTTTCCAAATCAATTTGTACAAAATCACCCCATATCGCAGCAATGTTTCAAAAAGTCTCTTTCAACCAGGCATGGATTGGAATGCCACTCACCGATAGCCATAGTCTTCGATTAAGCATTCCTAATGTTGGCGACCATTCCTTCACAATCTCGAGCCATTGATAAAAACATCGTTCCTCCATAAGTTTCTTCCGAATAGCACTATCCTCAAACATGAGAAAAACTAAGGAGCCCGCGGCACGCATCACCGAACAACCCTCAATCTTTAGTTTCTAAAATTCTTGTGCCAACTCCTTAATACTATATGGTTGTTTACAAAAACCTGTTGTGCACGCCTGTAGGATTTCCCATTTGTCCTTATCCACCAAATCCACAATCGATCTAGACTCAACTTGCGGTTCCTTTATCTTCTATCTCCCAATCTGTGTCTTGATCTGCTCTTTTCGCCTAGGAGTTGGTGATTTCAACTGGTGAGTCCTTATTTTTTGTTTCAATGTTTCCGATGTCCCTTGATAACGTCTGGGATTCAATTAATTTTGTGAATGATGTGTCCCCTGATTCTGTTGTTTCGGTTTCCCCTTATTACATTTGGGATCAAATTAAGAATGCTGTTAATAATTTGATCGCTTCTTTCTCTGATACGAATCCTGCCTATCTCGCAAAGCCATATGTACCCTCACCCTCGATCCATACAGTCGAAACCCATCAAATCTTTCAATCACCCTCTCGGCGTCAGCCTTTGTTTTCATTCTTACAAACCAAAATCAAGAACCATCTTTTGCCCTTTTCTGTGGTACAAAAACATCAACGACAATCCCATTTCTGTCAAAAATTTGCCATATTCCTTGCCAATGAAGTTGTATCAGCAGGTTTGCTACAAATAGAGTCCAACAATGTTGTCTGTCTGATCGTCCTCCTTGTGATCTCCAATGATCTCTCGGTGATCTCCACTGAACACAATCAGATCACTTTGACAATTAGCACTTTCGACCGTCTTAGTAGTATCTGGCATTTTTTTATTTGTCCTTGTGAATGACATGAATGGCTGCTACTTTGAACTTGATTAACAGCTTTTTTTGTTATTGAATATGAACTTACTTTGATGTTTAGCAGTTTAATCCAAAATTTAGAATATTTCTAAGTTATTATTTCTTATAGTTTATTTATGTTTAGTAGCTTCTTCCTAAATGATGTGATTAGTTGTTTCTATTTCTAAGCTTGATGCTTACTAATTTCATAATGTTTTCTTTATGTTGTAAGTTTTATGCTTACTTTAAACTTAACTGTTTATGATTTATGCAATTTTTTAACGTTACAACATTGACATTGCGTTTCAAAGCAAAACAATTTATTTCATTCATTTTACTTCAAACACTTACACAAGCGTTAACTCTTAAATAATTTTACTATCAACCCTACATAAACTACAACATTTTACCAATAACCTATAAAACCCTTAACACAAACAATAACCTTAACAAATCATACATCAACTATAAATAATTACACCACAATATTTTTTGAGTAATTCACTATCGACAACCAACCCTTAACCCAAAAAATACAATGTTAACCCTAAATCACAAATTACACAAAAATAATATATAGGCAAGAACAACAATACAAAACAACTAACACATCCTCTTCCTAGTCCTTGCATTCTTTATAGCTCTCCTCTTTTTTTATAGACCAACTATGACAACTTTCGGTCGTTCAAGAATTTCAACAGCAAACTACTCAAAGAAATGACACAACAACAAAATTGATTCACTCTCATTCCTTCTATCTGCTATTTGCTTCAATCTCATTCTCCCTTAACCAATGTTCTTTTGCAAAATGAATGGAAGAAATGTAGGAAAAATTAAGGTTTTAACCCTTTAAATAATTTGAACTTTCTTTAAGAAAAATCAGGTCAAAGATTATATAATAAAATAAGTTAATTTGAATAATAAAAATGACCTGAAAATTGGGGAAAAGAAATAAAAGCATGGTCAGCGATTTTTTTAGTTTTTTTTAAACAAAAGGTGACCAAATTAATATTGAAAAGAAACATTAGGAACGTTTTTGATGAAAAAAATTAATTTGGTGACCAAAACAGGAAAACATAAATAGTTTGTGACCACCCGTGTAATTTTTCTTATTATTTATTATCCTTTTAAGTTATTTTATTGTAATTTGGAACACATGTATTGTTTTCCCTCTTTCACTAATTGCATGATTGACTATTAATAGCGGTGTGATTTGTAAATAGACTTGTTTATTCGGGTTAAAGGATCAACTTATAGTTTATTCGAGTATGATTAAAGTCGAATTAATTCGAGTAAAAAATAAAAAAAACATATTATTATTTAGTAGTAACTACTTTTTTCAGTGTAACATAGTAATAAAAAATTAACAATTTACTAAGTTAAAATATCCAATAAGTTCAAATAAATTATCTACGCAATAAAATCCTACATACTTTCATAATTTGTAAATTTGAAATCTTACTTTAAAAATAAGTAATAATTTTACTTTTAATAGTATTTACACTAACAACAATAACAAATTAACGAGTAAACAAGATCAAATTATATTTATTTTCAAATAATAATAAACTAATAACAACAATAACATTTTTAGCTTTAATAATAAAAAGGCTTAAGGCTGTAAGAAGCCCTTGAACTTAAAAAAAAATAATTAAGCCCCTAAATTTTTTACACCCAATTAAGCATTTGAATCAATTAAGCCCCTACATTTTTTACACCCAATTAAGCATTTGAATTAATTAAGCCCCTTGATCATCATTGACTGTTGCAACTAACAGTTTTTTTATCAATTAATGCAGTGTGTCGTGTCTCAATGTTGTCACTTGAATTTTTCTAAAATTTTTATCATATTTAAAAAATTATTTAAAAATCCTAAAATAAACTTATAAGAACATATATTTTTAAAAATATGTAAATTTCACATGATAAAATTGTAGTTTATAATGTAACAATCTAAAGGAAATAACAATAAAAATGTAATGGTCAAAATTGGTCAAATTACTTAATTGATTCAATTTATCGGTTCAATGGCTTAACTATGTGTAAAAGAATTTAGGGGCTTAATTGATTTTCTTTTCAAAAATTCAAGGACTTTTTACATCTTTAGGCCAAATAATGATTATTATTATTATTATTATTATATATTTTAGGGGTATAGAATTTGGATTTAAGGTTTAGAGTATGTGATTTAAGAATATATGGTTTGTAAATTGGATAATAGGGTTTAGGATATATGAAAAAAATTAAAAAAAAATTGAATTTTGGATTGAGTGGGTAGTTTTCCTCTCAAACAATTAAGAGTTTTGGGTATATAAAAAATTAAAATATTAAATTTTGGATTGGGTAGGTAATTTCCTCTAAACAGTTAAGAGTTCTAGGTATATAAAAATTGAAAAAAAATAAAATATTAAGTTTTGGATTGCGTAAGTAATTTCCTCCAAACAATTAAGAGTTTCGGGGTTAAACTGAATACAAAGGGTACCACTTACTTTACTCATTTATAGGTTAGGTCAGTTAACATGTTGGGGTCATTTACAGGCCGGATCAACAACAAGTCGGGTTGATAATATGTCAAGTAAAATTGAATTTCATATCGCTTCAAGTCGGGTTTTATCGGATATTTGGATTGTCTTTATACAATTGTTGTATAAAATGATTACTTTTTTTTAACAATTTCTACATTGAGAGAGGGGAAGGGGAACGGGAAGTTTGCTCCTGCTTTGTCTTGAACACACAACCTAAGAGAAAGGGAGGATATCAATTGAGTTTTAACCATTTGCTCTAGATATTGTTGATATATTTATAATAATACTTGAATAAAAAAGAAAAATAATAAAAATGGGTAAAAGATAATATTATATAGTCGCATAAAACGACCTAGTACACAACGAACAACTCTACATCCAGGATAACTCGAAATGGGAGTACTAGACTATCCGACTATCCCTATAGATTTTTAACATCCATTTTTATTCTTTTGCTATCATTATTTTCCCTTCCAATAGCTGATCGACTTCCATGCCCAAACTTTCAGTTTACGCTGCAAATGCAACAACAACAACAAAAATAGATCATCCATCAGTTAATAAATTAATAAGCATAACCAATCAACTCACTAATTAATATTAGATACGAACCTTTTGCAGTCAGTGCTGGGGCTGATCTGGTAAGGGATGCTCACACCGCACTTGCCTGGGAGTCCACTTGCAAGGCTATAATTGATGCCATTCATGCTGGCTGCCGCACTTTTAAGGCAGTTGCATGCTGCTTGGCGGTCGGGTGTTGTCTGGGCGGCGGCGTCGAGGGATTTGATCCCACTGCAGCAACCTGGAGGAACATCACCGCCGCTGGTCAGGTAAGGCATGCAGGGTGCGAGGGAGGATGTGACTTGACCGCAACTTATGGCTCCTTGAGCCAGGGGTGCACCCACAACCAAGCAAAACACCACCACGCATGCAAGCTTAAGGGACATGGAGCAAGCCATATTGATTTCCTACAAGAAGATAAAAAGAAAAGGATTTTAAAGAAGTTGCAACTTGCAAGTAAAGTGCTATTGTTGATTGCTGATTGTTGTGTGGACTGTGGATAGGGGCTTGAGGGTTGGAGGGTTTTTATAGCCAAAACTTGAGTGAATGGAAAGTTGTTAAATCAAATGTGGTAATTAGATATTATCCGATCCAAATCCCCCATTAAGATTTGATGTAGTTTTCCATCCATTTATGAGCAACTGTCACCTACTACATGTTGTGTGTTGGTTGTCAGGTCATTCTCGACTTGTTTTCGATCCGAAGGTGGTAGAGGCTTGTGCTGTTATTCAAGAGACACTCTCTTGGGTCAAGTCATTACATTATGATTGTGTTCAAATTATGCAGTTCGCTACTACAACCAGCCACATGTCATCCAACTTTTATTACATCCACCTGCCTGCTTCCACAGGAAGGCTTTTTCTTTGTATACATTTCAAATATATGGTTTATGCCTCAACTAACCTCAAAATGGTTTTAATGATTCTGGATACGTGTCATAATAAACAATCTTTTACTTGAACAATCATAGTCGGTATTGCTTTTATTCTAGGGGTAGATTATTTGCCCTTATTATTTTTGTTTTTTTATAATCATCACTTAATTTGTTGGTTGATTAATTTGAATCGATTTATATATAAATTTATTATACAGTGATCCTCCTAATCTAATTATTCCATTCACAACGTTGAAACTCGAATCTAACTTTATTAAAGAGATCTAATGTTTCATCTCACTGGATGAACTAGTTGTTGGCATTAATTTTATTACTTTCATGTATATTAATAACATGTTTTCCTAACTAAGGCTGGGATGAATGCTTAGGAACAAGAACGTGTCATGATTTCATTATTATGATTCAGCTTAGAGTTTGATTTCACCGTCCCAATTAATTGGATATGTTTATCTGAAAAGAAGAGTATAATTCTTTCTTCTCTATTTCCCTATTCTATTAAATCTAAAATATTAACAATACTCCGATGAGAACCCTAACTCTAAATTTTTAACCTATTTTTCATGCCTTAAAGAAGCGAAAAACTGCATCTAATTAAACTTGGAGATAAACAGAGACGAGTGTAAATGCCAGAAATTTTTTACTTAAAACTTGTAATAAATATCATGGTTTAAAAATATTTATACAAATCAATTGAAATAGTTTCAGGGTTAATATGTTTTGCAGGAAGTTGGTCCTGGATTCAGCTTAGCTATCAAGCACGGGAACTTTTCATGTGTGTAATCACTTATTTTCGTCCGAGACTAAAGCCTAATTAAAAATCAAAATTACATAAGATATAGAAATATTCTAATTATGAGCAATCACATTTGACCGGTTAGTCAAGCTGGTCATATTTGTTCCCCATATTCCTATAGGTCATGGGTTCGAGACTCACTAGGAGCACTCTCCTTCTTTCTCGTAAAGTCTGCCATTCTCCTCCCTTTTAGGTAGGATTAGGATTAGATTTAGAATTTGTCAAAAATGCAAATTTTCGTTAGGATTCGAGCATTTCTGGGCCAAAATGTTTGCTTAAAAACGGTTCGTCTTTCAGTTACGTTTCGAACGCATCTTGAAAAGCCTCAATCAGACGTCGGGAGCTCAAGATATGTCTATTTCACCGAAGACAGTGCATGCAAAAAACTAGATACTGATCTAATACAAGAATTGATTTTGCTACGAATTTTTAATTAATTTATTGATTATTTGTAATTAAATTCAAATTTAGAAAATTTCCTATTTGTTCTAATTAATTTAGGATCCTTTTGAAACGCAACTAAGCTGCTCGGGAAGAATGGATGGCAGCACCGGCGGGAGGAATGGTGTAGGGAAAGATTCGATTGAGTATATTCGGAATAGGGGTTGGACATTGTTTGTGAGCAATCTATCGGTACAGATACATTGGAAGGGGTTATGGCAAGTTTTTGATAGGCATGGGCAGGTTCTAGATGTTTTTATCCCAAATAAGAAATCGCGTATTGGTGAGCGATTTGGGTTTGTGCAAATGAAATCGAAAGTGGAAGCACAGAGAGTGAAAGATAGACTGAATGGATTATGGATTTATGAGGCACGGATTTTGATAGCATTTACACAAGAATCATTGGGTCGGCGATATGAGAGGAACGAGAACATAGGCAGATGGAGAAAAGTTTCGACGCGAAATATATCAGATAGAAAGAATGAAGCAAAAAATAGATTTTTTGACGGGAGTCGGGAGAAGAAGGAGGAAGGTGTAATCAAAATTATTGATGAAAGTAAATTGGAGATGTTGCGGCATTGCACGGTGGGATGGGGTCGACAAACCAAGGGAATAGCGTCTTTGGCAAAGGAATTGCACGCGGAGGGGCTGAGAAATTTGTCGATCATGCGTATTGTAAGGTCCAGGGTGCTACTCATTTTTGCCGATGAAGTAGACAGAGATGAAAGTCTTAAGGAGGGGACACTGCTGAAATGGTTTAGTGCGATTAAAGAGTGGTTGCCGACAATTGATAGTGGAAATCGAAGAGTGTGGCTATTTATTCGAGGAATTCCAATTCATGCCTGGTCGAAAGGATCTTTTGAGAGGGTAGTGGCGAGGTGGGGGCGATTAATTAAATGTGAGGAGTCGGTTACGGATCTGACATCGTTTGAGAGAGGTGAGGTGATGGTGGAGACAGAGCATGTGGACCATATTAAGGGAATCATGGATTTTACAGTGGGACAACACACATACAAGGTGCGTGTTCTCGAATTTGAGCCGATGATGGATGACAAAGGTTGCCGACAATGTATGTAGGGGACAGATTCCGAAAGATGTGAGGAGGAGATCTTAGTTTCGAAAAAAGATGGGGACGGGATGCTCCTATGCGAGGAGGGGAGTTAATGGAAGAAGATAGTAAATATCATGAGAGTGATAGAAGGAATGAAGCTAATTTGGAGCATCGTACTTCGAAGGGTGATTCATCGAAGGACTTGCTGTTCCAATCGGGAGGATAGATGTCTGACGAAGATGTGGGTGTAGTACAACGAGAGGATGGTTCGACGGGGGACGTTAGGGCTGGGTTTGAAGGGCACGATGTCTGCTTGGTAGAGTGCCCGATTCGGGTGGATGTGGGCGAGACGTTAGAGCAGCTCCAACCCTTAGTCGTGGAAGTGGTGGCAAATGATGGTACATGTGGAAGACGAAATGAGGCAGCAGAATGCAATTGGGACTCTAAGTATTTGAATGCGAATAGAACAATGATAGATAAGGGTAGTAAGAGATATTCCAAAGGTAGTGTTGTGAATAAGAAGAGAGAGTCTTCGGATGAGGAAACGCGACAATTAGATCATATTCAAGAGGCGAGGGCGACGGTGCAATTATGCAAACTGATCGGAGTTGAAACCATTGGAAACGAGGAGGGAATAGTGAAGGATATTGCCGAGTTACTGCAGCGGCAAGAACAAAGCAAATAGCAATCGAGGATGAGGGTGTTGTCATGGAATATTTGGGGGCGAATTCGAAGTGTAGAGCTGTACAAACGTTATTGCGACAACATTATGGGGAGATTATTTTTTTTTTCAAGAGACAAAGTTGGAGGTGATTACTGAACAATTAGTAAAACGGGTGTGGCATTCGGATAATTTTGAGTTCTTGTATGCGGCGGCTAGTGGTCGATCAGGAGGTCTATTGGTGATTTGGGAACCGACTAGGTTTCATTTGGAGGCGGCATAGGTGAAGCAAAATTTTATTGCGCTATGGGGTCGATGGGTGCTAGAAGATTGGCGATGTGGTTTGATAAATGTGTATGCTTCGTGTACATTAGATGGACAACGTGCGTTGTGGGAGTGCCTCCGAATTGAAACGCAAAAACGAATGGTGCCATGGTGTATCGCGGGGGATTTCAACGTGGTCAAAGCATTGGAGGAAAGAAGGTGTTGTCATGGATCACATCAAGGTATGTTGGCTTTTGTTTCCTTTATTGAAGATGTGGGTTTGATTGATGTGAAGGTAGTGGGGAAGAATTTTACATGGTTTGGGTCGGGGAATAAGTGTAGTAGATTAGATCGTTTCCTTGTTAGTGGGGAATGGGTGGATAGATTTGCGGGATTAGTACAAAATATATTGTACAAGGGATTGTCGGATCATGCATCGATAAAACTTGCGTGTGAGGAAGTGTATTAGGGTCATAAGACATTCCGTTTTCTTAATTGCTGGTTGGAGAAGAAGGCGTATGTGCAGGTTATGGAAAATGAATGGGAGAAATTATCGAAAACAAGTGGAGATGGGAAGTCGTTAACTATGATTGAGAAGTTAGATGGATTGCGCAGGTTTCTGCGAATTTGGAACCGGTCTTCTTTTGGGAGTGTAGAATAAAGAATTTAAGCGACATCATCATTGATTGAAGAGTTGGATAGTAAAATGGGACAATGGGGCTTATTGGACAAGGAATTGGAAGAGAGGCGAAGTTTGCAAGCGGAATTGTGGAAGTTGTCTAGATTTCGAGAGTCAATTTGGACGCAAAAATCATGAGCGATTTGGTTGAAAGAGGGCGATCAAAACACTAAGTTTTTTCAACGAGCAGCGAAAATTAGGGGGTTGCGGAACAATATAGTTGGGCTATGGGTGAAAGGTCGTTGGATATCAAAGCCGGATAGGCTTAAGCGGTGCGTTGCTGCTGAGTTTAGAGAACATTTTGCACGCCGGCAACAACATGGTTCGTTGGGTTTAGCATTACTTCGGAACCGACTTAGTGAGGCACAACGCAGTGGGGTTGAGTTGCCTTTTGACGAAGAGGAGGTTCGGATAGCTATATAGAGTTGTGATGGCAGCAAAGCTCCGGGACCGAATGGATACACGTTTGAATTTTATCGTAAGTGTTGGTCTTTTGTAAAGGATGATGTGATGCTACTCTTTCAGGAATTTTATTCGTCTGGGTGTTTACCGAAGGGAAGTAATTATGCACACATAGTTCTCATACCAAAGAATGAGGGGGCGAGGGAGGTGTGTGAGTTCAAGCCAATTTGCTTGTTGAATTCGGTATATAAAATTTTTGCGAAGGTACTTGCGAATCGCTTTCAAAAGGTGGCGAATCAGCTGATTAGTGAGACTCAAACGACTTTCATTAAAGGGTGACAAATTATAGATGGGGTATTGCTTGTGAACGAAGTGGTCCACTCATTGAAAAAGGCGAAAAGGGACATGGGGGTGTTATTAAAGTTAGATTTTGCAAAGGCGTATGATTGCTTAAATTGGGATTACTTGGATGATATCCTAGATAAGATAGGGTGCGGACATCGGTGGAGAAGGTGGATACGGGAATGTATTACTACGGCGAGGTTAGCGGTTTTGATCAATGGAAGTGCGACGAATTATTTCCCGATGGAACGGGGTGTTAGACAAGGGGATCCGTTACGCCATTGTTATTTGTGGTAGTGGCGGAAACGTTACATTGTTTATTGGAACGGGCGATGGAGCAGGGGGTGATTAAGGGTGTGAGTGTGACATCAGAATTCCGCTTATCGCATTTGCAATTTACGGACGATACATTGATGTTTTTGAATGGAAATGTAGAGGAAGCAGTACAAATTAAATGTATATTAATGGGATTCCAATATGGGTCGGGGCTACAAATTAACTTCTCCAAATCGTGTGTTTTTGCGATTGGAGTGGAGGATAGTGTGGTGGAGGCGATCGCGCGAGTGTTGGGTTGTGAGTTGGGGAAATTGCCTTTCGATACTTGGGAATGCCTATTGGGATGAATCCGAAGAGGATGGCGATGTGGGAACCGGTAATTCAAAAGGTGCGAAATAAATTGGCAGGTTGGAAGAAAAGATCATTGTTGTTTGCAGCTCGATTAGTGTTGGTAAATTCAGTACTTTCTTCATTGTCATTATATTACAAGAGTGTGTTCGCAGCACCGAAGGGGGTTATCGCGAAAATTGATCAAATTCGTCGTTCATTTTTATGGGGAGATGTGGATCTAAAAAGAAGAATGAGTCGTGTTAATTGGAGGAGGGTATGTCGTCCAAAAGCAGTAGGGGGCTTGGGTGTGGTGGATTTACAGTTGCGCAACATTGCTTTATTAGCTAAATGGACTTGGCGATATGCGATGGACAGACATTCACTTTGGCGAGAGTTAATTATCTCAAAGTATGGTGAACATGTTTTATCTTGGCGGATAAATTGTGGGAATGTACATAGGATGTCAACAATTTGGAAATAAATCGCGTTGGTATCGGACCATGAAAGTGTGGTGGGTTACATGGCTAAAAACTGATTTCATTGGTTGGTGGGTGATGAGAGGCGTGTTTTATTTTAGTTCGATAAGTGGTGTATGAGTAGGCCATTGAAGTTAATTTTCCCAAGATTATTTCGTTTGGCGGTAAATAAAACAAGTTGTGTGTATGAGTATTCGAGAGGGGGTAGCTTCATGCATGACGAGTGGGATAGTTTTTTTGGGCGTGAATTGCGCAAATTTGAACAACAGATGATGGCTGACCTGCGGGCATGGTACGGGGCTGGTTGTTACGAGAGGGATGTGAGGATAGACTTATTTGGTGCCCAAATTCTAGGGGTGAGTTTTCGACGAAAGAATTATTAAGTTTAATGACGAATTTTGGTGTCGATGGGGGAGGGGAGATGGAGGCTTTCATGGTGTGGAAAGTGGATGTACCACCAAAGGTTCAATGTTTCCTTTGGTTTGCTCTTATCGATCGATTGCCGATGCTGTTTTTTTAGAGATCGCGGTGTTTCTTTGGTGAATAATTCGGTGAATTGTGTGTGGTGTGAAGAGGGAGAGGATGATTTGAATCATATATTGTTACACTGCGCGTGTATATATGATATATGAGATAGTTATTTGCAATGGTGAGGCGTGGAATTGGTACGTCCGAGGATGATACATGACTTCATTTGTAACCCCTTAGACCCGCCTATGCATTACAACGGATCCTAGGAAGTCACATTAGGGTCACGAGAGCGACCCACGGTAAAAATACACATAAAACATTTTCTCTGAAAAATACATATTAGATTATAACGGTAACTTTAGTTGAAAATACTCTTTCATGAAAGCTTTTAAACATATAACAGGATTTCAGAAAAAATATTTTACAGACACTATCATGAAACAATAATGATATGCATGCCCACTAACTATGTCGGTACCGTACTCCAAAAGCAACACCGAGAGAACTCCGAACACTGATGTCCAACGTTATACCTTGATATTTTCCTTTAACCTGTGATGGTAAAAACAACGTGAGCTTGGAAAAGCTCAGTAATACAAAACTACCAAAAGATGCTATAAGCTCATGCAGATACATGGTAGGCATAACATTTTCATGATGCTTTACGCAGTAACGGTCTTCATTTTTTTCCCCGATATTTCAGGTAACGTTATACTTGAGGATAACGGTACTTGTTCTTTATTCAATCATCAAGAATTAGACTGTAATTATAGGCTATTAGTGTACGGAGGTGGAATTAGGTAGTTCGATTCTTAGTGTTTTCCAACAGTGTAAGCAAAACATGTACAACAACAGTATAATATACATTTTCAGTTCAAAAACATAAAGTTCAAGTAACAATACGGTACGGTTTAATCTTTTATCAACCCTCCAACCATTCTCTCCAAGAGACAGTTCCCCGAAACTGCGTCAAAGGCGTTAACCAGTGCTCATTGGGCATAGGTGCCATCCTAAGGGATTACCTTAGGAACGGTACGGTACGGTATGGTAGGTATTACCCTAGCCGAAGCATAGGAACCTGTAACGGTAACGGTAAGGAATTACCCTAGTCGAAGCATAAGAACCTATAACGGTAACGGTAAGGAATTACCTTAGCCGAAGCATAGGAACCTATAACGGTAACGGTAAGGTATTACCCTAGCCGAAGCATAGGAACCTGTAACGGTAACGGTAAGGAATTACCCTAGCCGAAGCATAGGAACCTGTAACGATAACGATATTACCAGCTAGATCAGAGCTGAACCTACGGTCACTTCATATTCTATCCCAAGTATCCCAGTATCAATCTATGTAACGGTTCGGTGATTAATAACAACTAAAATTTCGGTAGATATAAAATAGACATGTATTTTCCATATAACGGTACTCAGAAGCATATTGTTCAATCAAAACTATGATGTATCACCCATATAATATAATCATGCTTTCGTCATGTAAAACAATATTAAAACGGTTATATAGCACACAAGGAACACACTAGGTGGAATCGTTTATTTCCTTGGAGATACTTGACATTTACGGAAGAGAACATATTAACTTTTGACGGTTGAACGGATCTTTGAAACAAGACCCCTATTAAAAGAGGGGTTTGAACTAACAATTTAATCCGGATAGTCAGGAGATAATACATCAAAATCTTGAGAGTTTAGGCATTTCATGAGTGATTTAGCCATTTACTTATAAGGCATTATGGTCATTTTATCATATGCGGGCATTTTGGTAATTTATACCAACAAGACGTAAACGGTAGCTCAGAAATTCTATTTTCTCATCGGGTATCCAACCTAGAGGTGGCAAACGGGTCAATTGGTTTGGGTTCGGTTCAGGTCATTTCGGTTTCGGTTATTTCGGGTCTGATATTTTCGGTTCAGATTCGGTTTCGGTTTTGGTTCGGTTTCGGTTCGGTTTTTGTTCGGGTCTATTGTGTTTCAGGTCATTTCGGGTCGGTTGATTTCGGTTCGGTTCGGTTAATTTCGGTTAAATGAGAGATCAGTCGTTTTTAATCAAATTCTTAGGTTGGTCAGATTTTTACACCCTATATATGACTTTATAAAGTCAATATATTTGGCATTTTAGTGATTTGTGCGGCTGTTCATATTTTATCTTTCTTTATTTCTATTAATCGGGTCCATTCGGTTCGGGTCTATTCGGTTCGAGTCCATTCAGTTCAACTAAATTCGGTTCAGTTTCGGTTCGGTTTATTTCGGGTTTCAGATCAAATTTCGGATCAGATTTTGGGTCAATTTCGGGTTGATTTTCGGTGTCAGTTCGGGTCTGGGTTCGGGTAATTCGGTTCGGGTTTTGGTTCTCGGGTCAAGTTTGCCAGGTCTAATCCAACCAGGCATTCAGAGATTTCTACATTAAGATTTTTCACGATATCCGATACATTCGGGGCTATTTTGATTACTTTGGTCAACGAGGGCATTTTGGGTCTTTTAACAATTATGGGTGATTCGAAATTTCCTGTCCAGGTATCTTTCACATTTAAACATCTCACACTAATGCTCAGAATTGGAGATTAGCTGCCTCATTCGAGCATTTCGATCTTATTTAATTTATCATACTCGTTTCTACATTCGATTTAACTTGAGCAGATTTAACAGTACTTATCATCATTTTTATGCATGCATTAACACATACCAACATGCTCATAAAGCATACAAGAGGTAGTAGTGTATTACCTTAGTTCCAAGCTATAACAGTTGATTCGTGACACCTCATTCGATCGCACTCGATTCCAATATTCGACGGCTTCCAACATCTCAAATTCAAAGATACTTGATACATTCAACAACATAGATTCACATTTCAGACCTTATCCAAAGAGCTCTTAACAAAATTAAACACACAAATACTTTCGGGTTCAAAGTCAGATTCAGAGGCCTTCGGGTCAGAATTTCACAAAACGGGCTTCAAAAACGGACTCAGGACGTCGAAAAACATAAAATAGGAGTTTTCGGAAAATTTGACTTTTTGGTCAAAGTCAACTGTCAAAGTCAAAGTCAATGGTCAACGGTCAATGCTGACGTCAGCAGTCAACGCTGACGTCATGCTGACGCCATTGGTTTGACTTGGTCAACGGGTCGGGTCGGTCAACGGGTCGGGTCGGTCAACGGGTCGGGTCGGGTCGAACGGCTTAACCGAGCTGATCGATTCAACCGGTCCAGCCGGTTCCGACCGGGTTAGATCGGTTTGGTCCCGGTTCACTTACCCAAATTTTTCCGGTCACCAGACGGTCGCCGGAGACGCCAAAAATTGTGATTCTGCCGAAAAAATTAGATTAAACAACCACGGTTTCAACCCATACGTTATTAACACGAAACAAGCCAGAAATTAGACCGGATCTTACCTTTAGAGTTCGAATATGCTGGAAAAACGCGGTGCTCCGATGAGGAGCTTGCCGGCGTCGGACGAACACGAAACTTTATGGGTTTTGTAGATCCGGACGTTAGGATCTCGGTCGTGCCCACGGTGAGCCAAGAACGACGGTGGATCGACCGAAAACGATAAAAAAGTTTCCATAACGTCAAACTTTAGACGCTCATACACGGCGAACGAAGGCGCGAAACCGCGCGTGCTTGGCGGCTAGAGGTTCAGGGGGAAACGACACACTCACCGGCGGTGGCGGTGTCATGCACGGATCGGCGGTGAAGGAGTTAGGGTGGTGCCGAGTATGGTTTTTGGAAATGGAGTTGGAGAGAAAATGGTTCTGGAAATGGGGGAAAAATTATGGGTATTAACCCCGTGTAGGTGGAAAGCTGATAAGCTTTATGTGGTCTATACTAGCCACGAATGGTTCAAGTAAATAGGGAGGAAACCTTAACACTAAGAGCTGCCTAGCTCAATTGGTTGGGTAACCAACCACACAACCAAGAGGTTGTGGGTTCAACACCCCACACTCTCAACTCCATGTTATTTTCACACTTAACTCCTTTTTGCTCATTCCTCTTTTCTTTTTAAACATAAAGCGGGTGTTACAATTCTCTCCCCCTTAAAAGAAATTTCGTCCTCGAAATTTATCTGAGTCAGAGAGATGCAAAAGCTGCTCTTTCATATTTTCATGTACAAAAACAATTTTATCCGAACATACTTGTTTCTCGGGACTCTCTCTCTCTCAAATGATTACAGACCCATCTTGTAGCATCCTTAGTCACTCAAATTATTCTTTAAACGCAATGTCATCCTATCATACAACTCATGTGAACTAATCATATTACGGTATTTAAATCCATACAGAACTTTGTACGAAGTCAAACGAACAATTGTCTTGCAGCTTTCATTATATGCGGTCTCAGTCAGGGATGCGAAACCTTTCCAACAATCACAGAAATAATCATACCTCCTAGAAGCCTCTACTCTAGGATATGAGTTAATCTACTAAGTCAACCATCAATTTACGGATGAGAATCTGTACCTGAAATCCAAGCTTCCAACAGAGCCTTCCAAAGTTAAGACGTAACACCGAATTTCAGTCAAGGATGATATATATGACTATACACCATGCCACATTATTGCAGAAATAACTTTCTCCTTGGCAATCAAACATAATCAAAGTTTTATATGGATATCACTTACCTTTAATGAAATTTTTAGACAATTGTTTCCTTCGTATATTACAGAGTCACCATAGAGCTTTACACTTTCGCTACATTCACAAACACCTTTCTTTTAAATTCATAACACTTTTATCAAATTTCCATCAGAATATTTTCAAACACAATCATCATCACCGAGCTACCTTACATGTAATCTTATATCAGTTACCTCATATGATCAAACCTTCATTCTCTATCAAATTCGTATCTTCAATTGCACACACATTAATCATCTCAGTTTCTTTATCTGGATTCAAATCCATCAATTTAATCCAATTCGTAGACAGACATTACCAATATTCCTTTCCAGTACAGATCAAGCTATTATGGACAGAACGGTTAATTGCACTTATCACAGGAAATGATTCGACATCGGAGTCTCGGCTTGATGGAGTACGATTATGATCTAGGGGTATGCACAGACCAGATATCTTATGACAGACGATCGGTCGATCTACCCAGACTGACGCAACTCTAAGCTCTGATACCACTAAATGTAACCCCTTAGACCCGCCTATGTATTACAACGGATCCTAGGAAGTCACATTAGGGTCACGAGAGCGACCCACGGTAAAAATACACATAAAACATTTTCTCTGAAAAATACATATTAGATTATAACGGTAACTTTAGTTGAAAATACTCTTTCATGAAAGCTTTTAAACATATAACAGGATTTCAGAAAAAATATTTTACAGACACTATCATGAAACAATAATGATATGCATGCCCACTAACTATGTCGGTACCGTACTCCAAAAGCAACGCCGAGAGAACTCCGAACACTGATGTCCAACGTTATACCTTGATATTTTCCTTTAACCTGTGATGGTAAAAACAACGTGAGCTTGGAAAAGCTCAGTAATACAAAACTACCAAAAGATGCTGTAAGCTCATGCAGATACATGGTAGGCATAACATTTTCATGATGCTTTACGCAGTAACGGTCTTCATTTTTTTTTTCCCGATATTTCAGGCAACGTTATACTTGAGGATAACGGTACTTGTTCTTTATTCAATCATCAAGAATTAGACTGTAATTATAGGCTATTAGTGTACGGAGGTGGAATTAGGTAGTTCGATTCTTAGTGTTTTCCAACAGTGTAAGCAAAACATGTACAACAACAGTATAATATACATTTTCAGTTCAAAAACATAAAGTTCAAGTAACAATACGGTACGGTTTAATCTTTTATCAACCCTCCAACCATTCTCTCCAAGAGACAGTTCCCCGAAACTGCGTCAAAGGCGTTAACCAGTGCTCATTGGGCATAGGTGCCATCCTAAGGGATTACCTTAGGAACGGTACGGTACGGTATGGTAGGTATTACCCTAGCCGAAGCATAGGAACCTGTAACGGTAACGGTAAGGAATTACCCTAGTCGAAGCATAAGAACCTATAACGGTAAAGGTAAGGAATTACCCTAGCCGAAGCATAGGAACCTATAACGGTAACGGTAAGGTATTACCCTAGCCGAAGCATAGGAACCTGTAACGGTAACGGTAAGGAATTACCCTAGCCGAAGCATAGGAACCTGTAACGATAACGATATTACCAGCTAGATCAGAGCTGAACCTACGGTCACTTCATATTCTATCCCAAGTATCCCAGTATCAATCTATGTAACGGTTCGGTGATTAATAACAACTGAAATTTCGGTAGATATAAAATAGACATGTATTTTCCATATAACGGTACTCAGAAGCATATTGTTCAATCAAAACTATGATGTATCACCCATATAATATAATCATGCTTTCATCATGTAAAACAATATTAAAACGGTTATATAGCACACAAGGAACACACTAGGTGGAATCGTTTATTTCCTTGGAGATACTTGACATTTACGGAAGAGAACATATTAACTTTTGACGGTTGAACGGATCTTTGAAACAAGACCCCTATTAAAAGAGGGGTTTGAACTAACAATTTAATCCGGATAGTCAGGAGATAATACATCAAAATCTTGAGAGTTTAGGCATTTCATGAGTGATTTAGCCATTTACTTATAAGGCATTATGGTCATTTTATCATATGCGGGCATTTTGGTAATTTATACCAACAAGACGTAAACGGTAGCTCAGAAATTCTATTTGCTCATCGGGTATCCAACCTAGAGGTGGCAAACGGGTCAATTGGTTTGGGTTCGGTTCAGGTCATTTCGGTTTCGGTTATTTCGGGTCTGATATTTTCGGTTCAGATTCGGTTTCGGTTTTGGTTCGGTTTCGGTTCGGTTTTTGTTCGGGTCTATTGTGTTTCAGGTCATTTCGGGTCGGTTGATTTCGGTTCGGTTATTTTCGGTTCGGTTAATTTCGGTTCGGTTGATTTCGGTTCGGTTATTTTCGGTTAAATGAGAGATCAGTCGTTTTTAATCAAATTCTTAGGTTGGTCAGATTTTTACACCCTATATATGACTTTATAAAGTCAATATATTTGGCATTTTAGTGATTTGTGCGGCTGTTCATATTTTATCTTTCTTTATTTCTATTAATCGGGTCCATTCGGTTCGGGTCTATTCGGTTCGAGTCCATTCAGTTCAACTAAATTCGGTTCAGTTTCGGTTCGGTTTATTTCGGGTTTCAGATCAAATTTCGGATCAGATTTCGGGTCAATTTCGGGTTGATTTTCGGTGTCAGTTCGGGTCTGGGTTCGGGTAATTCGGTTCGGGTTTTGGTTCTCGGGTCAAGTTTGCCAGGTCTAATCCAACCAGGCATTCAGAGATTTCTACATTAAGATTTTTCACGATATCCGATACATTCGGGGCTATTTTGATTACTTTGGTCAACGAGGGCATTTTGGGTCTTTTAACAATTATGGGTGATTCGAAATTTCCTGTCCAGGTATCTTTCACATTTAAACATCTCACACTAATGCTCAGAATTGGAGATTAGCTGCCTCATTCGAGCATTTCGATCTTATTTAATTTATCATACTCGTTTCTACATTCGATTTAACTTGAGCAGATTTAACAGTACTTATCATCATTTTTATGCATGCATTAACACATACCAACATGCTCATAAAGCATACAAGAGGTAGTAGTGTATTACCTTAGTTCCAAGCTATAACAGTTGATTCGTGACACCTCATTCGATCGCACTCGATTCCAATATTCGACGGCTTCCAACATCTCAAATTCAAAGATACTTGATACCTTCAACAACATAGATTCACATTTCAGTCCTTATCCAAAGAGCTCTTAACAAAATTAAACACACAAATACTTTCGGGTTCAAAGTCAGATTCAGAGGCCTTCGGGTCAGAATTTCAGAAAACGGGCTTCAAAAACGGACTCAGGACGTCGAAAAACATAAAATAGGAGTTTTCAGAAAATTTGACTTTTTGGTCAAAGTCAACTGTCAAAGTCAAAGTCAATGGTCAACGGTCAATGCTGACGTCAGCAGTCAACGCTGACGTCATGCTGACGCCATTGGTTTGACTTGGTCAACGGGTCGGGTCAACGGGTTGGGTCGGTCAACGGGTCGGGTCGGTCAACGGGTCGGGTCGGGTCGAACGGCTTAACCGAGCTGATCGATTCAACCGGTCCAGCCGGTTCCGACCGGGTTAGATCGGTTTGGTCCCGGTTCACTTACCCAAATTTTTTCGGTCACCAGACGGTCGCCGGAGACGCCAAAAATTGTGATTCTGCCGAAAAAAATTAGATTAAACAACCACGGTTTCAACCCATACGTTATTAACACGAAACAAGCCAGAAATTAGACCGGATCTTACCTTTAGAGTTCGAATATGCTGGAAAAACGCGGTGCTCCGATGAGGAGCTTGCCGGCGTCGGACGAACACGAAACTTTATGGGTTTTGTAGATCCGGACGTTAGGATCTCGGTCGTGCCCACGGTGAGCCAAGAACGACGGTGGATCGACCGGAAACGATAAAAAAGTTTCCATAACGTCAAACTTTAGACGCTCATACACGGCGAACGAAGGCGCGAAACCGCGCGTGCTTGGCGGCTAGAGGTTCAGGGGGAAACGACACACTCACCGGCGGTGGCGGTGTCATGCACGGATCGGCGGTGAAGGAGTTAGGGTGGTGCCGAGTATGGTTTTTGGAAATGGAGTTGGAGAGAAAATGGTTCTGGAAATGGGGGAAAAATTATGGGTATTAACCCCGTGTAGGTGGAAAGCTGATAAGCTTTATGTGGTCTATACTAGCCACGAATGGTTCAAGTAAATAGGGAGGAAACCTTAACACTAAGAGCTGCCTAGCTCAATTGGTTGGGTAACCAACCACACAACCAAGAGGTTGTGGGTTCAACACCCCACACTCTCAACTCCATGTTATTTTCACACTTAACTCCTTTTTGCTCATTCCTCTTTTCTTTTTAAACATAAAGCGGGTGTTACATCATTGGGCAGTGTTATGAGGGTGTGTTTAGGGGTTTGATATGAAGGTGGTGGATTGCCGGTTGCACGACAATGTTATGGTCCGAATGGTTGTCTCGCAATGAAGTTATTTCCCGACAGAAGAAAATGGTAAAGAACGAGGTGTTGTTTTTAATTAAGTTAAGAACATTGCATTGGGTTAAATCCACACAGGAGGGACAGATGGTAGACGAATCAGCTTGGTGGTCGTGTCCACGTATGTGTGTTCCGATGGGAGAGGGGGTTATATCGAGGCCGTTGACGATATAGACTCCACCGTGCTCGGACACGGTAAAATTCAATGTGGATGGGGCGGCGAGAGGCAAACCGGGGCCAGCAGGATGTGGGGGTGTGTTACGCGATGCGGAAGGAAAGATTTTAGCATTATTCGCGGGACCGTTAGGGGTGATGGATTCGAACGAGGCGGAGGTGTGTGCGATTGCGGCGGCTTTGGGGTTCCTCTTAGAGCTGAATTGTGACGCACTTGGTGTGATCATCGAGTCCGATTCAAGAGTGGCGCTGTCGTGGGTGGAGAATCGGGACATGAGGCCATGTAGACTCTGGTCTTGTTTCCGTGTGATTGATGATGCGTGTCGTTTATTACCGAGTGTATGTTTTCGGCATGTGTTACGTGAGGCCAATAGTTTAGCAGATGCGTTGGCGAAGGGAGGGATGACGCAATTGGAGTGGCGTCGCGTCAGTTGTTGAATGCCGCTGGTGAGGGGAGTGGTTGCATGGGATAGGGTGGCGGTGAGGTGATTTTGGGGTGCAGGGCGTATGGGGAGGGTGTGAAGTGGAATTAAATTGTTGTACAGTGGCAACGAGGCTGTTGTATCGAGGCTTGGGGTGTGCATGGGGAGTGTGGACGCTGAGGGATGGGGTGCGGGAGGGAGTCACGGGTGATATGTATGTGGTGGGGTAGGTTCGTGAGGGGTGGTGTGGTGTTCTTGGGCATGTACATGTTTTGGGCGTTTATATCGTTAAACATTTACACGTCGTACTCTTTTCCTCCAATAGGTTGTAGGGAGGTTTTTAATGAGGTGCGTGTAGATGTTGGTTGTATGATTTGGCGTTAATAAAATCATACTTTCCTGATAAAAAAAATTTAGGATCCTTTTATGTGCAAGGAAAGTGGTTTGATGCCTAAGTAAAGACATTATTCCATTTCTAAGTATATTTAGCATAATAGGGAATATGTTTTTACCGTTTTTAAGTTTAGGGTTTCTTCAAAAATAAAAAACTAAAGTTTTTTTTAGCCTTTTCTTGGTTTGAAGATTTTATTTTTATTTTGACTTCACAACAGTGAAGATCTAAAGTGTTACAACGTGTAAAAATTTCTCCACAATTTTATTATTTTTATTCCTCTTTTTATTTTTCAATTTATGCTCCTTCAAATTTCATTCCTTTTTTCTTGCTCTTCAATTTCTATTTCTTTAATTTTCACATCTTTATTGTACATTTCTTTCAATTCTGCTATGTTTAATTCATGTTTTTAATTTTTTTCATTTTGTTTTGATTTATTCCAATTTCGTCCTATTGTCTTATATTTTAGTTGTTACGTTATTCAATCTCAACCCCATTTTTTCGCATTTAACTCTTTGTTTATTCTTTTTATGTGGTGTACTCTTAACTTGTGTTTTAATTTATTCTCTTTTTATAACTTTTTTATATAGCAAATACAAATGTACATATGTAAATTAACTTTTTTTACCTTAATTTTGATACGTTTTTATATGTACTTCACTTTAGTTCCCTACTTAATTTTATGTATTTTAATGTATAAATAGATTGATTTATTTCAGATACATAATTATTTTTTTTGGCAATGTTATATTTCCTTATGTATATATAGTAGTATATCATTTAATTTTTTTACATGTATAATTATTTATTTGTTTATAATTTGTTTGTTTAATTACTTATTTGTTCACATGATTTCATTGTATATAATTTGATCACTTGTAATTATATTTGATTTTATTTTTGATACATTATTAATTGAGCATGTCATTTTTTTTACAAGTATAATTATTTATTTGTTTGTTTAATTCTTTCATTACTTTAGGTTAATAAACCCCTAGATTAACTTAGGTTGTCTATAAAAAATTATATCATAGTTAGAATCTCTTTTATTAAATGGTTAGATCACTTAATAATGCTAATTTCATAATTAACCTCTAGATTAGATTCCTTAGATTTATTTCTTAATTTAATTCTAGCCCTTTAGGTTAGTCTCTTGGTAGCTTAGTATATTAATTAGAGTTGTATATTTAGGGCCTTGTAAATAATTTTTTAAATTTAATTTATGCTTTTAATTAGAACTATTACCTTCAAAATAATGCCTTTTAGATTAATTAGACTTTTGATATATGCCATTGAGGTTAGAAAATTAGACTTTAGGGATTTTCACTTTAATCATATGCAAATATGTTCACGAACCACAAAATAAAATATCAGTGACCAAGTAAGGGTCGTTTTACGGGCGTTCTAGGGAAACTACGGACGTTGGGAGAGTATAAAGAACGACAAGTTAGTATACGGCTAAGAAACGACAGAATGTTAGAGCCGTTAGATGGGAAAACTTTTGATTTTGATCGTTAGATTTAGATTCCCATTAAAAACTCAAGGAAATGGGAAGAGGTTGTTGCCGGTAAGTGTAACACCCCCTTCACGGCCTAGTTGAGAACCGGGTCGGAGAGTGCTACCGATGAACAACACAATATTCAATGCGATAAATTTTCAATTCATAACATCATATAATCAATGTACTACTAATAAATCATTACCAAACATGCATTTTAGTCCAATAAATCAATATGAAACGGTGATCAATCGTTTAGGACCATTACATAAGCTATTTCAAATTTTAGGGACTAAACTATAAATCTTGACAAATTAGAGGTCCTTCGATGCAATTGATTGCACCTTAATGAAATTCAACACAATAACAACAATCCTGTAAAATTTCATGCAATTTGGAGTTCATTTACTCATCCAATTGCCTCGTCCTAAATACAGTAACCAATCTGTAAACATTGTTAACTTCCAGATTATGTCTTTTTAACCAACTTAACTAACCCTGTATCGAAACAATCGAAATGCCTTGATGTTGTTTCGATACGGGTGCACTATGATCAATCTTGGTTGACTTTTCCCATTACACTGTATCGATACGGGCAAGCCTTGTATCGGTACGGGTTGACTTTAATTGACTTTGACTTTGACCCATTCTGATACAGTTTAGGCTTGTATCGAAACAATAAATTCCAGTGGCAAAATGTTACGACACAGCTCAAAATCGTATCGATACGCCCTGTTCCTAAGGTCCAATTATGCTTAACCGTATCGATACGCCATTACACCGTATCGATACGGTCTGACCTGTAATGACATATTTTTACTGGTTTTTAATCGAATTGATCTACCAAACAGTGTTCGAATGCAGTGAAACTTTACACACAATATTTCAATACTGTAAACTATTGGCATGCCAAATTTCATCGTCATTCGAATACGTTTACTAGATTTTGACCTATGTGAGCCAAATAAGCCTTTTTTACCAACTTGTAGCCATACCAAAAGTCATTTTAGGGCCTTTAATAATATTATAACTTATATACAATACAAGCATACCAAAATGGGCACAAAGGACTAGTTCAACTACTTTGCCACCTTCCTAGGATTTCATAAGGTCAAAATACATTACTTTAGGCTTGTAGTGACTTGTCTTGCCTAGACTATCTGATCTCCAACCACGATGATCTCTCAACCTGAAATGCATGAGATGAGACACGTTAGCCATACATTGCCTAGTGAGGTAGTCACATGCAATATAATAACAATGAGCGATGCAAGTACATATTCTCATGCTTTTCAATAATAATACCATGTTTCAATATATAATGTTTAACATATCAAATTCATTATTAATCATTGGATTGAATCATGATAGTGGATACGCGAATTCCTACGCCTCGCCAAATCAATGAATCGTCCAGTCCCTCCGCCTAGCCAATATGACCAATACCAAAACACATCCCTCCTCCTCGCCAAATTAATATAGGCCGTAGCCCACCCGTACACCGAGCTCATGAATTCTATGGCATGCCAATTGTATCCAATGTCCATTCAAATCCAAGGTTACAATGTCAAAATTCATATTCAATATTCAATGATAATTTCGATGACCAATGACTTCAATATTACCAATAACGAACATGCCTCATTATCAATATTTCATAGTGTCAATATCAATGTCAATATCAATATCCGATGATATATTTACAATGTTTCAATAACAATAACTATGTCTGATGTTCATTAACAAACTTAACGACGCTTACCAATGGATCCGTTTAACAATTCGAAGCAACTTCCTCAACGGTAATGTTAGCTATATGATCGAAATTAATAATAATGGATTTGGGAAGGCTCCTCGCCTAATCCCGAGACTCCGACTACACTCACCTTGCTAATTCGATGCTCCTACGGATCTTGGATGACAACACCCTTGTTCCTAGCTTCTGATGATGTCGATGGATGATCTAAATCGATCTCCCGAGCTAGGTAAATCAATAGGAAATCATTAGGACAATATTTCGATATTGAAATCAATATAAAAATATCGAAATCAATGTCTAGGCTTAGGATCATCATTATCATTGAAACCCTCAATGGATGCTAAACCTAGCTTGAATTTACACCATCAAAACTCCATGGATTAATCTATAGTTTTAGGGAATTAAGCTTACCCAACAAAGAGAAATGATTCGATAACAATAAGATGAAGAAAACCAAAGCTTGAAATCTCCTACAATGGAGGTGCTTGCTTGCTTTAGGTAAGGAAGAAGATGAAGATGGTTAGGAGTGAAGTTTTCGGCGAGCTTTCAATCCTCTTTTCATTTCTTTTTATTAATTTGGCCGAATGACCTTTCCTTCAAATGAAGGAAACCATTCCTATTTGTTTACTGTACGGAGACTTAAATGAGGAGGAGCTAATCGCAAGATTAGTCCCTCAACTATTGGGAGTTCATAGCTTTACCCCCAAACTTTTAATTTTTTCACAATTTAGCCACTAAACAAGTTCCGATATTATTCGATATGGTTCGAAAAAAATGATTTAACTCAATTAGAATCCAATATCAAGAATTAACTAGTCAGTACTATATTTAGACTTTATCAATGTAAAATTTACAGATCAACGAAATCCAATTCCGACTAGACCGAATTTTGGTGTTACAGTAAGTTTTGAAAGTTAATAAATAGTATCGCAACTTTATGGGGATAAAATTCATGTTGCAACTTCAAATGTTAAAATTACACAAAAGTTTCAGAAGTACGAGATATGTACCGGAGCCATAGTTAAAAGTTTAAACATAAATTGCTAGTAAAGTGTGTGGCAGCTAATGTTGTAAGAAGATGTCTCAGAATTTGATATCGATTACTGAAACTCTCATATGTGAATGTAACATTTTAGCGTTAACGCGTAACAATATACGTTTTTCTCCTGAAATTAGAACTTGTGTACATGTACCAGAACCTGTGGAAACTATGTAAACTAGAAATGTTTAAAGTGCCTTTAACAATACATTTTTGTATATTATATTTCAAAACTTAAGTAAAAGTATCGAAACCTGGCGTATGGTATGTTTGATAGATAAAATTAGACGTAGAAACCGTATAAGTAACAAGAGTAGATAACTTATTAGGTCTAATCGCCAAGTATCAGAATTCATCAATGAGTTTTGTAACTAGAAGTAGATGATTTTAATATTTTCGGTTTAACGATTCATATTTCTAGTTTTTTGTTGGTCTCGCAACGTATGTCGTCGTTTCGCTACTCGTAGTGATTAAAACCCTCCGACTCCCTAGAATGAGAATTGAACCTTCATTTGTTTAATAACATTTTAGGGTTAGAACCCATTTCTTCATTTACCCACTAAAAATCTGGAGAATCCTCTGCATTTGGGAAAAACGATTTAGTTAGTGTAAAGGATCGAAACATCAATTCAGGTCTATAACTGAACATGTGCAATCGTCTCCATTGCAAAAGTAACAAGCAAAACCCTAAGTTTGTTTGTTTATTTACGAAATACTTGAAATCTAGGGTTTGTGTTTCAAAATTTTGGTATGGAATTGCATTTTTTGTTGGAGGAAATCTGTTGAGACTCAATATTTTGTCTTGTTTCATTTTTTTAAATGTTACCCTTTCCATCTCTTTGAACCTAAAAAGGTTAGATTTGTTTGTAATGAGGATGTGTTTATTTATGAGTGAGTTTATTTGTTTTTACATTGATTCATGTGAAGATTTAATTCTTAGAATGTCAACTACAAATTTGAATCTTGTTTTTTACCAAGTTGTTGATGAAGTTGGTAAAATAGTTGTTGCCGACGAGGAAGTTGCTGATAAAGATGGTAATGAAGTTGATGCTAATGAAGATGGTGATAAAGATGGTAATAAAGTTGATGATGTAGTTGTTGTCGTTGAGGAAGTTGTTGATAAAGATGGTAATGATAAAGTTAGTAATGAAAATGTTGATAATGAAGTTACTGGTAAGGAAGCTGGGTCATTAGCTATATGCGCTAGGCCATACGCAAAAAAACATGTCATCCCTTCATTAAGTTTTAGTAAGTTGATAAATTATTTACGCATTCTTATTGCATCTCAGAATGAAAGGTTGAGTGACTAATGAGGTAGGTTTTAGTGATTTTTGATGGGTAAAATGTTAAATTCCTTTGAATTTGTCATTCATAGGTTAGGAAAGAGTTAGACAAGAAATGGAAGAAACTACCAAAGGAAGACAAACAACCTTACATTGATGAAACTCAGAAGGAAAAGGCGGCATACAAAGAGTCTAAATTAGGACAACCGAAGAAGGTTATAGCAGTATAAAGACATTCTTTGTTTGATAGAGTATAACAATTTATATTGAGATTGACGCATGAAGTTGTTATATTATCCCCTGTAAACATCTTTTGACACAAGGTGTAGTCAAAAGCAATTGAATGATTTCATTAATGAAACGAAGACGATGGGGATTGATCTTGTTCTTGATGAAATTGGTTTTGGGTCGTTAGTTTTTATAAAATCGTGCATACTACGCTGGGACCTATATGGGGAGTTGATGGAAAGTTTTGATTTTGGGAGGAGTGTTATAGATTTGAAGGACAAAAAAATTCTGTATCAATTGAAGATGTAGAAGTTATATTGAGCCGAAGAATGAGGGTGTTTATGTTCATTAAGTGTTGTCCAGGGAGAATGGTAGAGAACTCGGTGCAAAGTATAACATCAACACATACTTAACTTGAGAGCTTTAACCAATTGCTCTAGAGATTGTTGATATATTTATAAAAATGCTTGAAAGAAAGAAAGATAATAAAAGTGGGTAAAAGATAATATTATATAGTCGCATAAAACGACCTAGTACACAACGACCAACTCTACATCCAGGATAACTCCAAATGGGAGTACTAGACTGTCCGACTATCCCTATGGATTTTTAACATCCATTTTTATTCTTTTTCTATCATTATTTTCCTTTCCAATCAGGGATTTAAAAAGCGGACTATGACTGCGATATAGCGGTTGCGCCGCTATTCAAAACCGCGATTGGGGTAAAAAGCGATTCATGATCGCCGCAATTCAGTTGCTTATGTACGAAACCGCGATATAGTGCCACAACCGCGATCACGACTGCAGTTGTGATTAAAATCCTGCTTCCAATAGCTGACCAACTTCCATACCCAAACTTTCACTTGACGCTGCAAATGCAACAACAAAAACAACAATAGATCATTCATCAGTTAATAAATTAATAACTATAACCAATCAACTCACTAATTAATTTTAGATCCAAACCTTTTGCAGTCAGTGCTGGTGCTGATCTGGTAAGGGATGCTCACACCGCACTTGCCAGGGAGTCCACTTGCAAGGCTATAGCTTATGCCCTTCATGCTGCCAGCCTATGAAGCACGAGGACGACAAAGTAAACCCATTTCAAGTAGCCGATACGTCCTCAACACGGGAACGGCTAGGGGACGTCCTGGGGACATGCCATGGTGGTAGGGTACGGTTGAACAAACTCGAGGACGTTTCATGCTTACCTGGGGACGTTTCAGGGACGACATGTGACTATCACATGTGTCCCGAGGGATAGTTTTGAAATTATGTATTTACAGAAATTAGACAACAAAACCTAATCTAATGTAATATGTTCTAAATCTAAACAACATCTTTTTTATTTTCATTCGAATTGAGAGGAGCGAGCAACACCATCTGTAACACCCCATATTTTTTATGATAAAAAAAGGAAAGGAAGGTGAGGGTGTGGAGGCTCGAACCCGAGACCTCAGCCCTCACCATCCAACATGCTAACCAATTGAGCCAAGTGCCCTCTTATGTCAAGTATTACCAAGGGTAATATTTGTTTGTTAATCAGGGAGTTATTTGAGTTAGCTTTAATCCGATTCTGACGTTTCACCTACCCAATTGAATGCAATTCTCTCTTCCAAGTTTCGAGAAACACCTCTCCTAACGCTCCTACCCACCCAGTCTGACCACCGTTGCCCCCCCTCCACCGTCGCTCCGTGCGCAACACCGCCGCCGCTGCCGTGTGCGCCGCCCTTCCCTGAGCTCATCCCCGGTAGTCACTCGCTCACCCTTCGCCGCCATCGTCGTGTTTTGAGGGCTGAAGGTTCGAAAAATCCTCACAATTTTTCCGTTAGCTTTTGCTCGCCGTTTTAGCCTCCGTCGGCCGTCCGTCTGGTGTGCTGTTGCCACCACCGTGCTCCCCTCGTCGTGTCGTGCAAAACCCCTAAAGTCTCGTGTCCAACCAATGCCGGCGAGGCCTCCATCGGAGCTACGTAAGTTCCGACGACCCTTTGGTTTTTCGCAATGATTGCTGTTTATTTCTGACATTTTTTAGACTCGTGTGGGTAGGGTTAGGTCAATAATCGAGTCTGCTATCTTTTTCAGGTGAAATCTAGCCATTACGAGCTCTCCGGCGAGTTTTCGGTGGCCGTCCGACGTTGTTTCCGTTTGGGTAAGTGAGCCGGTTGGACCGGTCGGCCCATCAACCAAACCCGAGCCCAAAACCCAGATGGCCCAAAAACCTAAACCCAGTTAACCCGAGCCCATCGCCCGAGTCCGACCCGACCCGTCTCTAACCCGAACCGACCCGTGTCTGAGTCAACTTGTTGAGTCAACTCAGTGAGTCAACTCGCCTGAGTTGACTCAGTGAGTTAACTCACCGAGTTAACACAGTTGACCCCCTGTTGGTTGTTGACATCATCATGACGTCATCGGTTGACCTGACCCCGTTGACTTTGACATGCTGACGTCAGCATTAACTTGCTACGTCGGCGTTGACTATGACCAAAAAGTCAAATTTTTCGAAAAGGCCCTATTTTATGTTTTTCGACGTCCTGAGTCCATTTTTGAAGCCCGTTTTACGAAATTCCGACTCTAAGACCCCCGAATCTGACCTTAAACCCAAATCATGCATATGTACTTAATTATTCTATTCGGATAATAGTAAATCGAATAAGTGACTAAATAGTGTTTTAATTGTGTAAAGGTACCCGAGACTCGTGTGACCATTCTCCAGCTCAGCCTAGATCCTCTCGACCCGCTCACCCTCACGCTTCAGTGAATATCAGTATGAATTTAAACCACGTGTATAAGAACAAGTTTAACTCTTATTTCAAATTATGACCATTACTCTTTCTTGATCTAGGATCTGACCCTGTATCCGAGCGTACTGAGGCAGGTGTCCGTTAGACCCTTCTCCGACCAGCTTTTGAGGTGTGTTTCATGTATGCTATATTATGTTGAATGAATTGCATAATGATTTAATCATAAGCAATACTATGTTTGATTAATATCTTAATTGTTATTGAGATTGCATCACTATGTTAGAAAATGAGATGAAATGATGAATTGGTTATATAATGACATTCTCTGCCTACTTGATGTATGTTTGCTCAATCCGTATACTTGTTATGTGATTGCTTGATCTTTGATGGAATTGCCTGACTGTCTGATGAACTTGATAGTATGATATGTTAGCTCGACCTATGATGATACAATCTGTTTGTGTAACCCCCTCATCCCGGTCTGGTCGGATGACCGGTCCGAGTGGGCCACACGGGGAAAACCGAAGAGAAACCCGTTAAGGTTCCTCCTCGATTAACGACCCAGAAAATTTCTTTTAAATTTAATCTTCTCTAAATGCACATTTAATTCCTATGTGATCACAGCAACGGAAGACAAGCATACGTGAAGCAATAACTCGAACAACCTAAGCAAAACAGCCCATTTTTATGTGATTTAACAGGTCGTTTCGAAACACCCTCAAGGTGTATCGAAACGCCTTGACCTGGTCAATATTTCTAAGCCTACACGAGGATGTCATTTCGGAACGGGGGTCAACCGTTCGGAAACACCCTAGCTGGTCAACTTCTCGTGGTCAATGAGATTTGACCGTTTCGAAACACCACAGACTCGTTTCGGAACACCTTCATCTCGCCAATTTCTCAAAATTCCAGTGGCAAAAGTGTACCGAAACGGCCCCTACCCGTTTCGAAACGCTCGGCCAAAAACAAAGGGACTCTATCGAAACAGGGTAGCCCGTTTCGAAATGCCCTCTGTCTGCAGACTGGTTTTAGCTGATTTGAGGCACAAGGGTGCCCCTAAACCCCACCAAAACCTCCAACAACACACTAACAAAAATCTTATGGCTAACCAACATATAAGCATGCTTGAATATCATTAAAACAAGGCTAAACACCGAGGCACAACATCACAAAGCCATACATCCATACATATCATTAAATGTGATAGCTTCAACATGTCCAACACTTAGGCAATTCTAGATAGCAAAATACTAACATGGTCACAAGCATAACATACATCCCAAAATCAAATTTAACAAGCATAAACGAGGAGTCTAACATGCTCCTAAACAACATCAACAACAACATGCGTCAAAAGCATCACAATACGATTACATGTCTCATTGCTTGACCATTACATCTTAATTTAAAAGTTCATACTTGGTAGCCAAACAAGCACCACAAGCACACTTGGAGGCCCCCTTCTTGCTCCTAGCAACCCACGAACTAAGGATCTGCATTGTCGAACAAAGAGAGAGAGCGTAAGCAATAAGCTTAGTGAGGGTAAGCTCTTTAAAAACAAACCTCGACAATGCAGGGTCCAAGCACGATCTTAGCCAAGGTAAAAGCATAATTACCAAGAATCCTCAAGAGCCACAGGTTAAAGATGCATGAACAATATTCAATTATATGCCATGCTCAACAAGCTCTATTTCACAACATATGTAAACACATATAAGCATCCAAGTAGAAATCACATTCTACAACACATTGATATGCATATCAATTAATATTGGCACCTAGCTATGACCTGAATACGTGGATAAACCCGTTGGAACTCACATCCAACAACCACTTTACCTCACGGTGGGATTACACTCATCACCGGTCTCGCGGAGGGGATTCCACTCATTCTCACGTCCCGTCGATGGGATTCCATTCATCATCGACTATATAAAAATACAATTTCCGGGAGAACCGTACTTCTCCTTGGTGACTCAACGCCACCAAGGCCACGCGCGAATTTAGACTCATGTGTGCACACTAACATCCTAATGATCGATCATTTGTACTCAAGCATACTAGTGCCAACATTTAACTCATTCCACATTATTCATTTCAATCAATTCCGTGCTTAGCACGTACTCACCATGATCACCATCATGAACCATTTCCATGCTTGCCATAAGCATTACAAATCATGCCTCATCTCACATGTATAACACTTTACACATAAATAAATTATATCACAAGTCATACGAGGCATAAACATCCAAATATAAGTTCATCCAATGGCTCTAGATCAAGTTTAGGATTAGGCTACCACCCTAATCCTAACTCTAGGTGGGTCTACCAAGCCCGACCTAGTCCATATACTCGAACCAACCATTTAAAAACCACTTAAAACGTTTAACCACTCACCTAAGCTTCCAAGCCAAGCAAGCAACCACCCTCAAGTTTCCGGATTTCCTCTCGATGCTTCACCGACCCAAGTTCTTGCTTCTAAACAACCTCAATACAATTCAAATAACCTCAAATCAGCCCAAACATCAAAATACCAACCCGGAACACAATTCAAATACAGTTTACAATGTTTCAAGCCATGAACAACGCCACTTTTAACCAAACTCGGGCAGCCCCAATACCTCTTCCAAAATCCATGTTTCCAACACCCTCTACACCCACAAATGATCTCAAATCAATCCCTAACCATAGTACTACCATTGGGCTATCAATTCCCACCTAAAACAACCCCCAAAACTCACCCAAAACCCTCCAAAAACCCCATTTAAACTCAATTTCAGGAATTTGCTTAAAACCATTCAAAATTCACATATGTGGTACCATTTAGTTCCTAGACTTCATAACTAACCATATTAAATCAAAACATTAAGCTTAACAACATAAAGTTTCCATTTTTAATCAAAATCTTCAAAACTCCATTTTCCAAAACTTTAATGAAAATAAAAACTATCGGTACTTTTAAAGAGAGGGAGTTGAGGAAAACTCAAAAACGATGTTACCTTTCAAAAATGAGTTGAAATGGATAAGCTTTTTGATGGAATAGTGGTGGAGAGAAGAGAGCTCTATTTCACGTTAAGTTGGATGAAGAAGAGAGTGAATAGTGACTATTTGGTAGAAAGGGGGGATTTAAAATCAAAAGTTGGGCTAATTACCAAAAGGCCATTAATGAATGGCTATCTTCTTTCTTCTTCTAAAAAAAAACTCTCCACTTTGCAATTCCTTCAATTTGGTCCAATTTCAAATATTTATTTTTGAAACTCGAAACTTAAAAGATTATTTTAATTATAAAAACGAGCCCAAAATAATATTAAATATTATTTTCACCCGACCCCTAGACCCGGGTGTTACAACTCTCCCCCACTTAAGGAATTTCGTCCCCGAAATTACCTGATGGAAACAAATACGGAAACTGCTCAACCATATCAGCTTTCCTCTCCCACGTGGCCTCTTCCACACCTCTATGTCTCCACAACACCTTGACCAACTCTATTGTCTTACCATGCAGCACCTTGCTATCAGAAGCAAGTATCTCAACGGGCTCTTCATTATAAGACAAATCCGGATTCAACTCTATCTCCTCAACGGGCATAACATGAGAAGGATCCGATCTATATCTCCTAAGCATAGACACATGAAAGACATCATGGATCTTCTCTAACTCAGAAGGTAACCTCAAACGATAAGCTACAGGCCCAATCCGCTCAACTATCTCATACGGACCAATGAACCTCGGACTCAACTTGCCTTTCCGGCCAAACCTCATTACCTTCTTCCACGGAGATACTTTCAGAAACACTTTCTCACCCACGGAGTACTCAATCTCTTTCCTCTTCAAATCCGCATAAGACTTCTGATGATCGGAAGCTGCTTTCAAACGGTCACAAATCAACTTCACCTTGTCGGTAGTCCCCTTAAGCAAATCCGGCATAGGTAACAATCTCTGACCTGTTTCAGCCCAACAAATCGGAGTCCTACATCGTCTACCATACAAAGCCTCATAGGGAGCCATCTGAATACTAGACTGATAACTGTTGTTGTAAGCAAACTCAACTAACGGTAAGTGCTTCTCCCAAGAACCCTGGAAGTCAATCACACAACAACGAAGCATATCCTCAAGAATCTGTATCACTCGCTCTGACTGCCCATCGGACTGCGGGTGATAAGACGTACTGAAATGCAAACGGCTACCTAGAGCACTATGCAAGCAACCCCAGAACCTCGAAGTAAATCTAGGATCTCTATCTGAAACAATAGACTTCGGAACTCCATAAAGTCTCACAATCTCACGGATGTACAAGTTTGCCAGCTTGTCTAAGGAATCCGTAGTGTTCACTGCTAAAAAGTGAGCACACTTAGTGAACCTATCAACGATCACCCAAACAGAGTTCTTCTTCGAAGGAGACAAAGACAACCCCGACACAAAATCCATGGTGATCCTCTCCCATTTCCATTCCGGAATCTTCAAAGGCTGTAACAAACCTGAAGGAACCTGATGTTCTGCCTTCACTCTCTGAAAAACCATACAACGGCTCACATACTCGGCTACATCCTTCTTCAAACCAACCCAGAAATAATCATTTTTCAAATCACGATACATCTTGGTACTACCCGGATGCATAGAAAAGGGACTCGAATGTGCTTCACTCAGAATCTGACGTCTCAACTCAACATCATCTGGTACAACAATTCTATCTCTAAAGCACAACAAGCTCTCACCACTGAAACTATACTCGGTCGGTCTTCCTTCGGCTATGTCCTGAACATGAGGAACTAAAGTCACATCTTGCAACTGCTTCTCTCTAATCAACTGAATCAAAGAAGGCTTTACTTGCAACTCGGTGATCAACCCACCATCACCGGACACACTCAATCTAGCAAACATAGCTCTCAACTCAACGGCCACTTTTCTACTCAAAGCATCGGCTACTACATTTGCCTTACCAGGATGGTACTCAATGGTCAAATCATAATCTTTTAACAACTCGAGCCATCTTCTCTGCCTCAAGTTCAACTCTTTCTGTGTCATCAAGTACTTCAAGCTCTTGTGATCGGTGTAAACTATACACTTCTCACCACACAAATAATGATGCTAAATCTTCAATGCAAAAACAACTACGGCTAGCTCTATATCGTGAGTAGGATAGTTCTTCTCATGAATCTTCAACTGTCTAGAAGCATAAGCAACAACTCTTCTTTCTTGCATCAAAACACATCCTAAACCTACGTAAGAAGCATCGCTATAAATCACAAATTCCTTACCTGAAACAAGTTGCACTAACACTGGAGCATTTGTCAAAGCTTCTTTCAATTTCTCAAAGGCCTTCTGTCTTGCATCTGACAATTCAAACTTAACTCCTTTTTGCAACAATTTAGTCAAAGGAGCAGCCACTCTAGAGAACCCATCAACAAATCTCCTATAGTAACCGGCTAATCCTAGGAAACTCATAATCTCGATCACAGACTTAGGTTGTTTCCACTCCACAATAACCTCAATCTTCGATGGATCAACTCGGATAACTTCAGCCGAAACAACATGGCCAAGAAATACAACCTCTCGAATCCAGAACTCACATTTACTAAGCTTCGCATACAACTGATTGCTCAACAATATCTGTAAAACAAATCTCAAGTGCTCATCATGCTCTTCTTCTGTCTTCGAGTACACAAGTATGTCATCAATGAAAACAACTACAAAACAGTCTAGATAGTCTCTAAAAATTCTGTTCATCATGTCCATGAATGCTGCAGGTGCATTCGTGATCCCGAATGGCATCACAAGAAACTCATAGTGACCATATCTAGTTCTAAAAGCTGTCTTCGGAACATCACACTCTTTCACTTTCAACTGGTAGTACCCGGATCTCAAATCTATCTTCGAGAACACTGAAGCACCTCTCAACTGATCAAACAAATCATCTATGCGAGGCAACGGATACTTGTTCTTCACAGTCAACTGATTCAACTGTCTATAGTCAATACACATGCGCATACTACCATTTTTCTTTTTCACAAACAACACGGGAGCACCCCAAGGAGAACTACTAGGCCTAATGAAACCACGGTCTAATAATTCTTGCAACTGACTCTTAAATTCTTTCAACTCTTTCGGAGCCATACGATACGGAGCTATCGAAACTGGATTAGACCCTCAAACAGTCTCAATCACAAACTCAACATCTCTGTCAGGAGGTAAACCCAGCAACTCTTCAGGAAACACATCCGGAAAGTCACAAACTGTTCTGATATCTTTCGGTCTAGCTTCACTCATATTCGTATTCATAACATAAGCTAAGTAAGCCCCACATCCGGAGTCCATCAACCTATGAGCCTCTAAAGTTGACACCATATTAGACAAGAACTTAATGTTCTCGCCTACTACTACTACCTCGTAGTCATCAGAAAGTTTCAAGGAAATTCTCTTCGTCTCAAAATCCACACTAGCTCGGAGCTCAACTAACCAGTCCATACCCAAAATAATATCAAAGCCATAGAAAGGAAGTTCCATCATATCAACAGAGAACACATGACCCTGAATCTTCAGTGGACATCTCCTATACATACGTCTAACCACAACTGTCTCACCAAAAGAACTAGTCACATGCATACCTACATCTAAGATCTCAACATGTATATCTAACTTATGTGCATGCTCACTCAAAATGTAGGAATGTGTAGAACCCGAATCAACCAAAGAAAGCAAAGACATAGACTGTAGCTCAAAATTACCTACTATCACATCAGTGTCGTTCCCGACCTTTCTCTTAGCATAGACTCTCGCTGGTCCTCCTGCCTCTGGCTGCACTGCCACAACATGAGCAAGGTTCCTCTGAGCATCTACCCTAGGTGCATCAGCCCTAGGCTAGAAGTAGCCACGACCGCGCCCACGGCCTCTCTAAAAATCATTCGCTCTCGCAAGAGCCTAAGCAATGTTCGGTGCCTGTGCCGCCTGATGTGGACAATCTCTCCTAAAATGGTCCCTCGAACCACAGTTCCAACAAGCATGGAAGTTACCCCAACACTCACCAGCGTGCTGTCTCCCACATCGGGTGCACTCAGGCAAACGCCCTCCTTCTCTATGGCCCTAATGGCCCCTACCATGATGGTCACCGCCACGTCTATGGTCAAACTGATGTTCGCCACCTCTATGCCTCTTGGCATCTCTACTGTCAAAGTGGTTATGGCTCTTACCAGAACTAGAACCACCAGATCGTTTGGCCGAACTCAAACTGTGTTCTAAGTCCTTGGCCCTCGCGACCAATACATCAAAGTCTGAGTAGTCAGAAGCTAACGTGTACCTCTTGATCTCTTCGTTCAACCTATAGCGGAAACGGTTACAGCGTTCCACTTCAGTGGGAACCAAGTATGGAGCCTACTGACTCAAGCGAACAAAACGGATCTCATAGTCAGTCACAGCCCAATCTACCTCTGTCCCAAGTACTTCTTCCTGAAAGCGGACTCAAAGAAATCCCAACCAAAATCTGCCTCTGGAACTCCAGTAGTAATGGTGACCCACCAGGTGTAGGCATCACCCTGAAGCAAGGAAATCACACAGCCCAATCTACGTGCGCCCACACAACCCATCTGAGCTAAGATACGAACCGTCTTCTCCAACCATAACTCCGACCTCTCCGGAGTAGATCCTCTGAACTCTTCGGCCCCCAAGCTACGGAGCCTCTCCAAAGGTAGACTAGCATCGTCACACCTAGGCTGAACTGCAGCCTGAGCTCCCGCAACTGCGGCCTGAAATGCTCCCGCTATTGCTTGCACTAGCGGAGTCATATCAATTCCGGCTAGACCTTGGCCACCTTGGCCACCTTATGGTCCCTCTCCTTCAGCTCCACCCTCGCCCCTAACTCCAGGCGGAGGAGGTGGTGGTGGTGGAGCTCCAACTCCCGCGGCCACCGGCCCTTCTATATGAGCCTCCACTCCAATCACCGGCTCAACAGGAGCCGCAACACGTGGTTCCTGACGAACCACTCTCGGCCTACCCCTCGGCCTAGACATCACTCTCAAACGATAACTACAACCACAACAAACAAAATATACAAGTTCGGGTTAGCAAGGCAAGGCTTCCAAGTGCTCAAGTACGTTTCTCTCACTTAAAATTCTTTTCCGATCTAATAGTAGCAATGGGACTCTCAAACAACATGCTTTTAAACAAACAATCAACATACTTGTCATACAAGCAATCATACTTACAAAGTAAGCAAACACCGTGCATATCAATACAAAACTTGAACTTACCTCACTTACCTGCCCAAGGTCTCGGTAACCTTAGGCTCTGATACCAACAAGTGTAACCCCCTCGCCTCGGTCTGGTCGGATGATCGGTCCGAGTGGGCCACACGGGGAAAACCGAAGCAAAACCTGTTAAAGTTCCTCCTCGATTAACGACCCAGAAAATTTCTTTTAAATTTACTCTTCTCTAAATGCACATTTAATTCCTATGTGATCACAGCAATGGAAGACAAGCATATGCGAAGCAATAACTCGAACAACCTAAGCAAAACAGCCCATTTTTATGTGATTTAACAGGCCGTTTCGAAACACCCTCAAGGTGTATCGAAACGCCTTGACCTAGTCAACATTTCTAAGCCTACACGAGGATGCCGTTTTGGAACGGGGGTCAACCGTTCCGAAACACCCTCCCTGGTCAACTTCTCGTGGTCAACAAGATTTGACCGTTTTGAAACACCACAGACCCGTTTCGGAACACCTTCATCTCGCCAATTTCTCAAAATTCCAGTGGCAAAAGTGTACCGAAACGGCCCCTACCCGTTTCGAAACGCTCGGCCAAAAACAAAGGGACCATATCGAAACAGGGTAACCCGTTTCGAAACGCCCTCTGTCTGCAGACTTGTTTTAGCTGATTTGAGGCACAAGGGTGCCCCTAAACCCCACCAAAACCTCCAACAACACACTAACAACAATCCTACGGCTAACCAACATATAAGTATGCTTGAACATCATTAAAACAAGGCTAAAAACTGAGGCACAACATCACAAAGCCATACATCCATACATATCATTAAAGGTGATAGCTTCAACATGTCCAACCCTTAGGCAATTCTAGATAGCAAAATACTAACATGGTCACAAGCATAGCATACATCCCAAAAGCCAATTTAACAAGCATAAACGAGGAGTCTAACATGCTCCTAAACAACATCAACAACAACATGCGTCAAAAGCATCATAATACGATTACATGTCCCATTGCTTGACCATTACATCTTAATTTAAAAGTTCATACTTGGTAGCCAAACAAGCACCACAAGCACACTTGGAGGCCCCCTTCTTGCTCCTAGCAACCCACGAACTAAGGATCTGCATTGTCGAACAAAGAGAGAGAGAGTAAGCAATAAGCTTAGTGAGGGTAAGCTCTTTAAAAACAAACCTCGACAATGTAGGGTCCAAGCACGATCTTAGCCAAGGTAAAAGCATAATTACCAAGAATCCTCAAGAGCCACGGGTTAAAGATGCATGAACAATATTCAATTATATGCCATGCTCAACAAGCTCTATTTCTCAACATATGTAAACACATATAAGCATCCAAGTAGAAATCACATTCTACAACACATTGATAAACATATCAATCAATATTGGCACCTAGCTATGACTCGAATACGCGGATAAACCCGTTGGAACTCACATCCAACAACCATTTTACCTCACGGTGGGATTACACTCATCACCGGTCTCGCGGAAGGGATTCCACTCATCCTCACGCCCCGTCGATGGGATTCCACTCATCATCGACTATATATAAATACAATTTCCGGGCGAACCCGTACTCCTCCTTGGTGACTCAACGCCACCAAGGCCACGCGCGAATTTAGACTCATGTGTTCACACTAACATCCTAATGATCGATCATTTGTACTTAAGCATACTAGTGCCAACATTTAACTCATTCCACATTATTCATTTCAATCAATTCTGTGCTTAGCACGTACTCACCATGATCACCATCATGAACCATTTCCATGCATGCCATAAGCATTACAAATCATGCCTCATCTCACATGTATAACACTTTACACATAAATCAATCATATCACAAGTCATACGAGGCATAAACATCCAAATATAAGTTCATCCAATGGCTCCAGATCAAGTTTAGGATTAGGCTACCACCCTAATCCTAACTCTAGGTGGGTCTACCAAGCCCGACCCAGTCCATATACTCGAACCAACCATTTAAAAACCACTTAAAACGTTTAACCACTCACCTAAGCTTCCAAGCCAAGCAAGCAACCACCCTCAAGTTTCCGGATTTCCTCTCGATGCTTCACCGACCCAAGTTCTTGCTTCTAAACAACCTCAATACAATTCAAATAACCTCAAATCAGCCCAAACATCAAAATACCAACCCGAAACACAATTCAAATACAATTTACAATGTTTCAAGCCATGAACAACCCCACTTTTAACCAAACTCGGGCAGCCCCAATACCTCTTCCAAAATCCATGTTTCCAACACCCTTTACACCCACAAATGATCCCAAATCAACCCCTAACCATAGTACTACCATTGGGCTATCAATTCCCACCTAAAACAACCCTCGAAACTCACCCAAAACCCTCCAAAAACCCCCATTTAAACCCAATTTCGGGAATTTGCTTAAAACCATTCAAAATTCACATATGTGGTACCATTTAGTTCCTAGACTTCATAACTAACCATATTAAATCAAAACATTAAGCTTAACAACATAAAGTTTCCATTTTTAATCAAAATCTTCAAAACTCCATTTTCTAAAACTTTAACGAAAATAAAAACTATTGGTACTTTTAAAGAGAGGGAGTTGAGGAGAAGTCAAAAACAATGTTACCTTTCAAAAATGAGTTGAAATGGATGAGCTTTTTGATGGAATAGCGGTGGAGAGGAGAGAGCTCTATTTCACGTTAAGTTGAATGAAGAAGAAAGTGAATAGTGACTATTTGGTAGAAAGGGGGGATTTAAAATCAAAAGTTGGGCTAATTACCAAAAGGCCATTAATGAATGGCTATCTTCTTTCTTATTTAAAAAAAAACTCTCCACTTTGCAATTCCTTCAATTTGGTCCAATTTCAAATATTTATTTTTGAAACCCAAAACTTAAAAGATTATTTTAAATATAAAACCGAGCCCAAAATAATATTAAATATTATTTTCACCCGACCCCTAGACCCGGGTGTTACAGTTTGCATGATGAATGATGAGAATGTATGCCTTGCTCAATGGTATGCTCAATTATCTGTCAAAGCATGAATCTTCTATTTCTGATACTCTAAATAAAATGTCTGCCACATGTATTCTGTCATTTATATCTGAAATCTGAACACTGATTACTATCTGGGGTATACTATTGGGTTATGTTGTGAAGTTTCTGTTGGTACAGCCCTGATCCAGCTGGTAAATCCTTATGGACTCAAGGTCTCCCCTTGAGTAGGTACCGTTGCTTTAGCATGGGTAAATCCTTATGGACCTAAGGCAGACCCTTAGGTGGCACCTATGCCTATCGGGCCTAGGGTAAGTCCCTATGGATGCAGTTCTGGGGGATTGCATTTGGTGTAAGGTTGGAGGGTAGTCACTAGTAAACTCATGCATGCACTCGAGCATTTGAATTGATCTGCTATGTGTTCTTATGATATGATTGATATGTATTTACCGCTTGTTTGATCTACACTTCTTGGAACACACTGAGCTCCCTAGCTCATGCCCTTCTCTTCTCCCCTTTCAGATACTTGTGATAGGCTACCCCTTTTGGACCCGGCAACTGGAGGATCGTCACATTTAGCTCTAGTCTGTTGTAATGTTCTTATCTTCCAAACTGTCTGTATTTTGGTGACTTATGCCTATATTTTGATACGACTTATCTTTTGGTTTTGCCGGATGTTGGCTTTCGTTATAACTGAACACTTTATGCTTTCATATCATCTATTTTGTAATCACATGACACTAAACTATTACTTACTACTTTTGGATGGATTTGAAAGCGTTACTAGTAGATTTTATAATCTTTCCGAGAATAGCATTGATATATATTCGATAACAGGTTTTGTGGTATGATTTGTAAATCTCCTAAAAGGGGGAAACTATGTCAGTTTTGATATTTTAACTGAGATATTTTACAAGAGTTTGATTATAGGTTGTGACCGCTTGGAGTTAGGTTAAACACATAAGCGGGTCCAGGTGGTTACATTTAGTGGTATCAGAGCTTTTGGTTTTTAAAACCTCGGACTGTGTATGAGTCCATTTTACGCAATGGTTGAAAAGTTTTACAAAAAGCGTTTTGAAATGAGCTAAGTCACCCAATTTTTTGTCTGCTTAATTGTGTTCGATTCTCCATTGCTATGAACTGACCCTAAGCTTATTCCTTGTAGAGATCCTCTGCTATGAGTGCTGTCGGAGGACGTCGACCTATTCGGAGACGCGATAGACCTGTCCGGTTTGTCGGCGCTATGAATGATCTAGTGGTTGAGCCACCTACTTCTACTCTTGTCCCTGGTCCTACCGACCCTTCCGTACCATCTGGTCCTACTATAGTGTCTGCTCCTCAGTCTGCCTCTGGGATCGATGTGTCTACTCCGGTTAGAGGAGCATCGTCTTCTTCTGAGCCTCCCACATCTGTTACGGATGAAGCCCTTAGTAGACAGTTTCTGCAGTTGATTACTGGTGCGGTTAGAGCAGCTAGTATTGTCCATGAGGTTCCCATCTCTCAGACTTTGATCACGAATGGGGCGGGAACTTTTGATGGCCCTACTGGTGGAGCCCCGACCGAGGCAGAGGAATGGCTCCACGATCTGGAGAGGCGTATGGATTCTTTGGGTCTTGAGTCACCCAAGAGATATTTGGGAGCCGTCTCTATGTTGTATGGGAATGCTCGTACTTGGTGGGAATCTGTGGTTAGTAGTGTTCATGCGGCCTGTTTGACTTGGGACTTTTTCAAGGAGCGCTTCAAGAGCCGCTTTGTTGGTGAGCGTTACATGAGGCAGATGCAAGAACGATTCAGGAGCTTGACTTAGGAAGATATGTCTGTATTCGAGTATGAGACAGAATTCTTGGGCTTGCTCAGATTTGGGGCTAGTTTAGTGCCCACCGAGAGGGAAAAATGTCGTAAATTGTGATGGGGCTGATATATGAGCTATGTGTACATGTTGTTGGTCATTTGGATAAGGACTTCGATACTTTAGTTGAGAAAGCTAAAGACCTGTAGGAAGTTGAGCTAGCAGCCACTGGTGTAGGTAGAGTTGACCGAGAGCGGTCTAAGAGGCCTCCTAATCCTGAGCCTTCCTCGCGTCATGGAAAGAGGAATCGCACTTCTGGTCATCATAGAAGTAATTTTGGATCCATACCTGATGCTTCTTCGACCCCGGCTGCTAGTAGAGGTGATTCGTCTGGTTTCACCCCTATAGCCCTTTGTGTGCATTGTGACAAGCGACATGGGGGCGAGTGTAAAAGGAAGACCTATACATGTTTTTGATGTGGGTCCGGAGACCATTTTCTGAAGAATTGCCATGTCCCATCTTCTGCACCTCGAGCATCCTCCTAGATCCCTGCACGCTCACAGACTTCCGTACAGACTCCGGCCAGGGGTCGTAGCCAGAGTAGACCTTCTACATCTGCTGCTAGGACAGACTCTAGAGCACGGTCCTATCAGAGTGGGGGACCAGTTTTGTCTGAGGCTAGGCAGCCAGCACTTGTATATGCTACCAGGCGACGTGATGATAGAGATGAGCCAGATGTTATAGCAGGTACATTTACCATCTTCTCTGTTCCATACTTTGCATTGCTCAATAATGGTTCTACCCAGTGTTACATTTAAAGATCTGCTTCCCGAGACCTTCCATTTTCGATAGAAGCCACAAAGAATGTTGTTACAGTTATGAGCCCAGTAGGTCAGTCGGTGACCGTTGATAAGGTGTTTAGGCGTTGTCCTCTTGAGGTTCAAGGGGAAATCTTTATGGTTGATCTTATGGAGCTTCCAATAGAGGAGTTCGACCTGATCTTGGGTATGGATTGGTTGACCGAGCACCGGGTTAACCTTGATTGTGAATTGAAAAGGGCAACCTTAAGGACTTCTGATGGTCAGTCAGTGGTTCTAATCGGTAAACGTCGAGGTTACTTGTCTAACGTAGTATCTGCTCTGACCGTCGACAGAATGATTCAGAAGGGATATGAGACCTTCATTGCTTGTCTCCTGAATACGAAGGGTTCTCTATCCAAGATTGAAGAAATTCGCACTGTCAGCGAATTTCCTGATGTCTTTCCTGAAGAGTTGCCCGAGATACCTCTGGATAGGGATGTTAAGTTTGAGATTAAGACTTATCTGGGGTCTGCACCTGTATCCATGAATCCCTATCGTATGGCCCCTAAAGAGCTTAAGGAGTTGAAAATTCACTTGCAGGAGCTGCTTGACCGAGGTTTCATTCGACCTAGCTCTTCACCTTGGGGAGCTCCAGTCCTCTTCATCAAGAAGAAAGATGGTTCACTCCGATTATGCATTGATTATCGGAAGTTGAACAAGCTGACAGTTAAGAACAAATACCCGTTACCCAGGATCGACGATTTGTTTGATCAATTTCGGGGAGCCACAGTTTTCTCAAAGATTGATCTTCGGTCTGGATACTATCAACTGAAGATAAAGGGATCTGATGTTGCGAAGACAGCTATCCGCACTAGATATGGGCACTATGAGTTTCTTGTGATGCCTTTTGGTCTTACCAATGCACCAGCTGCCTTCATGGACATGATGAACCGTGTTTTCTGACCCTATATAGACCAGTTTGTTGTGGTGTTTATTGATGATATCTTGGTTTATTCTCTGACAGAATCTGAGCATGTTGAACATTTGAAGATTGTTCTGCAAACCTTGAGAGAGCATCGTTTGTATGCTAAGCTGAGCAAGTGTGAATTTTGGCTCAGAGAAGTGACATTTCTGGGGCATGTTGTATCAGCTCGAGGTATCCAGGTTGATCCCAGTAAGATCGAGGCTATCACCAGTTGGAAGCAACCCAAGAATGTCTCTGAGATCTGTAGCTTTCTAGGTTTAGCTGGTTACTACCGCCGCTTTGTCGAGGGTTTCTCCATCATTGCTGCCCCTTTGACGAAGCTTTTGAGGAAGAATGTTCCTTTTGCTTGGTCTGATGCCCAGCAAGCTAGTTTTGAGAAACTGAAGGCAACTTTGACTCAAGCCCCGGTCCTTTCACAACCCAAGTTTGGGAAGGACTTCTCGGTGTATAGTGATGCTTCACACTCTGGGCTTGGTTGTGTACTGATGCAGGATAGGAAGGTTATCACTTATGCATCACGTCAGCTACGACCACATGCGTGTAACTATCCGACCCATGACCTCGAGTTAGCTGCGGTGGTCTTTGCTCTGAAAATCTGGAGGCACTATCTCTACAGAGAGAAGTGCTATATCTTTACTGATCACAAGAGCTTGAAGTATATCCTCACTCAGAGGGATTTAAATATGAGGCAACGTCGTTGGGTTGAGCTGTTAAAGGACTATGATTGCGTGATTGAGTACCACCCGGGAAAAGCCAATGTTGTTGCCGATGCCTTGAGTCGTAAGACCATATCCGACCTGAGATCTTTGTTTGCCAGGATGAGTATTTTTAGTGATGGCAGTTTGCTAGCGGAGTTGCAAGTTAAACCAACTTTGGCCGAAGTGATTAAGGCCAAGCAACTCTTAGACAGTTCTTTACTCCTAGTCATGCAGCAAGTTGAGCAGTGATCCACATCTATTTATGCCTTCGATTAGGATGGCGTTTTGTGCTTCAAGGGTCATTATTGTGTCCCCGATGATGCCGACCTGAAGCGAGCCATACTTGGTGAGGCTCATAGCAGCCCTTATGCTATGCATCCTGGTGGAGACAAGATGTACCAAAATCTGAAGCAAAGGTATTGTTGGGAAGGTATGAAGAAGGATATATCATATTATGTATCGAAGTGTATGACCTGTCAGCAAGTCAAAGCGGAACACCATCATCCTTCTGGTCTGTTACAACCCATTAAGATTTCTGAGTGGAAATGGGAGCGTATCACGATGGATTTCGTTACCGGGTTGCCTCTGACTCCTTCTAAAAAGGATTCTGTCTGGGTTATTGTTAATCGACTCACCAAGTTAGCTCACTTTATTCTTGTACGAGTTACTTATTCTCTGGAGAAGCTGGCTAGGCTGTATATCTCAGAGATCGTCATATTGCATGGGCCATGGGGTACCCTTATCTATCATATCTGATCGAGATCCGAGGTTCACTTCTCATTTCTGGTCGGCCTTGCATAATGCGTTGGGTACACGTTTGAATTTCAGTACATCCTTCCATCCCCATACTGATGGTCAGTCTGAGAGAGTAATTCAGGTTCTTGAAGATATGTTGAGGGGATGCGTGATAGACTTCTGCGGTAGTTGGGAAGATTTCTTGCCCTTGGCCGAGTTTGCTTATAATAATAGCTATCAGGCTAGTATTCGCATGGCCCCTTATGAAGCTCTGTATGGTCGTAAGTGCCGAACTCCTATCTGTTGGACCGAGCTGTACGATAAGAAGACTTTGGGTCTGGAATTGGTCCAAGAGACTGAAGAGACTGTCAGGTTAATCTGTGATCGCCTGAAGGAGGCCTTTGACAGACAAAAATCTTATGTTGATCGGAGAAGAAAGGATATTGAGTTTGAGGTCGGTGATCAAGTCTTTCTGAAAGTATCTCCATGGAAGAAAATTATGAGATTTGGAAAAAAGGGTAAGCTGAGTCCGAGATTCATTGGGCCGTACTGTATCATGAAGAGAGTTGGGCCAGTTGCCTATCAGCTTGAGTTACCTCCTCAGCTCAGCCGTATCCATAATGTCTTCCATGTGTCCATGTTGAGGCAATACCATCCAGATCCTAGTCATGTCATTCAGGTTCAGGATGTAGAGTTGAGGTCAGACTTGTCCTATGAGGAGGAACCAATTCAGATCTTAGATTATGATGAGAGAGTTCTGAGGAACCGACGCATTTCGATGGTAAAAGTACAGTGGATAAATCGGAGTCCTAGTGAGGCTACTTGGGAGATCGAAGGATCCATGAGAAAACAGTTTACGCATCTGTTTGATTCAGGTAAATTTCGAGGAAGAAATTTTTCTTAAGGAGGGGAGAGTTGTAACACCCCATATTTTTTATGATAAAAAAGGAAAGGAAGGTGAGGGTGTGGAGGCTCGAACCCGAGACCTCAGCCCTCACCACCCAACATGCTAACCAATTGAGCCAAGTGCTCTCTTATATCAAGTATTACCAAGGGTAATATTTGTTTGTTAATCAATGAGTTATTTGAGTTAGCTTTAATCAGATTCTGACGTTTCACCTACCCAATTGAATGCCATTCTCTCTTCCAAGTTTCGAGACACACCTCTCCCAACGCTCCTACCCACCTCGTCTGACCACCGTTGCTCCCCTCTCCACCATCGCTCCGTGCGCAAAACTGCCGCCGCCGGCGTGTGCGCCGCCCTTCCCTGACCTCATCCCCAGTAGTCACTCGCTCACCCCTCACTGTCATCGTCGTGTTTTGAGGGCTGAAGGTTCGACAAATCCTCACCCCTTTTTCCGTCAGCTTTTGCTTGCCGTTTCAGCCTCCGTCGGCCGTCCATCCGGTGTGCTGTTGCCACCACCGTGCTCCCCTCATCGTGCCGTGCAAAACCACTAAAGTCTCGTGTCCAACCGACGCCGGTGAGGCCTCCATCGGAGCTACGTAAGTTCCGACGACCCTTCGGTTTTTCGCAACGATTTTCGTTTATTTCCGACATTTTTCAGACTTGTGTGGGTTGGGTTAGGTCAATAATCGAGTCTGCTATCTTTTTCAGGTGCAATCGAGCCATTACGAGCTCTCCGGCGAGTTTTTGGTGGCCGTCTGACGTTGTTTCCGTTTGGGTAAGTGAGCCGGCCTGAACCGTCTGGACCGATCGGCCCATCAACCAAACCCGAGCCCAAAACCCAGATGGCCCAAAAACCCAAACCTAGTTAACCCGAGCCCATCGCCCGAGTCCGACCCGACCCGTCTTTAACCCGAACCAATCCCTTTCCGAGTCAACTCAGTGAGTCAACTCGCCCGAGTTGACTCAGTGAGTTAACTCACCGAGTCAACACAGTTGTCCTCATGTTGGTTGCTGACGTCATCATGACATCATCGGTTGACCTGACCCCGTTGACTTTGATCTGCTGACGTCAGCGTTGACTTTGACCAAAAAGTCAAATTTTTCGAAAAGGCCCTATTTATGTTTTTCGACGTCCTGAGTCCGTTTTTGAAGCTCGTTTTACGAAATTCTGACTCTAAGACTCCTGAATATGACCTTAAACCCAAATCATGCATATGTACTTAATTATTCTATTCAGATAATAGTAAATCGAATAAGTGACTAAAATAGTGTTTTAATTGTGTAAAGGTACCCGAGACTCGTGTGACCATACTCCAGCTCAGCCTAGCTCCTCTCGACCCGCTCACCCTCACGCTTCAGTGAATATCAGTATGAATTTAAACCATGTGTATAAGAACAAGTTTAACTCTTATTTCAAATTATGACCATTACTCTTTCTTGATCTAGGATCTGACCCTGTATCCGAGCGTACTGAGGCAGGTGTCCGTTAGACCCTTCTCCGACCAGCTTTTGAGGTGTGTTCCATGTGTGCTATATTCTGTTGAATGAATTGCATAATGATTTAATCATAAACAATACTATGTTTGATTAATATCTTAATTGTTATTGAGATTGCATCACTATGTTAGAAAATGAGATGAAATGATGAACTGGTTATATAATGACATTCTCTGCCTACTTGATGTATGGTTGCTCAATCTGTATACTTGTTATGTGATTGCTTGATCTGTGATGGAATTGCATGACTGTCTGATGAACTTGATAGTATGATCTGTTAGCTTGACCTATGATGATACAATATGTTTGCATGATGAACGATGAGAATGTCTGCCTTGCTCAATGGTATGCCCAATTATCTGTCAAAGCATGAATCTTCTGTTTCTGATACTCTGAATAGAATGTCTGCCACATGTATTCTGTTATTTATATCTGAAATCTGAACACTGATTACTATCTGGGGTATACTATTGGGTTATGTTGTGAAGTTTTTGTTGGTACAGCCCTAATCCAGCTGGTAAATCCTTATGGACTCAAGGTCTCCCCTTGAGTAGGTACTGTTGCTTTAGCATGGGTAAATCCTTATGGACCTAAGGTAGCCCCTTAGGTGGCACCTATGCCCATCGGGCCTAGGGTAAGTCCTTATGGATGCAGTTCTGGGGGACTGCATTTGGTGTAAGGTTGGAGGGTAGTCACTAGTAAACATATGCATGCACTCGAGCATTTGTATTGATCTGCTATGTGTTCTTATGATATGATTGATATGTATTTACTGCTTGTTTGATCTTCACTTCTTGGAACACACTGAGCTCCCTAGCTCATGCCCTACTCTTCTCCCCTTTCAGATACTTGTGATAGGCTACCCCTTTTGGACTTGGCAATTGGAGGATCCGCACATTTAGCTCTAGACTGTTGTAATGTTCTTATCTTCCAAACTGTCTGTATTTGGGTGACTTATGCCTATATTTTGATACGACTTATCTTTTGGTTTTGCCGGATGTTGGCTTTCGTTATAACTGAGCACTTTATGCTTTCATATCATCTATTTTGTAATCACATGATACTAAACTATTACTTACTACTTTTGGATGAATTTGAAAGCGTTACTAGTAGATTTTATAATCGTTCTGAGAATTGCATTGATATGTATTCGATAACAGGTTTTATTGTATGATTCGTAAATCTCTTGAGATATTTTAACTGAGATATTTTACAGGAGTTTGATTATAGGTTGTGACCGCCTGGAGTTAGGTTAAACGCATAAGCGGGTCCAGGTGGTTACACCATCACACCATTTCAAGAAGCTAGCGCTGACGAAATATTGTACTCCAGCGTGTTCAAAACTCCAGCCTTAATTTCCAGGTATGTCTTCTTCTCTGTTTAACTTTATTTCCATGTTTACGGTCTTGGATGTTGTTTTATATCTGTTGGCTCCTATGTGGATTGTGCTATATAGCTTTTATGGGTCTGATGCTTTATTTTAATTGTTATCCGTATATTGAAATTACGTTGGCTTAGGTTAGTTCTTTATGGGTGAAGTTCAGGGTGATACTCATTTGAACTTTGTGTAAGTTCATTCCTCTCCATCACCCTTTTCTTTTTCTTTGATTTGTCGGTGATTTTGGACTTTGGAGGCATTTGGGTTATGTTCAAATGATGACTTTGTTAGTGGTAAAAATTTGCAAGGAGTTGATTTGTTGTTTTTGCAAAGAGACTTTTCGTATAAAAAACTGGGGAATTATGAAACTAGGTTTTCAACACCATCTTACCTAAAATTTTAGTAATGCATTTTTAGATTACCCTAAATTATGGTTGCTTGCCTTTTTTGGGGTGAAAGGTGTTCTAGCAATGCCTTTTTAGATTACTTTATTTTATGGACATTTTGCTTCAAATTTTATTATAAAGAAAAAAGTCTTGCTTTGAAATTGGGATTTAAGATTAAGGAAATAGACATCTCTCCTAGTTCTGTGAATTTTTATTTTTTTTTTGTAATTTTTTTCATTTTTAACATGGAAGAAGATGATTGAATTGAGATTTAGGATTAATGAGATAGACACTTGTTCATTAGAATTTGTAGCATGATCATTGAACTCAATTGATTTGTTTTTTTTTGTTTAATGTAAACAGATCAATTTAATTTTAAATATGACATCTCAAAGTGGTAGCGGGATTGGAAGTGCTAGAGGGTGTTGGTAGATATCATCATCCCAAAATGAGAGTTAAATCCGAGTCGCGTTGAAGATTTAGTTTACACCCACTACAATCTTTGTCTTTTATCAAGGAGTTATAGTCAACACAAGGAAGAGAAAACCAAGATGTGGGATGTTGGTGGAGATGCTTTTGATTCATTGAGAGATGTTGGACATTTAGAGTTTGTCGAGCTCTCGCTTGATGAGACGGATTTAGAGAGCGAGTTAATCTCGGAAGATGTTAATAATGTTTGATTTGTGATGTTTAATATTGTTCTAGACTTAATATTGTGTTTTTAGACTTGAGATTAGAAACTTTAATATTATGGTTTGTTTACAGATTTTATTGTTTTAGACTTACTATTATGGTTTGTTTATGGATTTTATTGTCTAGACTTAATATTGTGGTTTAAATCTTGAGATTTGACATTTTAATATTGTGGTTTGGTTATGGATTTTATTGTTCTAGACTTAATATTGTAGTTTGAGTCTTGAGATTTGACATTTTAATATTGTGGTTTGTTGATGAATTTTATTATTCTAGACTTAATATTGTGGTTTGAATTTTATTATTTATGGTTTAATATTGTGATTTACATATGGAATTTATTTTCTAATTTTCTATGAAGTATGGACTTTATTTGTGATTTTTTAGCTCTATATATAATTTTATTTTTTGTATATGTCGTATCCTTGTCGTCCCCGTACCCTGTAATTTTAGAAATTGTCATTTTCTATCCTCGTCCTCGTATTCGTATCAGTGCAACACATCTACCAGCCGCACTTTTCAGGTAGTTGCATGCTACTTGGAGGTCGGGTGTTGTCTGGGCGGCGGCGTCGAGGGATTTAATCCTACTGCAGGAACCTGGTTGAACATCACCACCGCTCGTCAGGTAAGGAATGGAGGGTTCGAGGGAGGATGTGACTTGACCATAATTTATGGCTCCATGAGCTAGGGGTGCACCCACAACCAAGCACAACACCACTACGTATGCAAGCTTAAGGGACATAGAGCTAGCCATATTGATTAATTATAAGAAAACAGTTTTAAAGAAGTTGTAAGTAAAGTGCTTGCTGCTTGTTGATTGCTGTGTGGATAAGGCTTGAGGGTTCGAGGGTTTTTATAGCCAAAAGTTGAACGAAGGGAAAGTTGTAATTTTTCATTCATTTATGAGCAACTGTAACCTTAACCCTCTCTAAGTTTGTTAGTAAACAAATGTTTCTAACTAACCAAAGATGGGTTCGAATATGTTGCAACACATGTTTATTCCAAATGATTGACAAATCCTTGTTCACCGCCCAACCATCATTCCACGCAAGCTTTTCATAAGCAACCTTAGTCACAAACATCTGGTTGTTAGACCATCTCCAAGCCGCAATATCCTTGCCCAAAGATAAGTGTGGGGGTCTCATGGCCATAATCTTTCAGACAATGTTCTCCAGGACAAGTTGGTTCAACTTGGGGATATCCTATTGACCAGAGCCAGTCGCCACCATGCATGGGGAAGGAGCATCACTGCCCAAATAATAATTCACCAAAGGTCCCTCCTTTGCTAACCATGTGTCATACATATTCCAACAAACACTATTGTAGACCTTCTCCCAAATCGCACAAATGCCACGCCATAATCTCGAGAGATTAGACCTCCGAAGGGAGCGAGGAAGAGTACCCCACCCATTTATATTTCTCTTTTTAAACACAGACCCAAAGAAAATCTTCATTTTTGATAAGCCAATGTACAAGATTCAATAAGAAAGCTTGATTTTGGAGCTCAAGCTTCCGCATCCCCAAGCCACCACAATTCATCGGGTGTTGCACCATAGCCGAATTAACTAAGGGTATGCCCGCCTGACCTTCCGTCCTACCCCAAACAAATTGGCGAATGAGCTTTTCAATTTCTTCGCAGATACTTTTCGAAAGCCAAAATGATTGCATAGGGTAAATAGGTACCTCTTGGAGAACAACTTTAGTGAGGGTGATACGACCTACTAAAGAAAGAGAACAAGTTGCCCACCCAGCTAGTCGATGTTTAATCTGATCAATAAGGTACGTACACGTCGCTTTTTTCACCCTACTATGAAGAAGGGTAACCCCAAGATAATTTCCTAAGTCTAAAACCTGTTCCAAGCCAAACTCAGCAGCGATATCCGATGCCAACTCTAGATCACAATTCTTATAGAAGTAGATTTGGGTCTTTGCCACACTTATCTTATGCCCCGACCATGAACAGAACTGCTCAAGCACATTTTTCACCACACTAACTTTCACACGGGTAGCCTCATCTAGCAAGAATAAGGCGTCAACGAAAAAAAGTGGGAAAGCCCCGGGCCATTGCGTGATAAGCGAACACACTTCCAAGTACCATCATTTACACGGCTGAAAATAGCTTGCCCGAGCTTTTCCATGCAAAGAACAAATAGGTACGGAGACAAAGGGTCCCCTTGACGAATGCCCCTCGAAGGTCGAAACTCTTCCATCACTTCTCCATTCCATAAGACATTATTTAAAACAAAGCACTTTTTGCATCAAATTTACCTAAATTATCTTTTTCATTATTTAAAACAAAGCAGTTGCATAAAAAAGGGTGAAAATAGCTAATGGTTCTACCCATTTTTTCTAATGTTCAGTTTTTCCTCTCAACTACCCCATTTTCTTGATGAGTGCGAGGTGTGGAAAAAATGTGTCTTATAGCATTAGTGTTACAAAAATCCACAAATCCTAAATTTTGAAATTCAGTTCCATGGTCACTCATAATATGAGAAATATGTTGACCAAGATCATTTTGATTTTTTTTTTGAAAATGTGATGAACTTTTCTAAAGCCTCAACCTTAGTACTTAAGAATAGAACCCAAGTGTATCTAGAGTAATCATCTACTAACACAAAGGCATATGGTTTCCACCCAAGCTCATTGTCCTAATAGATCCAAAGAGATCCATATGGATCAATTATAGTACTCTACTAGTTGAAACATCATTAATAGGTTTAGAAGATACCCTTTTATGTTTACCCTTAGCAGAAGCATCAGAAAGTTTATCTAGAGAAAATTTTAGCTTAGGTAAACCTCTTATTAGATCTTGGGAAACCAATTTTTCTAAAATGCTCATGCAAGCAATACCTAGTTTCCTATGCCATAACAATGAATCATGTTCATCCTTAGCTACAAAGCATGCATTAGAAATGTGAATGTCGTCTAGATGCATCATATATATATTACCCAAGAGATTACCTATTAGCATTATCTTGTTTGTTTCAATGTTCGTAATTTTGCAAACCATTAACATCAAAGAGAACATAAAAACCTTTATCACATGATTGACTAATACTCGATAAATTATGTTTTAGACCATTGACATGAAGAACATTTCAATGAGAATGGAATAGTGATTACCAATTGAACCAAATCCTTCAATGTAGGCTTTGGAGTTGTCACCAAACGTCACTATTCCTTCACTTTTTAGCTTTAATCCCAAGAATCTACTCTTGTCGTTGGTCATGTGTCTTGAGCATCCACTATCAAAGTACCATGTGTTTTGACTTGAAGCTTTGGCCTTCTAGCAATGCTCCCCTACAAACAAAGACCAGGTCTTGATTTTTGGTACCCAAATCATTTCAGGTCCATAGACATTAGCTCCCAAAATCTTGGTTCCCTTGGGAATCCAAGAAGTAATAGCATGCGAATCATTAGAATTAATTAGGTTCTTAGGAACCCAAACACTCTTAATCCTCTTACCTCTAGAGGGCCTTTGGAAGCCTCTTTGTTTGTGGTCAGTAAAGTTTATTTTTACATAGTTGGGTTTTGAGGATTCACCTTTTTCAAAACTTGAGTTCCCAACTTTGTTCAAAGAAGCTTTGAGATCATTTAACTCCTTATGGTGATGATCATTAAGCTCGAGAAGAAGGTTGTTTAAATCAATGTTTTCTTTTTCAAAATTAGTTAAATTGTCTTTTAAAGCACAAACCTTCTTTTTAAATTCGGAGTTGGTTTTGGATAAAGAATCAATTTGGTTTTTCAAATCGAAAATATTTTTTTGTTATTCAAAATTGATTCTTTACACTTTTCTACCAACTCATCGTAAACCCCTTTTAACTGATCATAACCTTCTTGAAGCTAATCCAAAGTGAAATCAAAAGTAGATGAGTTAGGGATTATCTTAGGATTTTTCTAAAAAGCCATAAGACAAAGGTTGGCAACTTCTTGCTCCTTTTCATCGGATGATGATTCCTCATCATTCCAAGTAGGAACGTTGGCGTTGAGCTTATTCTTCTTCCCGAAACTCTTCTTTTTGAGTTGAGGGCATTCGGTTTTAATGTGTCCCGGCTTCTTACATTGTTCTTGAAGTCTCCTTTTCTAATGAACTTTCTTCCCCGGTTAGACATCATGAACTGAGTGAATCTTTTGGCTAGCATAGTCATCTCTTCAAGCTCTTACTCGCTTGAATCGCTCTCTTCTTGTGAAGCTTTGAGAGCAATTCTGATTTTCTTCTTCTCCATCTTCTTCTCTTCTCTTTTCTTTTCTTCTTCTGTTCCTTGGTTCATGATCTCATGAGTAAGGAGAGAACTCATGAGTGCATCGAGCTGCAATGTCTTCAAGTCTTTTGCCTCGATGATAGCGGTTCTCTTCCCATCCCATGACCCGGGAAGAGAGTAGAGTAGTTTCTGGACATGCTTGTCTTTGGGGATGACTTCTCTGAAACCTTTGAGACCATTGACGATGATCGAGAACCAATCAAACATCTTCGTGATACTCTCGTCGGGCTCCGTTTTGAAATTCTCGTAGCTTAAGTTGAGGAGTTCAGTCTTGGTTTCCTTAACATCGTTGGTGCCCTCGTTGGTCGTCTTGAGCATGTCCCACACCTCTTTTGCGCTTGTACAAGAGGACATCTTTGAATACATGTCCGATATGAGTACACAAAAAAGCATGTGCAAGGCTTTGTCATTGACTTGTAGCTTCTTCCTTTCTTCATCCGTCATTTCTTGTTTGGTCTTGGGAAGTTGTCTATCACCTTCTTGATTTATTGAAATGGATGGACGGTCTTCGATTACTTCCCAAAGGAGGTAATTGTTGGATTTCATGAATAGTCTCATCCGGTTCTTCCAATATTGGTAGTTGTACCCATTGAAGAAGGGAGGTTTGGTGGTGGATTCACTCTCATACAAGTTGGTGGAAGTAGACGCCATTTCTTTGTTTTCGATTAATTGGATTGCTTCAACGATCGCCTCTTGTAAATGTTAATCTCTCAAAGAGTTAGGCTCTGATACTAATTTTTGTGTAGATCAATCGATGAATAATTGGCCAAGAGGGGGTGAATTTGCTTTTAAAAGTTTGAGGGATGAAATTTGTAAATTAAAAATGAAGGCATAAGAGATTTATAGTGGTTCAAGCTTAAAACAAGCTCTACATTCACTACCTTAGCTCCCACTAAGGATTTTCAACCAATTTCACTAGAAATTCTTCCCTTTTTTCTCAGATTAGGAGGAAACCTTATAAATCGATTAAGCTTTCTACCTAAAGCTTAATCAAAGATCACTCCTAACAAGAGAAGTTGTTTGCAAATGAAAATAAACCTCAAAAAGGTCAAATATTTTACCCAAATTACAAGTACACTCTCCCCAATCTTAAAACAAAGAGGGGTTATACAAGTTGGGTACAAAGGTTTGAATCTATTTGGCTCAAATTGGATTAGATTTTTGCTTGAATGTGTTTGACTTGATGAATAGTTGTTGATGTAGCTTTAATGGCTTACTTTTATACCTCTTTATTGAATTATAACCATTTGGGTGGTTGGCATCATCAATAGAGCCGTTGGGCTTTTATTTCCCACAATAAATTCACTTCTACAACCTACTGTATTGGTACTCGCATTACCGTATCAATACTTGTCATAACTAGAAAGAGTCATCGTATACAAATAGGGTATCGATACACTAAGAGGTGTATCGGTATGAAAACCATATTTTACAAAGGGATCGGTACGACATAGTGCGTACCGAAACTGATTTTGCTCAATATAATTTAGAAATTTGGTTAACCAAAAAGTGTATCAGTACGGTAGTGAAGCGCATCAGTACAATTAACTAATTTTCAAAGTGTTTGTTTCCAATAAACTGACAAGGCAACGGTAAAAAATTTAATGCCAAGATTTATAAAGTCTTACCAACTCATATTGGTATGGTAGAGAGCGTATCGATATGTTACATAGTTTTTACTTTCAAGATTTACATCGATTCTAAAAATTGTATCAATACGGTAAGGAGCGTATCGATACACTTTTTCTTAACTCGTTTTCTATTAGCCAAAAACTGTATGGATACGGATGTAACTGTATCGGTACGCCTAGACCAAACTTGAAAATTTTAGTTCGAAAATACTTAGAAAATATTTTGGATACTTGGCTTTTGATTTAGAAATACTTAAAGTTCGAATCCTTGTCATTTTGTGAGTCTTTCGAGTATTTAAAATTTTATTTTATTTTGTAATTATGTTTTTGAAAAATATTGTTATATCAAATCAATTTTGGTTTTTACAGTGTGAAAGTCATTATGGTCCTCATGTCAATCACCTCCTCTATGCCGATGATAGCATGATCTTCATGCGCAATGATATAGAGGAAGCAAGGAGTCTTAGAGAGATCTCTCGGATCTATGCCTCATCCTCAGGCCAACGTGTCAATTTTATGAAATCCACGATTTTCTTTATCCCTCAGACATCTTCTAACCTAAAGCTAGCCATTCCTGAGATTCTTATGGTCCATGAAGTTGATGACCCGGTGTCTACCGAGGTATTCCCCTTTTAGTAAGCTAGAACAAGTTTGAGGCTCTTGGCAATGCTCGGGAGAAAGTAGGCACTCGCGTCGCTAGTTGGACTAAGAACTTGCTATCTTTCAGTGGATGTGAAGTTTTCATCAATTCAGAGGCTCAATCATTGTCTTAGTATATCATGTGTTGCTACCTCCTCCCTCAGAATCTTGTGAACGATATGACCAAATCAGTTCGGTGCTACTTGGGGTCTGGTCAAAGCAATAAACGTGGTTGGCCTCTTTTTTCTTGGAACTCCATTTGTAGGCCTAAGAATGCCGGTGGTGTTGGCTTTCAAGATATGCACCTTTTCAATCTTGCCCTATTGGGTAAGCAGGTTTGGTGTTTGATCACTAAGCCAAACTCTCTGGTATCCTGTGTCTTTCGTGCAAAGTATTTTCCTTCAGGAAACATTTTGGATGCTGAGTCTAGCAAACGGGCTTCATCTGCATGGAATGATATCAACAACGCCTTGTGATGCTTACACTCGGGGTTCTTTTAAAAACTTAGGGTTAATAGTAATGTTCGCATGCATATGGATCGTTATGGTGGAACTTCGGCTATCACTCTATCAAAAAACTACATGGACAACTCTAAGATGCCAATCTGCTACCGTGATTTTATGATTCGTTGTCAACCTTTATGGGATGAACCGAAAGTGCGGCAAGTCTTCCACCAGGAGGATGTAGATATGATCCTTCGCACCCCATCTCTAATACCCCTCATGATACTATTCTCTGGACATCCATGATTCAGGGATTTATTCTATTAAATTGGTGATTTAACCCTTCGGGCCGAATTCCACTTCGGACATGGTGACATGTAAAGAATGGTTCTCGGGAACATTACTCTTCGGATGATGATGTAGTTGGGTGCATGACATTATATCATGTGCATCATATTATACATATTTGTATATCGGAATATCTGTTTGAGTTTGAGCATGTTGATCGGATTATCTTGATGTATGTCTTATTTGAACTTTAGAGAAACACTGAACTTTATAGCTGACTCCCCCTTAGTTCATGTTTTAGATACTCAAACTTGCGCACACGATACTTGGAAGACCTTGTTTTATCATACTTATTAGATATTATTAGTATGGACTATTTCAAATGTGTTCTACATGCTCTTCGTGATTGTCTATCTGCGGTAGAGACTCTTCGCCTAGCCAGAATGCATCATGCTCTCATTCACAGTTCTATCTCTCCCACTCTTACCTGGATTTGTTATGTTGCCTATTTGCTTTAAGTGGACTCTTGTGCTCTATTGTTCACGGTGCTTTGGAATCTTTGGAATCAATGTAATGACTAGGTCTATGAAGACCGTTTATAGCCCCTGTGGCTTGCCGTTCTTCATTCCTAGGCTTTTCTTCAAGATCATTCTGCAGCTATGGCTTCCATCTCCCATGGTTCTCAGTCTGCGCCTACGGTGGTTATAGACCCTTGATGGCAAGCTCGTCCACTAGGCCACATCAAAGTCAACACTGACGGGGCTTTCGACCCTACTCATGGTTCTACACTAGGTCTATAGAGACTCACTCTGTTGTGACCGTCAATAAGCTGAACATGCCCATGGCGACATATCAATTCTCAGTCCTGACCTACATCAGGCGTGGCTCCGTCTTAATTCTCAACCTGACTATAGATTCATCATTGTACCTAGATTGGCTAATGTTGTAGCCCATTCTTTGGCCTCTTGGGCCCTTAGGTCGTTCTCTTCAATGTTTTTTTATTTGGTTTATCCCGAGATTATTTCTACCTATGTACGTGATGGTTGCTCATCCTTTTTTCTTAATGAATATCAGATACTCTTTTCCCCTTAGGTGCTCAGGATCAGACCTCGGTTTGATACTGCCTTTAAAGGGATTTTTAACGAGGCATGTTGTTTCTTTCAAAAAAAAATAATTTTAGACACATTTACATCTAAAAATTTGCACAAATAGACATCAAAATTTTGGACATCTTTGGTTATTAATCAAAGTTATTATTTAGGCACGATACATTCATGTATCGTGACTATGTCAAAACATGACATAATGCATAATGATTTCTAACTATTTTTTCAATGCTAAATAATGCATACAATTGAGATCAAGAATTAACTTATTTTTAAACTTACAACAACTAAAAATAGATTAAATCAAGACATGGAAAATTTTATGTTATCACCTATTCATATTACTAAACATAGAAAAACACATACATATGAATTCACTATTACACATCCACACACAGCCATATTACACTCACCTTAAAATAAAATCTTTCAATTTTCACTCATACCTTATCAACATGATCATGCCTTTCTTCCTCTTTTTGATTTAGGGTTTAAACTCTCCACTTGATTTCCTAAAATATATACATGTAAATACACAAATTCCCATCATTACTTAGAATCAAAATTCACATTAAGAATAAAAATGGAAAGTTATGGTTGATAAATTTTTACCTTGATTTCCTTCAATATCCAACACTTTTCTATGCAATTTATTTTCTAAAATTTGAATCAAATAATAGTTATTTATGTTTTGGCTTAAACCCATTTTCTCTCCATAAGTTCAATGAAAATTTACTCTTTCTCTCACTAGAATCCCACAAAATAGAAAAGAAGAAGACGCCTTTTCTTTTTGCTATTTCATCTCTTTAGTTTTTTTAATCAATTAATAAATTCTAACTTAATAACTTGATGACACATAAACTAGCTTACTCATCTAAATTCACTAAAGTTAGGTATACAGATAATAGGCATACAAGGGTTAATATTTCAAGTTTACTCATTTTAGTCATTGCCATATAGACTTCACATTCCTTATTTATTCCAATTCAGTCCTTTCCATAATACAACTATTTTGGGTAGGTAACTACTTCAACTACTAACACATATATGTTTAGATGCAGTAAATGTTCATTGAAAAATTAATGTCCTTTAATATGTTTGTGTAGGTGTTCGCCCACCAATGTTGGTGTTAACAAGTACCAGATTTCATGTGGACCACACACCCAACATGTGGTGGACTTAACTGAGCGTACTTGTTCATGTAGAAATTGAGACTTGACATGTAACTAATTTACTTATCATAAATTATATTTTATTTACTGAGACTTGTAGTGCTACCGCATGTATGCTTATTTACTGATTTTTTGTTTCTTTAGTTGTTGACTTGTTTACTTACCATCACATTATTATGTTTAATATATTTGTGTAGAAATTTCATGTCACTATACAATTTCAGCGATACGACTGATTGGAGGAGGCCTGAATCGTACTTAGATGAGTGCTATAAAAAGATCACTTAACAAGCAATATACTCTCAAATGATGAATTTAGTTAAAAGTCCTAATAAATGGGTTAAATAAGATTATTGTAGGTCCATCTTACCTCATACTCTAAGAATAAAATCAACGTAAAAACAGAATGTTTAGAGGCAGAGTTCAATGACATACTCTGTTTCATTTTTCTTGATGTCAAATAACAAAGGTACAAGGCCTTTATAGGCTAATTACAAAGAGTTATGTTACAAATACACTACTCTAAATTGAAATTAAATTCTACCTAGGAGATAAGATAAGAGATAAGAATCTTAGGATAAGGGATAAATATTTACAATAATTCAAACTCGATAATCTACACTCCCCCTCAACCTGGAAAGTATATGTTGTATATTCCCAGCTTTGATGAAAATTCTTCAAGTATGTTTCTTGGTATTGCCTCGATGAGAATATCAACTACCTGGTGTTTTTGTAGGAACATCGTCAAGTTTTATAACTCCATCATTGACCTTTTTTAGAGATGAAATGTCTATCTATCTCCACATGTTTCTTTCGATCATGTTGGATAGGATTTTTCACAATACTTATTGTATATTGATTACCAATTTTCATTTCAAACTATTTGTGGTCACCTAGTCCTAGTTCAGTCATCTATCATACCATAACAAAAGAACAATACCCAATGGGTGATATTATGTCTATTAATTCTCTAGCCCAACTAGAATCCGTAAAAACTTTTATTGATCTATCTTAACTTTTCTTGAAGATCAAACCAGTCCTAGAGTAATTTTGAGGTACCTCAAGATCATATTTACTGCATCAAGATGCTCTTCTCTTGGATCGTTCATATGTTGGCTAACCACACTAACCGAAAAATCTATGTCAGGTCATGTAAATGAGAGATAAATGAGTTTACCAACCAATTTTTGGTATTGTTCTTTGCAAAATAAAATGCCTTCACCATATTTTCTGAACTTTAAGTTCACCTTCATTGGTGTTTCAGCCGGCTTACAACCTATCATACCAGATTCTATTAAAAGATGAAGAATATACTTTTGTTGACTAATAACAATACATGCTTTAGATCTTGCCACTTCTATTCCAAGAAAATACCTAAGATGGCTGAGATTATTGATTTCAAATTCCTTGACTATTAACGCTTTAAGATTTTTTATTTATACAAAATCATCTATCGTAACAATTATATCATCCCCGTAAACAATTAAAATTGTTCATTCACCTCTTTGATTTACCTTAATGAACAAAGTATAGTCAGTCTGGCATTGTTTGTAACCGCTCCCAACAATAACATTGGAAAATCTATCGAACTAGGCTCGTGGAGATTGCTTTCAGCCATATAAAGACTTTTGCAATTTGCACACGTTGTGAGTTGTCGAAGCTTTCTTCATACCCGATGGGATCTCCATGCACACCTCCTCAGTTAGGTTGCCATTCAAGAAGGCATTTTTTATATCTAACTAAAAAAGTGGCCAATCTTGATTTACAGTCAACAATAACAAGACTCTCACCGTGTTCAGTTTTGTAACTAGAGCAAAGGTCTCTTGGTAATCTATATCATAAGACTGTGTGAACCCCTTTGCTACTAACCTTGCTTTGAATCTTTTAATTCTACTATCGAAGTTTTATTTAACTGTAAAAATCCATCTGCAACCCACTGGTTTTTTCCCTTGAGGTAGATCGGTCAAGGTCCAAGTCTCATTTTTTTCTCAAGGGCCTTCATCTCTTCTTCAACTGCCTTCCTCCACTTAAGATCTTTTAGAGCCTCCCCTACTATTCTAGGAATTTTTATTTTATCAACATTCACTGTAAAAGCCTAAAATGAAGGCATTAATATGCTATATGCCACATATTTATGTATAGGATGAGTTGTACACCTCCTCACACCTTTCCTTTGAGCAATCGACAAATCGTCAGTATAAATAATAGGAATAAGATTTTCATTATGAGGAGATTCGATAACTTCCAAACTTTCCATGGTAATTGGATTTAGTTCCAACTCTTGGCAACGTCTAAGTTGTATGGTGGACTTTTCTCTTCTTTTATAAATACTTAGTTCCATTCTTTCGATTTGTGGAGTTATAGGTGGACTAGAATTTGGTGAAGGAGAAGTGGGTGGTAAAGGCGAATAAGGTAATGATTGTGAGGCTAATAATACTTTTGGATTTGAAGAAGGTGATGGTAATAATACCCGTGGATTTAATGTAGTTTGTTGAGACAAGGGTAAACTAGCCGAATTATGAAAGCTACCAAAGAATGGAGACTGGAATTCAATATTCTTCACCTGAATTTTAGTTTTGAGAAAAAGGGTTGATGTTCAAGGAAGCTGACATCCATAGAGACATAAGTCTTTTTACTGATTGGGGAATAACTTTAGGGACCTATGATCCAATTTAGACCAATATTGCTCATAAATGTGAACAAAAGTCGAACACCCAAAGACTTTTAATGGAAGTTTACAAGAAATTGGTTTGAAAGAAGGAAACTTGGCAAGTAGAACATCTATGGGTGACTGAAATTTAAGGGTTCGACTAGGCATTTTATTAAAAAGATGTGTTGCAGTAAGAACAACTTCATCCCCAATGGTATTTAGGAACATTGGAAGAGAATAAAAAAGACCTAGCTACTTCTAAAATATGTCTATTTTTTGCGCTCGACAATCGTATTTTTTTGGGGACTATCAACACAAGAGCTAATGTGAATTGTCCCTTTTTCCGAAAGAAGGACTCTAAATTTTTGGAAAAATACTCAATGCCATTATCGATTTGAAGTATTTAAAAATGACTTTGAAATTGATATTCGACCATACTAAAAGTCTTTAAAGAGCCCATTAGCTTCGAATTTGTCTTTCATTAAGAAGGTCTAGATTACTCTAGTGTGGTCATCTATAAAAGTAACAAACCAACGAGATCCACTGACATTTCTAATTTTAGAAGGTCCCTAAATATCACTATGATGAGGGAAAATGGTTTTGACAGTTTGTAGGTGGATAAAGGAAAATATGTTCTGTGATGTTTAGCAAATTGGCAAATGTCACAATGAAAGGTCTTTATGTTTTTGTGGAGAAATAAATTCGGGTACAATTTTGCAAGGTAAAATAAACTTGGATGACCTAGCTGAAAATGCAATAACATAATTTTACTATGGTTTGGCATGGAAAGAGGTTGTGAGATGCAACTAGAGTAGGCTCGCGATGTTGGAGGAAGAGAACCCTAAAGTATGTAAAGTCCACCATACAAGCTAGCATTGCCAATCATCTTCCCCGAATCCATTACCTGAAAAACACAATCATTTAGATCAAACTTAACACAACATCCCCATATCAAGATATAATTTACTAACAGACCACAAGTTGCATCCAAGGTGTGGAACATAAAGAATTGAATTTAATTCAATGTCCTAATTAACTTAAATAGTCTCACTCCCTTCAAGGGAACCAATTGTTGTCTTGACATTGGATTTGGTTCTAATTCTGGTAAACTCTTTGAACATACTCATATCCCTTGTCATATAGTCAGAGGCTCCAGAATCCACAATCCAAGTCGTAAAATACTTTTATCAACAACATTACCAAATGAAATATTATCGTCATGTGCAGTGAAGGCAATCTGATAATTAGAGGATGTGGTCATCTTCGCAATTAGGTGTGGCAATTCCTCAAGTTGTTGCATGTTGAATTGGCCACCAATGTTGCTCTCGGATGTGACCAAATTTGATGGCTTACCATGAATTTTCCAAAATTCGCTAGCCATTGGGATTCCAAGATAGGATCGAGAATCCTAGACTAATACCATGTAGAAACTGATTGTTTAGAGGTGGAGTTCATTGAGATACTCTGTTCAGTTTTTCTTGATTTCAAATAACACAGGTACAAGGCATTTTATAGGCTAATTACATAGAGTCATGTTACAAATACACTACTCTAAATTGAAATTAAATTCATCCAAGGAGATAAGATGGGAGATAAGAATCCTAAAGGGATAAATATTAACAATAATTCAAACTCTATAATCTACAATAAAAAAAGACCTAACAAGAATAGGAGAAAAGAAGTTGATGAAACCATTAGTCATGGTGGTATGATTTTCATAAAAGGTGTAACTATGAGATGTAGGAAATGTGAAAAATATGGACACAATGTGAGGACACGTAAAGGCATTGTTGGTGAAAATAGTTTTATCTGATCTCCTTCTCAAGCATCAACAAGTACAAAAGTCTCTAAAATTCCAGTGAAAACTTCCACCTAATACAACATGTCTCTTCCACATAGTGTACTTAAATTTAATTTTGAAGACTAACTAGTATACTCCCGTATATAGGTAAAAAGATCATTTTAGTGTACTTGGAAACAACCTACCGAATCCAGAAGTGCTCCTACCCAGCAGGCTCAAACAACCACCACCACAGGTGCTCATCACCTCTAGCAAGATTCTGCACAACCACCAACAGTCATGTTGTTAGATGGATGCTAAAAAATTATCAAGAAAATTCAACAACTCACCATACTCAAATAATCGTTGAATTTAATAAAAAAAAGTTGTCTAACATGCATTTTGTTTGATGTTGTACATTAACAAGAGCTTTTGATTGTTGCTAAAAAAATTATATTTTGATAAATATTGATGTACCTCATCTAAAAATGACAATTAGTACTTTTTTTGCTTGGCAAAACATATGATTTTATTAGGAGAATCATACATAGCCACCACGAACATAGGCCTCATTAAAAACCTCCCTAATCCTAAGTGGAGGAAAAAAGTACCTATGTAAGTGAAAAAAAAAATAAGAGACAAACCCCAAAACAAGTCTACCAACAAAGGAACAAATACACCAAACAATGTTAGACGCCTAAAAGACATGTTATTACAAGACAAAATTCATCCTCAAAGTTTAGCAAAATCCATCCCCAGATACCAGCACCTAATCCTCCACCACATAAACACCAAATGGACTCACAGCACTCATCGAAACCATGTAAATCGATCAATGCCACCTATCGCAAGGTCATCGGCGAATATTACTGCAACACCATCTAAGCTTCTCACCGAGTGTGTAAATTCGAAGGCAATGTTTTTTGTATACCATAGTCTGCTAACAAGAAAATCATCAATTAACTCATGTTTAGTTTCTAAGAAAATCACCAAACATTGCACCGCCTTTCATTTCTATACCGACCCTAAGCCCCTTGTATCCCACTACAACACCCACATCCCTCGATGATATTGCCTCCTCCCTTGCTCCTCAATTAATCGCTTGACATCTTTTACAATCTCCTCTTCTTTCCCCACCATTTCACATCCAATATATTTTCCTAACACCAACGTCTCACTCCCCTCGTATAATATTACATGCATTCTATTCAAGAATTCAGAATCAAATAGCAAGCCGTTTGCAATTGTACTAGTCTGGGGATTCTTACGCGGTCTCCCCCTTATGTTTTCCCCAACTTTTCCTCTTCTTCTAGCCTAGCTTCCGGATCCAAGAAACTGAGTACAATCTCAGAAACTTGTCTTACACGCTTATGTTCGCCTTTATATTTCACCATCGTAGCCTTTCCAGCCCTAGGTAATTCTATTCTTGGCCCATTCTAAACAATATCTGACCTATCTTCAACATTAATCAATTCCTGGTTGAGATTCCTTTCACCTTGTTACGACTCGAGACTGGTTGCCACCGTAATATCAACGTGATTCTACCCTTCCATCGACCGCTCAATCATTCCAATTTCCTCCTCGGCCATCCAACTCGAATGTTTAGACGTTGTTTCCAAGACCCTCATGTCCTCCCTAAAATTCCCATCCCAAATCATTGTTAGGTGGTCAGGGCTTGGTTCCTTTTTTGACTCCGATTAAGGGGCAACTATTCCATCCACAAACCTACTCAAAGACCCCACTTTGTTAGCACTTTAAAACTCCTCCTGATTAGCAAAGCTACAAACAAATTCACCCCCCTCTTCCTCACTACTCAAATCCTCCTCAATACCACAGCTACAATCACACTTTGGCCCAATTGCTTCTTCAATCTCTACCAATCGAATCTGAAAGGTATTGTCCTCTACATGTAGCTCCATTAATTCATCAATCTTATATATTCAGTATGTTTCAAATTGGAAACGACATCTCTCAAAAGTAGATGAAGATGTTGTTTCCAAATCAATTTGTACCAAATCACCCCATATCGCAGCAATGTTTCGAAAAGTCTCTTTCAACCAGGCATGGATTGGAATACCAGTCACCGATAGCCAAAGTCTTCGATTAAGCATTCCTAATGTTGGCGACCATTCCATCACATTCTCAAGCCATTGATAAAAACATCGTTCCTTCATAAGTTTTTTCCGGATAGCACTATCCTCAAACATGAGAAAAACTAAGGAGCCCGCGGCACGCATCACCGAACAACCCTCAATCTTTAATTTCTAAAATTCTTATGCCAACTCCTTAATACTATAGGGTTGTTTACAAAAACTTGTTGTGCACGCTTGTAGGATTTCCCATTTCTCCTTATCCACCAAACCCACAATCGATCTAGACTCAACTTGCGGTTCCTTTATCTTCCAGCTCCCAATATGTATCTTGATCTGCTCTTGTCGCCTAGGAGTCAGTGATTTCAACTTGTGAGTCCTCATTTTTTGTTTCAATGTTTTCAATGTCCCTTGATAACGTTTGGGATTCAATTGGTTTTGTGAATGATGTGTCCACTAATTATGTGGTTTCAGTTTCCCCTTATTACACCTGGGATCAAATTCAGAATGCTGCTGATAATTTGATCGCTTCTTTCTCCAATACGAATCCTGCCTATCTCGCAAAGCCATATGTACCCTCACCCTCGATTCATACAGTCGAAACCCATCAAATCTTTCAATCACCCTCTCGTCGTCAACCTTTGTTTTTATTCTTACAAACCCAAATCAAGAACCATCTTTGCCCTTTTCTATTGTACAAAAACATCAACGACAATCCCATGTCTGTCAAAAATTTGCCATATTCCTTGCCAATGAAGTTGCATCGGCAGTTTTGCTACAAATAGAGTCCAACAATGTTGTCTGTCTGATCGTCCTCCTTGTGATCTCCAATGATCTCTCGGTGATCGCCATTGAACACCATCAGATCTCTTTGACAAATAGCACTTTGGACCGTCTTAGTAGTTTCTAGCATTTTTTATTTGTCTTTGTGAATGACATGAATGGCTGCTACTTTGAACTTGATTAGCAGCTTTTTTGTTATTGAATACGAACTTACTTTGATGTTTAGCAGTTTAATCCAAATTTTAGAATATTTCTAAGTTATTATTTCTTATAGTTTATTTTTTTTTTGCTCGGCAAATACTATATTTTATTATAGAAAAATCTAGAGTTGTATGCCTCGTTAAAAACCTCCCTAAACCTATTGAAGGAAAAAAAATGTATACAACTTGGGAAAGATACAGCTGAAAATACAGAGTAGTCGCCAACAAACACAAAACAATCAAAACAACAAGACTCAAAACAGGTTAAGCTCATAACTTGTTCCTTTCTCACGCCTTACACCACAATCAATCACAAGGAAAAACAAAAGAAACTCATCCACCAAATCATAATCCACACACACCTACAGTTTCCAGCCTGACCATACCACCATACTTTGAATAGGGTTGAACCGGTGCATTCCTTCCTATGCGAAGCAATCCTCCACAAAATTCAAGTGTCTTGGTATGCAACCAAACTCAACCGATCCTATCCTTCGAAGCAGACCATCAAAATCAGCCAAGATATGCCAACAACGCCATGGTCTTTGCACCTAAGAAACGTTCAAAGGAAACTCAAAACAAACCAAACATGCAACGACAACACCCGCGCAACAGCACTAGCATAGCCAAGAAAAGAAACTCCCATACAACCAAAGAACCTCAACTCATACAGAAACCCTCCAAACAAACAAAACACAACAGCCCTAGAAACGGCGAATAAAAAGCAGACAAGTCAAACGACCAAACTCGAGCAGCAAAACTCTCGTCCCCGCACAAGAAAACAAAAACCAATAGACACCAGAAGCATGCACCCCAAACAACCAAACAAGCACATGTAAACAAGCATCCGCTTTGCACGCAGCAAAAAACCAAACAGGCTCCCTGAAGACAATCACCAAACCTACCCTCTTCCTCATCACAAGCTCGGACTCTCTAAATCCAACTATTACTGCCTCTCTAATTCCATTCTCACAAGCTCAGACTTGACTTCTTCTTCATCACCTAAAAACTCGACCCTCAACTTTTTACCCAACTTAATAGTCTCTTTACAACTCAAACTCCCTATGCAGCCATGCCTCTCTTCCATAGACTGGACCGTATTAAAATCACCACACATGCACCAAGAAGTCTCAAATTCCAGCATGTTTATTTTTAACAACTCTCATAGTGTCTTTTGATCATCCACCGAGCAGGGAGCATAAATGCAAATAATACCACATTTCCAATTTTCTTTCACCCATGTTCCAATCTCAAGAATAAAGTAACGATTCACATTTTTAAATTCAGCCCTGAAACATGCATCTTCCCAAACCATTAATACCCCCCGATCGACCAATCGAGGGGGTAAAAACAAAATCGAAACAATCTGAATTCCAGACATTACTTACCAATACCGAAGATATGTCCTCAACATCTCACCCCGGTGTTATCGCAACTTGTTACGAATCGCTTTCTTTTTAGATCTTGCCCCTGGTCCCCGAATATTCTACGACAACACATGCATACTTTCTTTGCTATTGTTGCTCCCCTGTGCTTCAATTAACGAAGCAATATTCTTCACGACTTTCTCCTTGTTACCAATAGTGAATGCACCAACAATTTTACCATGTTTGTCTTTTACAGCAAATTCTTTCTCTAGTGTTCTTTACTGCGTTGAAGTCAACACCCAACATCCAAAAATGATTCCAAGCTTTTTTAATTGCTTTAGTTCTTCCCATAAGAGAATTTGAGATTGTTGAGTTGATCATCAACTTCCAGGCTTGCTATTTCTTGTATTACCTCCTCCACATTACCATAGAAATTGATTCCAACTTCCTTTCCCAGTGCAATAGTTTTTTCTGCTTCTTTAGTGCCAATTTCCCACCTTTTCTGAATATCAAAGTCAGTTAAAGAATGACCTTCCAGCGTTGATTCATCAGAATTCTTGACTCCCTTCTTAGCTTTTTTTACGCAACTTTTCCAGCTTCTTCTTCTCGCCTTCTGTCAGAGCTTTATTTTGAAATTCCTGCAAAGACCCATATCTCTTTACTCTTCCTTTGTTAGCCTTTAAATTTAATTTAGGGATATCTAAGAGTTGTTCTTCAACAATCCGACCATCTGCATCGTGAACTTCCAAAGGTCCCGCCTTATTTTGCTTGAGTAACTTTGGAGACGAAAAGGGTGAATCGCCGTCTGTATCGTGAACTTCCAAGGGCCCCACCTTTTGTTTTAACTCATCTGAGTTGAAGCCCATACAATTAAGATCTTCTATTACCCTTCTGCTACATGGGCTCTCTAAACTCTCGATATTATCCACTGGTTCTGCATTTCCACTTTTAGAAAAAATATCAGCCCATTTCAGATTATAATTTTCCCCCATCACCAAAGTATCCTCAGAGGGCCCAACCGGCCCCATCTCTTAAAGGTAATATAGTTCCAGCAGTGAAGAGGAATCCCGACAAACTCCACCCAAGTATTTATTTCCGATGAGATCATTGGAGATTCATATACTTTATTTATGTTTAGTAGCTTCTTCCTAAATGAAGTGATTATTTGTTTCTAAGCTTGATGCTTACTAATTTCATAATGTTTTCTTTATGTTGTAAGTTTTATGCTTACTTTAAACTCAAATGTTTATGATTTATGCAATTTCTAACGTTACAACATTGACATTGCGTTTCAAAGCAAAACAATTTATTTCATTCATTTTACTTCGAACACTTACACAAGCGTTAACTCTTAAATAATTTTACCATCAACCCTACATAAACCACAACATTTCACCAATAACCTATAAAACCCTTAACACAAACAATAACATTAACAAATCATACATCAAATCTAAATAATTACACCACAATATTTTTTGAGTAATTCATTATCGACAACCAACCCTTAACCCAAGAAATACAATGTTAACCCTAAATCACAAATTACCCAAAAATAATATATAAGCATGAACAACAAGACAAAACAACTAACACATCCTCTTCCTAGTCCTTGCATTCTTTATAGCTCTCCTCTTTTTTATAGATCAACTATGACAACTTTCGGTGGTTCAAGAATTTCAACAGCAAACTACTCAAAGAAATGACACAACAACAAAATTGATTCACTCTCATTCCTTCTATCTGCTATTTGCTTCAATCTCATTCTCCCTTAACCAATGTTCTTCTCTTGCAAAATGAATGAAAGAAAAGTAGGAAAAATTAAGGTTTTAACCCTTTAAATAATTTGAACTTTCTTTAAGAAAAATCAGGTCAACGATTAATTAATAAAATAAGTTAATTTGAATAATAAAAATGACCTGAAAATTGGGGAAAAGAAATAAAAGCATGGTCAGCGATTTTTTTAGTTTTTTTTTAATAAAAGGTGACCAAATTAATATTGAAACGAAACATTAGGGACGTTTTTGATGAAAAAAATAAATTTGGTGACAAAAACAGAAAAACATGAATAGTTTGGTGACCACCCGTGTAGTTTTTCCTATTATTTTTTTTTTTGCTCGGCAAACATGTATGATTTATTAATAAATGTCTCATACATAGCCAACATTCCCCCAAGCCTCGTTCTCTACACCTATAGAGGAAAAGAGTACTCAGGGTAATGTTACAACACTAGGCAACCGACACGATGCCATATCCAACATACACCCGAACCCAAGAATGTTGTTGGTAAAATGAACTGCAAAACCGGCTGTTAGCACTGACTGGAAATTATAAAATAAAACAGAACGTAAAATGTGTGGACCGTGTCGTGGTATGGTGGCCACTGCCTTAGAAACAAAACTGCCCCGAACAGTGCAGTTGCTTCACGGGCAGGCTATCCCCCGAGGTGCACACGGACGCTCCTGGAACCGTACACTCGACTCCCGGAGTGAACAACAGTGGAACTGCTCGAACAAGTGGAGAAAACAGAGAGAATTGAAATGCTTTTGTGATGTGTTTGATGATATCAAATGGTGCATGCAACACCTCTATTTATAGGCTGGATAACATGTCTATAATAGACATTTCACTGCACAAATAATTACAAAATTTAATCTGTATAACAGCAATCTTAAATCTGTTGTAATAGCTTCACATAATCACATTTTAATTCTGTAATAATCATGCAATTATAGTGCTGTTACACCTTGAATTTGATTGAAAAACAGTCTAAATTCTTCCACTGAACAGACTGTACATATTCGAATGAATTCGAATAATCTTTCACATATAGTCTTTTATTCATAAGAAAATTCCTACGAATTTTCTCCAAAAAGAATATATACGCGTGTACGTGTCGAAGACACGTGTTACCCGAGCCCGAGCCCGAGCCGGCCGGCCGGCCGGCTGGACGGCGGCGGCGGCGGCGCGCGAGGACTTCCCTTGTTCTTTCCCACTCAACAAGGGAGGGAGGAAGCATGGGTATAAATACCCTTCCCTAGCTATTTTCCCAACCAATGTGGGATATAGCTTTGGTAACTTCTTGAAGCATTACCAACATTCCCCCACTAATGCGAAAGAATTCATCTGTATCTCAAACACATCCCTCCTCAGACGAGCAGTAGCGGAATTAGTTGCTTAAGCACTAGTGAACGTACCTTGAACTAGTACATAGTGATAATGAGCGATCCTTCTCTTAGATAAGTGAAACTAGTCTTGAACTTTCTAAGATAGGGGTAAACTCATAACACACAACAAACTCCTTCATCCACCGAAGTTCTCGATGTGTAAGATATATATACACATATGTATATTTGGCCATCTTACCCTCAGGATTCTAGTAAGTGTTTTAGAAAAACGGCCCATCGTTTTTCACAGAAGGTGGCTAATCCTTCTCACTTACATAGGTTATTTCATAAGGTTTATCTCAATATAAACCACCCTGAATCTGGGCTATGAAATAATTAAGAACCATTTGTAATGGTTCAACCTCTTATAGACTTATGGTGATTTCTTCAAGTCCATTTAAAATGAACCACCCAGTATTGAGATAAGAAATCATTAAGAATAAATATTCAACCTCATTGTCGGTGAATTCAAAATGTCCTTCTCAATAGGATCATTTAAACTTTGAATTCATTAAGAGTTTCTTGAAACTCAACCTTTCTGGCGGTAAGTCCATACTGTCCTTCTCAATAGGACAACACATTCATACTTGTGTTATGAACTTATTAAGAATACGTATTCAACCATGATTCGGTAAATTCATTAAGTCTTTCTCACAAAGACCACCCAAAACCTGGGCTATGAATTTATTAAGAGTAATAGTACTCAACCTGGACATGTACATTATTCGTCATAGGGATAGGCAGTGAGAAATGTACACTATGAGTCTTTCCACGGTTTCGTTTGACCACATTGAACTTAGATAACTAAGTTGGGTATCCACCATGAATTCCTCAACCAATGGGCTTTAAACCCATCCCCCTCGACGAATCAAGGACCAATTTCCGACTTAACCCTTTGGTAAGCGGATCTGCTAGGTTTCTTTTCGACTTCACATACTCTAAAGAGAGTACTCCATTCCTTATTAAGTGTCTAACAGATTCATGCCTTATGCGAATGTGTCTCTTTTTACCATTGTAAACTTGACTCTTGGCGACACAAATCGCGGCTTGTGAATCACACAACAAGGAAACAGGAGGAGTCGGAGTTCCCCACAACGGAATATCGGCTAACAAACTCCTTAGCCACTCAGCTTCTTGCCCAGCTAAGTCAAGAGCTATAAACTCTGACTCCATAGTAGAGCGAGCAATACAAGTCTGTTTTGAAGACTTCCAAGAAATTGTTGCTCCTCCCAAAGTAAATACATACCCACTCGTAGAGCTTACTTCATCACTATCGGAAACCCAGTTGGCGTCACAATATCCTTCTAATGTAGCAGGAAAGCCAACAAACTCAAGTCTCCAGTCCATAGTACCCTTAAGGTACTTAAGTAAGCGTCTAAGAGCAACCCAGTGCTCACCACTAGGGTTATGAGTATATCTACTGAGTCTGCTAACAGCATAGGCAATATCTGGCCGAGTATAGTTCATTAAGAACATCAAACTGCCAATTATTTTGGCATATTCCGTTTGAGAAACGCTACTTCCTTCATTCTTAAAGAGATGTATGCTAGAGTCATAAGGAGTTCGAACAGGGACGACATCGAAACTGTCAAATTTCTTTAACACTTTCTCAATATAGTGTGCCTGGCTTAAAGAAAATCCCTTTTCAGATTTGATTACTTTGACTCCTAAGATTACATCGACTTCTCCCAAGTCAGTCATCTCAAACTTAGTGGACAAGAAACTTTTTGTTTTGTTAATGGACTCAATGTTAGTACTGAAAATCAGCATGTCGTCAACATACAAGCTTATGATGACACAATCAGTACCAAACATCCTCGAATACACGCATGCATCCGAACCATTCACAACAAAACCAAAACTAAGAATAGTTTTGTGAAATTTCTCATACCACTGTTTAGGAGCTTGCTTCAGGCCATAAAGTGACTTTTTAAGTCTACATACTTTGCCTTCCATACCAGGCGCCTCGAAGCCAAGAGGTTGCTCCATATAGATCTCCTCATCTAGATCCCCATTCAAAAATGCAGTCTTTACATCCATTTGATGTACTTGCAACTTGTGAATGGAGGCTAGTGCAAACAATGCACGGATCGTTGAGATTTTTGTGACGGGAGAGTAAGTATCAAAGAAGTCTTGACCAAATCTTTGAGTGAACCCTTTGACTACTAGCCTTGCCTTATACCTTTGGATAGAACCATCTGGTCTAAGTTTCTTTCGAAAGACCCATTTACTGTTAATGGTTTTAAATCCTCTAGGCAAGTCAACTAATTCCCAAGTATGATTAGACATTATTGATTCTAGTTCATCTTTTATAGCGCTTTTCCAGAAACTAGCATCAATAGATCGTATAGCTTCTTCGTTAGTTTTAGGATCCTCATCTAACAAATATGCTTGAGCTATAGGATCAGAAAGAGTGTCTAAGTCATTTATCTCAGAAATGAAGGAAGTTATGAAGTCTGGTCCAAAAGAGGTTTTAACTCTTTGTCTCTTACTTCTTCTAGGCTCAAATTCAATCTCTTGAGAAGACCTAGCAGGCACACTAGAAGAAGTGGATGGCAAGTTTTCTATTTGTGTTTCAACATTTAATCTAGGTTTCTTGAGAGGAAAGATTTCTTCAAAGAAAACAGCATCCCTAGATTCACAAATAGAGAAGTCTTGTAAAGTCATGAATCTATATGCGGCACTGTTAGAAGCATAGCCTATAAACACTGCATCAACGGTCTTAGGTCCAATGGTGGACTTCTTAAAGTCTGGCAACCGCACTTTGGCCAGACACCCCCACACTTTCAGGTATTGTAAATTTGGGGCATACCCTTTCCATAATTCGTATGGGGTAGAATCAATTTTCTTATGAGGTACTCGGTTTAGAATATGATTAGCCGATAGAATGGCTTCCCCCACATGTTGTCAGACAACCCAGAACTTATCAACAATGAGTTCATCATCTCTTTTAAAGTTCTGTTTTTCCTCTCGGCTATACCGTTCTGTTGAGGAAAATAAGGGGCTGAAGTTTCATGTATTATGTCATTCGTCTCACAAACCTCTTTTAGAAAATTAGATCCATATTCACCACCTCTATCAGACCTAACACGTTTTATTCTCCTATCTAACTGATTTTCAACTTCTGCCTTATAAATAAGAAAGAAATTTTCAGCTTCATCTTTAGTTCTTAGGAGATAAACTTTTGTATACCTAGAGAAGTCATCTACAAAAGTTATGTAGTAGTGTTTTCCTCCTTTACTTTCAGTGTTTCTAAAGTTTGCTAGATCAGTATGAATAAGTTCTAACAGTTCAGTCTTTCTTTTAGAAACATTTTTAAAGGTAGGTTTTGCATGCTTTGCTTCTACACAAACTTCACATTTATTATAGTTTGTTATGTCTAGTTTAGGCAAAATATTCATATTCATCAATTTCTTTAGGGATTGAATATTTACGTGTCCTAATCTAGCATGCCACATATCAACAGACTCAACAATATAAGCAGAAGTGGTATCTTTATTATTTTCATTAAGTTGAGTTTCTATGAAAAATAAACCTTCGCTTAAAAAACCTTTCCCGACATAATCACCGTTACGGGAAAGTACAAGTTTATCTGCCTCAAAAACTAACTTAATGCCTGCCTTATTTAAGAGGCCACCACTAATAAGATTTCTACGCAGGGCAGGCACATATAGGACATTGTTAAGGGCCAAAGTTTTACCGGAAGTTAGCTTGAGTAAAACCTTGCCTTTGCCCATCACTTGAGAGCTGCTGGAGTTCCCCATGTACACACGTTCACCATTTTTCACGTCCTCGAACTCGGTGAAGAACTCCTTCTTCGCGTAGAAGTGTCGAGAAGCTCCGGTGTCTACGACCCACTCAGTATTCTTCTCTACGAGGTTGACCTCCGAAACCACCGCGGCTATGACATCATCATCCATGTCCTCCGTCACATGCATGCGTGGTCTAGTCTCATTCTGGCGGTCCAAGCGGTGCTGACATTGGTACGCCTTGTGACCAGCTTGCCCACACACGTAGCACTTCATGGTTTTCATGTCGGGCTTAGCCTTGATGGGCTTCTTGAAGTTGGTAGTCTTCTGTGGTTTGGGCTTTTTGCTCGGAGGGCCTTTCTTAAAGGGCTTTTTGGACCCTGAAGCACCACCAGACTCAACAATGTTAGTTTTAAAAGATAAGTGACTAAAGTTGTTCGTAACCTTATCTTTCAAACGGTTGGCCTCCTCGATTTTCATGTGACCGATCAGCTCCTGAAGTGGTATGTCCCTTTTCTTGTGCTTGAGGGAGTTGCGGTAATCGGACCATGATTTTGGCAACTTCTCAATAAGGACGTTTGCTTGCAAAACTTCACACATTTGCATGCCTTCCGATATGATGTCCGAGACAAGATTCTCATAGCCATGGACTTGGTCCATGATGGGCTTGTTGTCGGTCATCTGGAACTTCAACCATTCGCCCACGACATATTTTTTGATCCCCGCATCATCGGTGCCATACTTGGTGTCCAAGGAATCCCATATCGCCTTTGCACTACTCTCCTTTAAATACATGTCAAATAATTTTTTGGACATGTGACTAAGGAGATGGCCACGGACCGTCTTGTTGTCCTTCTCATATTTGGCAAAGGTGGCAGCAGCAAGGGCATCGGCGGCAGCATCAGTTTGGCTTTGGTTATCGGCAGGAACAACAACGGTAGGTGGTGCAACTGGTGGTTCGTTGAGCAGCACATAATCGAGGTCCAATTGCTCAAAGAAAATCCGTATGCGCTGGGACCACCTTCGATAGTTGCTGCCATCTAAAGCATCGAGCTTGGAAAGGTCGGGAATAAGCTTGCTTAGTAGTGCGGATTAAGAAGCCATTTTGCAGAATCGGAGATAGTTTTGTTTCTAAATTGTTGGTAAAATGAACTGCAAAACTGGCTGTTAGCACTGACTGGAAATTATAAAATAAAACAGAACGTAAAATGTGTGGACCGTGTCGTGGTATGGTGGCCACTTCCTTAGAAACAAAACTGCCCCGAACAGTGTAGTCGCTTCACGGGCAGGCTGTCCCCCGAGGTGCACACGGACGCTCCTGGAACCGTACACTCGACTCCCGGAGTGAACAATAGTGGAACTGCTCGAACAAGTGGAGAAAACAGAGAGAATTGAAATGCTTTTGTGATGTGTTTGATGATATCAAATGGTGCATGCAACACCTCTATTTATAGGCTGGATAACATGTCTATAATAGACATTTCACTGCACAAATAATTACAGAATTTAATTTGTATAATAGCAATCTTAAATTTGCTGTAACAGCTTCACATAATCACATTTTAATTCTGTAATAATCATGCAATTACAGTGCTGTTACACCTTGAATTTGACTGAAAAACAGTCTAAATTCATCCACTGAACAGACTGTACATATTCGAATGAATTCGAATAAACTGCACTGGAATCAAAACGTTCTGAACGTTCGAATCAGATCAAATAAAAATTCTGAATGTTCGAATCAAAATTGATTCAAACAGTTTTATCAAAAGCCTATAAATAAGAAAAAATTCTTTCACATATAGTCTTTTATTCATAAGAAAATTCCTACGAATTTTCTCCAAAAATAATATATACGCGCGCGTACGTGTCAAAGACACGTGTTACCCGAACCCGAGCCGGCCGGACGGCGGCGGCGGCGGCGCGCGAGGACTTCCCTTGTTCTTTCCCACTCAACAAGGGAGGGAGGAAGCATGGGTATAAATACCCTTCCCTAGCTATTTTCCCAACCAATGTGGGATATAGCTTTGGTAACTTCTTGAAGCATTACCAACATGTCACACGGTTGTACTTCATCCCACCCGTTGAAACCAAACCGGGCGATCGACACCAGTCTTCGCAAGCACATCTGCCAGTTTATTCGCCTCACGATACACATGGTGAAAACAAATATCTCCCAACACTGCACATACTTCATCGATTCGCCTCATCCAACGCCAATACTTCCACGACCTCTTTTCATTGTGAAGCACCCATGCAATCACCATCGTCGAATCCGACTCAACCACCAAAGGAAAAGAGGGTAGCTTTGAACCAACCATAAACTCTAACGCAAAGCAAATCACCTGCACCTCCGCCTCGTTTGAATCCGCGATACCAATTGGTCCTGAAAAAAATGCCAAAATTTGTCCCGACACATTACGCAGAACACCACCACAACCAACCTTACCCGGTTTCCCCATTGCAGCTCCATCAACATTGAATTTCAAAGTCCCCTCCGGCGGCAATTCCCACCTCACGCTCACTCGTGTCGTTGCAACGTGTGACTGATATTCACAATTCCACGGGCTGTCCCACCATGTCGACTCCATTACCACCCACGGTTGAAGTCCCAATCGCACCCAAAACAAAGAGCGCAGTTTCACCAAAAATACTACTGTCCCAGGCTCCGTTTTTTTACCATTGAAAATACATGCATTCCTCGCCAACCATAAGGACCATGCCACTGCCGCGCAACAAGTCAAGCACCAATTGCGTATACTACCCTTGAAGAGGCAATCGAAACACTGCTCCAATAGACCCCCAAAATCTCTCGGCTGCACAAACACAACACGCTACCATCGGAAGAATTGCTGCCACACTTCCCACGCGTTCGGGCAGCGAAACAACAATTGATCCAGCGTTTCCACTGCTGCCCGACACCAACAACAACAAATATCAGTCGCCCCTAACGGCACATCACGTGCCTACAACATTGCCATAGTCGGCAGCCGATCCACCTTAGCAAACCACATAAAGTATAGTACCTTTGGCGGTATAGGCAATTTCCAAATCGCTGCTAATTCCACCCTCGCCTCAAGACCAAACGACTGCATCAACCTATACAAACCAGCAACCGAAAACTCACATGTATGTGATGGTATCCAAATTAGGTGATCCACAAACGCAGGACAAATCCTGTAACCCCACATGCATGCCTTCAATTCGGATACCTGCACCACCTCAAACGACCTCAAATTTCGGCCAAAAAAGTAAACCATTCATCATGCTGGAAACTCCCCTCAATCGCATAGTCCCTAACCATCGCCCTTTTGTTAATCGCTAATCGAAACAATCTCGAAAACATCATATCCAATGACTCCTCGGCACACCACACATCTTGCCAAAATAGGATTCGGTCCCCTGCCCCTAACTTCCAACGAAACATCGATGGTCCCATGAAATGCCCCACTTCCACCTCGTTTTGTACTTCTACAATTTGTCTCCACACCCTCGACATGTTCCTTACACCTATTGTATTTGGTTTCCAACGTGCTGCACCACAACCATATTTTGCTTCAATCATTCGTCGCCACAACGAATCCTCCGACATTGCATACCTCCATCGCCATATAGCCAACAACGTTAAATTCCACACACGTAAATCCACCATGCCCAGCCCCCCAAAGCGTCTAGGCCGGCACGCAATAGACCAATTCACCCTGCTCATCTTCAATTTTGTATCCGAGCTTCCCCAAAGGAATCGGCGTCTAATCCTATCAATCTTCGCAATTACACTGCGCGGCACTAAAAACAGTCCCATGTAGTACAACGGCAAAGCCGACAATACGTAATTAAGCAACAATAATCTACCAGCCATGGATAATGCATCACGTTTCCAACCTGTTAGACACTTCCTGAACCGTTGAACTAATGGTTTCCACATCTGTAGACTCCTCGGATTCACTCCCAACGGCAATCCCAAATAAGTTATTGGTAATTCGGCACATTCACATCCCATGATACTAGCAATATTACTCACTACATTCTCCTCCACACCCACCCCATATAATCTTGATTTTGTATAATTAATTTCTAGACCAGAAGCATATTCGAAACATGTCAAAATGTGTTTCAAGTTCCGAGCAACACTTACCTCTGCTTGAAAAAACAGCACCGTATCATCTGCGAATTGCAAGTGTGACACCTCACACCCGTCCGCCACCTTCACACCCCGAATCACCTCCAACTCTGTGGCATTCCTCAAGAACCGGTGCAACATTTCGGCCACTATCACAAACAACAAGGGCGACAATGGATCCCTCTGCCTCAATCCATGTTGCATCGCAAATTCCTTTGTCGGTGACCCATTGACAAGCACGGACAGCCTCGCTGTACTAATACATTCGCGAACCCAAGCACACCATACTGCCCCAAATCCAATCCGCATCATTACTTGTTCTAAGCAATCCCACTTGATGCAATCATAGGCCTTGGCGAAATCCAATTTTAGGATTAAGCCCCCATCGCCAAAATGCTTCCTCTGTAGCGAGTGGATTGTTTCATTCGCCAGCAAAATTCCATCTAAGATTTTTTGCCCACGGACAAACGCCGATTGTACATCGCTGATTAACTTCGGCAACACATCCTATAATCGTTTCGCCAGACATTTGGCCAATATTTTGTACAATGAATTGAGCAAACAGATTGGTCGATAATCCCCTACCCCTCTTGGATCATCCTTCTTCGGAATTAAAACCACAAAAGTGGAATTCACTCCCCTTGGTAATTTACACAATTCATGGAAATTGTTCAAAAACTTGAGCGCGTCATGTTTGAGAAATGACCACCCCTTTCGATAGAATTCAAATGTGAATCCGTCCGGACCTGGCGCTTTAGAGCCATCACTCGTCCAAATCACCTCCTTAACCTCATCTTCTGTAAAATCCACTTCCAACCTCGCCGCCTCAAATTCACATAAACAATTAAACTGAACTGCTGCCTCTAGAGTACCCGTCACATGAATCCGTGCAAAATGCTGTCGAAAAGCTCTAAAAAGTATGCTTTCAATCTATCTGGCTTCGTTAGCCACACCCCACGATCCACTACCCCACGAATAACACTCCGCTCTGCTCTTATCCGAGCCGCTTTATGAAAAAACGATGTGTTATGGTAACCTTCTTTCAACCATGTCATTCGCGACTTTTGTCGCCAAATTGATTCCCTAAACTTCGATCGCTCCCAAAGCTCAGAAGTAAGCTGCCACCTCTCATGTACTTCGTCCCATGTCGCTGACCCATCCGCCACCCATCCATCAATTACATCCAATTGATTGATAATTTCCTTTATTCGGTTGTCCAATTCACCTAAAGGAGTTGTGTTCCATTTCTTGAGAACCAATTTCAAGCCACGTAATTTGCCCATCATGCTAACCTCTCCCCAACCCGTCTCTATTGCTTCCATACGCTGCCACTCATGCTCCATTAATTCTAATAAATTTTTGGATTTCAACCATTCATTCACAAATCGAAACGGCCGTGGACCACTATCCATCGGATCACTCACCAATAGAAGAGGCACATGGTCCGATAATCCTCGCGGTAATGCCAACATCCTTAAATCAGAAAAAGTTTCAAACCACTGTGACGCCAACAAAAAACGGTCTAAACGACTACATCTCTTGCCCAGACCGAACTATGTGAAAGCCTTCGCTTGCATCGGCATATCAACTAATACATTAGCCTCTGCAAAATCCGCAAATGATACCATCCCTCGCGTCATTAATTCACATCCTCGTCGTTCACTCGGGTCTAAAATCATGTTGAAATCCCCTCCCACACACCACGGCACCCTACATTCGGACATCTCATTTGTTAACATTCGCCATAGCTCCTCTTGTTCATTCACCACGCATGGTGCATAGACACTTATTATACCACAATGCCATCCGTCCAGCAGCCATGTGCCCTCTATTTTCACAAATATGTCACTCCATTTCACTGTTGTCGCATTAAATTTATTTGTATCCCATATCACCACAATTCCGCCTGATCGTCCTGATGACGGAGCGAAAGCAAATTCATAAGCATCCGAATTCCATAAACGCCCAACCAAAGCACTAGTAACCTCTTCAATTTTTGTTTCCT